>CM053784.1:699504853-700012353 GCA_028749045.1 Cupressus sempervirens
TCTACAAACTGTGGATGTATTCTACCATTAACCGCATGGATTATTTGAAATTGCTCTTGTCTTGGTAATCCTTCCATATCTTATTTGCAATCTTGGTGTTACCTACTTGGAAGATCTTCATATCCACTGCTCTAGAAGCTAGGCCAAGATCAATCTTGTTCATGATGAAATCCTATGGCATAATTTTATCACAACATTTATCTCCTATGAGCTTGTTATTTTTAGAAACCCCACATCCAATCTTTTCATCTAACTCCATCATGGTTTCAGTCTTTGGCTTCTTACTTCTAGGCATTTTACCTAGGCATTTTCTCACCATATCCTATATTAGGAAATGATGGGCTACCTTTGACTTAAGGGGTTTGTGGATTGATAGCTAATGAGCTAAGAGTGTTGGGACCATCAACCACTTGCTTCCTATTTTGATCCATGACTCCGGATGAGATTTCTATGATGGATTCTACTTTTGGCTTAGTATCACCAGACCCTTGGTCAAGGTTGACCACAATCACCTCTTGAGTTTTCTTTCTATTAGAGCATGAGCGAGTGACTTTCAATGAAGATTGAACTTGAACCCTTTTGGAAATAGAAGGTTCTACTTCAACCTTAGGTATGACAACATCTGCATGGGGAAATGTATTACCAATATCAGTATGAAAAACAAGGGAGAACTAGAACTAGCTAGATCTTTCTATATGTTAGGATGGGCTTGTTCTAACTTTAGCTTCCTTTTTCCTTCTAGCCATCTTTTAGTTCTATGAAAATAAGGGACAATCCTAGCTTGAAGGTCATCTTTTTCTTTCTTTTCCCAATCTAGGTTGGTTCAACTATGTCTATAAATGAAGGATCAATCTCCTCTTCTTCATCTTTTTCATCTATGCCTATATTACTCAATTGAACAATTTAAACTATTGTATTTTCTGGAGGGTGAACCTAGACCATAGATTTTTCCTTAATTCAAAGTCATCTTTGTCGTCTACCCAAAAATATTCTAAATGAGGCACATGAGTGAAAGGAGGTTGTAAATCAAACTGGGATTGTGCAAACCCTCTACTATCAAAATTTGATTTTACAGTGTAGGAAGTAAGGTTTATTTCTTTTAGTTTCACTTTTATACCTAAAGTATCTTGAATATTCTTAGATCTATAATAGCCTAATTCAATAGGAAATAAAAAAAACTATCCCTCTCCTTTTTTAATATCTTTTGTCAATTTATGCTACTTGCCTACAAATTTTAATTAGCATATAACAATCTAGACAATACATGGGTAATTTCAAAGGTTTTTCTTTGTAACCACCCACTCTTAGATCGATGAACTTATATAATTGCATGAAGAAACTACCATCAAGATCAATGATTTGGGTTGCCCCTTTAGACACTCTTCTATTTTCCTTTCCTTGTAATTCAAAGACTAGCCTTGTCAAGAATGTGGCTTGAAATCTTTTGAAACCCTCTAAATTCATCTTTTTTTGAAGCATGGAATAGTAATAAAAAATGATCATGTGATCAGACCACACTTGGTGAGGTAAGACTTCCCACTTTTTGTATCAAGCCAATATATAAAATAGGTATACAGATATATACTCATAGTGTAGTCAATCAGAAATGATCTTTATCTAGACTATAAACTTATTCTAATCCAAGATTGTCTAGATAAAGAAATACATCCAATTTTACCATAAGAAACCATGATAGTTTCATTTGACCCAATTCAATAGAATGATGGTATCATAGATTTTGGGAATCATATGTTCACGGGTCAGAGGATGTGGTAGGAGAGAACCCTCCCTTTTTTGGCTTCACTAATAAATTTTTAGATATAACATAGTTGAAGTCTTTGGCATTAGTGGTAAATTGGGAGTATGATAAACTAATTGTGCAATCCTCATATACCTCTTGTTGTGGAATCCTCGAGTCTCCTATTACGATAACCCTATAAACATATATGAAGAAATCATCATTATATGTCCTTATGTACCTCTCTATGGTGGCATATATATCTCAGCATTCCAACACCAATTCTGGGAAAAGAGTAGCCTCTGGAAATCATTTGGCTTGTGTAATCACCTAAAATTGGTCACCTAGACTATTGGCCCCCCACCCTTCTATCCAAGTAAATCTATGACTTTAGAATGCTTTGATGTCATCTTAGAGCTCCCTATCCATAGAGTGCAAGAGAGTATGGTTTGAATATAAAGGCTCTCAGCTACGCCTTAGAAATACTCTTCTATCTAGTCAACCATGCAATGGGAGGTTCCAAAGATGAGATGCAAGAATACAAATGTCCACAATGATTTCCTAAAAGATGAAATGCAAATATAAAGTAAGATAATAAGAGATGTAAAATGCAGCTATGTTAACAAGATGAAAGTATTACAATATCCAAGCTAATTATGCTATGTGAGCTAGACTATTGCAAAAGGAACTAAAGTACCATGCAAGATGCTTCTCAACTAATATGCAATGGTGATGATACAATGAGATAAGGAATGATTGGTTCTCCACAAAGCTCCAAGGAAACATGTTAGAAATGTTGGGGATCAGGAGTAGTTCCCAATTTGGGAGGAGGCAGACACAGGCATAGGCTGCAAGGGAGGAGGAGGAAGAGGAGGAGAAGGAGCTACCACTAAGGTTACAAAAAGTGGGCCAAGTAGAGGTGTAGGCAGGGTAGCTAGCTAGTGGAGAGAATGATCGAGATGCTAGGATCCAGGCTATAGAGATTGAGCTATAGGTAGCTTGAGTGACTTTTTTTTGTGGAACCAATAGCGAGTGGATGTGTGGGAAGGGGAAAATAGATGAGAGAATTCTCTAAGAGGTTATTTAGCAAAGGCCTAACAAGAGATGGAGTGATAGACATCCAAGGTAGATTACTATCATGGGGTATACATTGTTGTAGTCCCTACAAACTAATGGGCACCTATGTACTCAAAGAGAGTTGGGAGATTAGAGGGTGTAGTGCAAACACTAGATAGGAGACAGGCTCTACCACCAAGGCCACCACCAGCTGCAGAGGGTGTGAGTCTATCATAGGCCAAGACTGACAATTTTGATAGTTTTGGTTGTACTCTATGTATTTTTGAGATGGATATCTAAATTTTGGATCCCAAATTTGTATATGTATTGTGACACATTGATATATATGAGATATTATATTTGATCTATAGATTTTGTGTACTTATCTCATTATGATGGATGTTTCAGCATTTTAAGTTTTCATGTAATGTTTTAGTTTCCCACTCATGTATGTGTTGCTTTTATGTTCATCTTGATATTCTCATGTTAATGTGTTCATGGATCTCTCTCATTTATGATGTTTAGCTCTTATGTTTATGATATAGACTTAAGTTTTTGAAACATGTAACACTTGGATAGATGAATTGTGATTTAGAGATTGACAAGTGAAAGATCAAGAAGATGAAAAGATATGATCCAGAAGAAAGATAATAAATATATGAAAGTAGCTAGCCGATATTCCTACAAAAAGATGAAGAGAGAGCTCTCCCCATATGAAGAAATGCAAGACTAAGCTAGAGAATGAACCTAAAATGCAAGCTAACATGTAAAGTGGTTGACCAGCAAGAAACACATAACATTTAGACTCTTATTTCATCATTGATCATTTACTAGGGAAATCATGAGATAATACAACCATCACTAGTGTAACTATGAGGATATGAATATGATTAATATCATATAGGAATGTGGAAATCCAATCTAAGGATCAAAGACATGAAAGTCAACATGGATACCTAATTAGATTCCCTAGGTTTTATATAGAAAGATTACACATATATCAAGGCATAAGCACCATGATAACCCTTGAGTGTGGTCTTGCAAAAAATAGTCAAGGATGACATGTTTGTACGTCAAAGTTTCAAATAGGACAAGCATGAATGCTTTAAATGTTTTAGATGAACAAAGTATACCCACAAGTAGATAGCAAGAAAACATGCCCCCATGCTCCCAACCTTCTAGTCCATAACATCCTCGAAAGACTATTAGGGAGGTAACACAAAGAAAAGAAATCATCATAGATAACATACAAAGTAGATAAAGTTCATCATAGCTTAGTCATTTCAAAATGTTTAAGTGTGTGTGTGTGTGTGTGTAAGTCACTTGGCCACTTCTTCAAAACTTGATTCTAATAGTGAGAAATATTGTGAGACATTTGAAACTCTAGGTAAACTATCTAAAAAGTGTTGAGAAACACTTTATGTCTTCTTAGTGGGGAGGGGGGTAGTGTTGAGAAATATTGTTTTTGAGTTGTCAAAGAAACCCTAATTTACAAGGACACCTCAATAGGCTAAGAAATTGTGCCCCTAAGAAAAGGATAGGAAACAATCACAAGCTAGGAAATGTGTTGTGAAGTGGTGATTGAGACTGATAGACATAGGTGAAAGGGTCTCAAGTGGTGCTTCTTTCTAGGTTTTCAACACTTGGCAGACTTTTTCAAGACTTTTTCTTTTTTAAATTGTATTTCTGAATTTTATTTTATTTTTGGTGATACATAAAAAGTGCCTATTGCTAGGTTTTCACTAAGATGACCATTTTTTCAAACATTTTCTGATTTTTAGGATTTTTTTAGGATCAATAGATATGTACAAGATAGTTGATCTACAAGCCTCTAAGCGTAGAACTTCTTCAAATGTAGGACATTGATAGGCTCTACTAGTTCTTCCCCTTCAATAGTATACAATTGATAAGCACCAAACCTAAATATTATTGTGATAATATATGGGCCTAACCAATTAGGTTCAAAATTTCCCTTCTACTCTCTATGTTGCTGATTTTTTAGATTCTCTCTAAGCACAAGTTTCCCTACTTGAAACTCATGAGGTTCAACTTTCTTGTTATACTAAGTAGCCATGCACTTCTAATAATCCCTCATGTGATCAAAAGAAACCTTGTATCATTCATCAAGAGTCTCTAGTTCCTATACTCGCATAGCTCTATGGTTTTCATTAGTTATCAACCTATGTAGTAAGACTCATAAGGAGGGGATCTCAACTTCTAATGGGAGGAAAGCCTCAAAGCCATAGACTAAAGAAAAAGATGTGGCTCTTGTAGGAGTACGAATAGTTGTTCTATAGACCTACAGTTCTAAATTTATCTGTAACTGCCAATCTTTCCTAGACTTATGAACTATTCAATGTAAGATTTTCAGAAATGTTTTGTTGGAAGCCTCAACTTGGCCATTCCCTTGAGGGTAATAGATAGAGGACCAATTTCATTTGATTCTAAATTTCTTGCACAGTTGTTTGAGGTCCTTGTTCTTGAATTTTCCTCCATTATCAATAGAAATGGAGGAAGGAATGCCATAATGACAAATAATGTGGTTTAGTATAAATAGGGCAACATATTTTCCTATAGCACTAGATAGTGGCATACCTTCAACCCATTTGGTAAAATACTCAATTGTTGTGATGATGAACTTGTGACCACTAGATGAACTTGAATGAATTTTTCCTACCAAGTCAAAGGCCCATTACTAAAATGGCCAATATGTCACAGATTGAATAAGCTCATGTCCTAGAGCATGAATTAAGTTGCCATGAATTTGATATTTCTTACGGGACTTGGCATAATGAACAACATTAGCTTGCATGGTTGGCTAGTAATAAACCACCCTAAGGATTTTTCAAGCAGGTGCAAGGCCATTAGAATGCACCCCATAAATGTTGTCATGGACTGTAGCGAGTTCCTTTTTGGACTTTTCTAGCTCTAAACACCTAAGCAACATTTTTTCTAGACTCTTCCTATACAAGTTGTCAGAGACCAAAGTGTAATGTGAAGCATTGTAGAGGAGTTGGCATTTTAGGTTGTGCATGAGGATCTCAGGAATAACTTGATTGTGCAGGTAAGAAAAGATAGCCAAGGAGGAATCATGACCTACAATAGTGTAGATCACCTAGTTATATGAGGAATCATAGGTAGGATGACATAGTTCTTCTGCTAGGAACTCAAATCGTGATTCATGTTCTTGTAATTGGAGAATAGATGCTAGAGTGGTCATAGCATCAACAACCTTGTTTTCTTCTCTAGGAAATTTTTAGAATGTTACAAAAGTGAAATAGTTCCTTAGAGCGTCGATTAACTTCTTGTAAGGTATCAACTTGACTTCCTTTGTTTGATATTAATTATTCACTTGATTTATAACAAGTTGGGAATCTCCATAGATATGCAATTCAGTGATTCTTCAATCAAGAGCCATTTTGATCCCATTTGTTAATGCCTCATATTCTGCAATGTTGTTTGTGCAAGACAATAAGAGTTTGTATGATTTAGGGATTGTATAACCATGAGGAGATATAAACAAGACACTTTCTCGAGCCCCATTCTATTTATGAGAACTATCAAAGAACATTTTCCAAGTTCTCTCAATGATGTACATAATTGAGGCATCTGGAAACTCAATTTGCATGGGTGTGGTATCCTCTAGTGGAAAATCAGCCAATTGGTCAACTATGGCCTACCCCTTGATGGGTTTATATTCAACATACTAAATGTCAAATTTTGAAAGAATCATCATCCATTTATCCAAACGATTGGTAAGCGTAGCTTTGCTCAACGGATATCTTAGGGAATCAATTTTAGCAATCAGGTGAACTATATGTGCCAACATGTAATGTTAGATTTTTTGAGAAGCAAAAACCATTACAAGGTAGGCCTTCTCAATGTTGGTGTAGCTCATTTCGTAAGCTACCAAAGTTTGACTAATGTAATATATAACCTATTCTTTACTAGTCTCATCACTTTTTGCTAATAATGCTTCTAGAGAAGAAGTTGTAGCTAAGATGTATAAAATCAAAGGTCTTCCTAGAATGAGTGGCATCAAAACTAGAAGTTTAGCCAAGTACCCTTTGATTTGGTCTAGACTTTTTTGCCAGTCTTTGTTCTAGATACAAGTAGAGCCTTTATGAAAATTCTTGTTAAAAGATTGAGCTTTATGAACCAAATAAGAAATGAATCTTCTAATGGATTGGAGATGTCCCTATAGACTTCTAAGTTGACAGATAATTCTTGGAGGAGGAATTTCCATGATAGCTTTTGCTTTTTCAAGATTGACCTTAATGTCTTTTGTTGATAGAATGTATCCTAGCAATTTTCTAGAAGTGACACTAAGACAACTTTTTTGGGTTTAGCCTAAGTTTAAATTATTCCATATGGTCCAATATCAAACTAAGGTCTTCAAGATGTGTGTCTTATTTTCTAGATTTAGCCAATGTGTCATCAACATAGTCTTCCATATTTTTATGCATTCTATCATGGAATATGGTGGTCATTGCTCTTTGGTAGGTAGAACCAACATTTTTGAGCCCAAAGGGCATGAAATTATAGTAGAAATTACCCAAGAAAATTTAAAAGTTATATTTTCTTGATCAACTAGAGTAATCTTAATTTGGTTATATGCAGAAAAGCCATCCATGAAGGAGTACATTTCATAACCTATCATTATGTCCACTATCATGTCTATGTTTAGTAGTGGAAAGTCATCGTTGGGGCATGCTTTGTTTAGATCTCTGAAATTAGTACAAACTCAAATGGATTTATCATGTTTAGACATAGGTACAATGTTAGAGATCCACTTTGCATAGTCAATAGCTCTAATAAAGTTTTCACTCAGGAGTTTTTCCAACTCTACTTTGACCAAAAGGGCTACATGTGGATGCATATTTCTTAGTTTTTGTTTAACAAGTTTTGCACCAAGAGATATAGATAAATGATGCTTGATAAGATCTGTGTCAAGCCCTAGCATATCTAAGTATGTCCATCCAAAATTGATCTTCATGTCTTGAAAGAATTTGGAAAAATCCTCCTTTTCTTCAGTTTAAAGTGATTGAGCCACATGGATAATTTTAGGAGATTCCTCTATCCCCAAGTTGATAGGCTATGTAGGTTTGAAGAGAACCTAAGATTGATCCTAAAAATAGCTTATCGAACTACCAAGTACCTCATTCGTAGGTGTCTCAAGGAGGTTTTCACGATTAGATACGTCTTTGTTTTTACTTTTTTTGGTTTAGATACTGCCACAAATTGGTTTCTACCATCTAACCACTTGTTTTTTCTTTTAATTTTAAGACTGTGGTACTTGATATCTGATTCTATCATTTTAGCCATGAGTTCTCTAGTGGAAGAAGTGATGGGTTCAATTGCATTTAGGTAACAAGCAATCTCATAGTCATTTTGAAAAGATGGTATTTCAGGTCTTTGATTTTGAATCAACCAATCTATGAGATCAAAGTGAATCAATCAGAGTGATGTGGAAGCTTCAAGGTTTTTAATATGAAAAAAGTCATCTCCAATGACGTGAAGTTGAGCCTATAGTGAACACTGCAAAGGAGTCTAAATTAGGAATAGACCTAGAGGGGCAAACATGATCCACTAAAGAATTTTGCAAGCCAAACTTGTCTAACCCTATACTAGACTCTTCAATTACATTTGGTTGGGTTGTATAGATGTGAATGACATCCACCCCTAGTTCACAAGATGTGTTTGACAAGATTTCCCATTCATACTTGTGAGAGGTTGTACTCTAATCTCTAGTAATTAAATGGCAATGTTTTGTCGAATCTATCCACTATTTATGTCTTCATGCTTGGATTCATCTTGTTCCTACTATTGAGAAGTGGAAGCTTCAACATCATTATTAGTAGTTAGCATCTCTTCTCTCCAAAGGAGATAAGTGAGAGGCATAAAGTCCTCATCTTGTAAAGTGGCAACAACAAAGGGAGGATCATCATCCTATGATTTTCTAGACATGGGTGCTCTTCTATCAAATGTTGGTATTTTATCTTCTAGTGAAAAACCTAGGCCAGCAGTATCTTGAGTGTCACAACCTTGAGTATGACTTAATGGTTCAACTAGAGCTTTTTTGTTACCAATAAAGGACCTATGGCCCTGATAGCCCATGTTTGCATGAAATTTATATCCTTTGCCATAGCATTTAGGAGAGATGGGAGTAGTGACTGTGCCTTCCTCCTCATCTTCCTCTTTCCAATAGATCCAATCTTTGATTGTTTGTTCTCCTTTTTCTACTTCTAGGGGAACTAAGGATTTTACAAAGGTGCCAAAAAGAGTCATTGAAAAAGCAAAATGCTTCTTTTTGGTAGAAGGTTTCCCATAAGACTAACGTGAAATAAGTAAAGTAGAAATATAGTCTAGAGTGTATTTTCCCATTCTAAGGCTCATCATTTTCAATTTTTATTCACACTCTATAAAAGATGATGTCAATTCATGAGAAAAGAAATTATGTGGAACTAGTGTTTCTACAGTAGATAATGTATTGATAGACATTGAGTTGTCACCAGGGACAACTACCTTAGTACCATTGAACGGGAACTTGATGCACTGATGGTACATAGAAGGTACTTCTTGCATGTCATGAATCCATGATCATCCCAACAACAAATTATATGAAAGTGGTATTTCTAGGAATTTTAAAACAACATCCTTCTTAATTGGACCAACTTTGATTGGAAGCACAATTAGACCTTTGGAAGGTCTTTTGATCTCATCATAGGCTTTTATAGTGATCTTGCACCTAAGGTCAATAGTAAATTCATACATGCCTAATAGTTGGATCACATTGAGTAAAATGATGTTCAACCTTGCACCATTGTCTATCAAGACTTGGAAAATGTGAGTACAAAAGATTTGGACTTCAACATGGAGAGCAAGGTTGTGGGGATAACTAAGAGCTCGGTCATATTCTTCAAAAAAGGTGAGGTAGTGAGGTGAAGAGATATGGTTCACCATAGCTTGGAATCATTCTGCATCAATACTCATGGGAATTTTGGTAGAATGCAAATATTTTTTAAGGATATCCTTGTGCAAAGGGAATAATTCTAACAACTCAAAGATGGAAATTTGAGATTAGGTACATTGCAGTTGGCTGACAAGGTCATAGTTGGAGATCCTGGAGGTAATTGGTTGTTTAGAAGATGAAGCATTCTTAGGATCATGGGAAACTTTTAGGACAACTTTAGATTGCCCCCTAGTGATGACATTAAGTGGTTCACTCTATGAAGAGGAAGATTCAGCCACTTAGAGTGCCACCTTAGGTCTAGTGCCATTATGGTGTTAGGGATCATTTCTAGTGTTTAGGATAACTTTGGGTCTTTCATCCTCAAGTTAGTTGTCATCATTAGAACTTGTGATGCATAGATACCCAATGAGCTCATGCATACCTATAACGTTATCTGTGTCAACATAGGCATAGCTGATCTTGGAGTCATGATCTTCTTAGGAGCCTTAGAAGTTTCACCTTTCTCATATTCAGGCAAGGGTTACTTGAAAGCTTTATGATCAAAAATTTTAACAAGACCATCTAGGACAACTTTAGCATCTTCGATGAGATCTTGGATAACATCTTTGAGCTTAAAATAGTGTTTAGTAACCAAATATGGTAACTACAAATATGATCTTCTCACCACCAAGGAGGCCTAATAGTGGGGTCATAGGTGTAGGAATTATCTAGTAGTGTAACCAACTTGCTTTCAATCAAGGTTTTTAAGACCACTTCATAAGGCTCAACCATTGGTTTATAAACACATCATTTTTTAGTAAATTTAGAGGTTTTGTCAGATGTTTTATGTTTTGAACCTTCTTGTTTTTTTTTTATCATAGATGTCATTGGAAAGATTAAATGCAGGTTAATTGGTCTTAGATGTGTTCACTACTCCTTCATTGACAACATATTTGTTTTTATTCCAAGGTTTTCCCTTGTCTTTCCCATTTCCATTGTTATTTTTGTCCTTGTTCACAATAATGTCACCCTTCTTGATAGAAACATCCTCAATGTGATATGCACTCTCAATCTTTGCATTAAAGGATGTGAAAAACTATTTTCTTAAGTCAAAGTATAGTTCAAGTACCAGTGTGTTGACAAAAATAACAATTTTCTTAGCGTTAGGAACTTGCCGAGGATACCTAGAGTATAAGGGTCTCCATTATTGAAGGTATGTTGCCAAAATTTCTCCCTCTTTTTGTTTAATTTGGCACAAGTCCAATATGGTTATGGGATGTTGAATGTTATAAGAGTATTGTTGGATAAAGTGTTGTGCAAGCTCATCAAATGTTTTGAGAGTTGAATTCAATTTTGTGAACAACTCCATAGCTTGCCCTCTTAGACTTCTAGGAAGCAAACACATAAGATAGAAGTCTTTATGCATGAAATCCATGCTAATAGCATAGAAATGCCTAACATGATTGTGAGGATCATCATTTCCATCATATTTGTCATACTTAGGAACCTTTATATCCTTAGTAAATGGAGGCATGTATAAACTCCTATCAAATTAAATAGCACATATTGATTCAATAAATGAATTTTTAGGTGGCCCTTTGGAAGTTTGCAATTGTGAAAGTTGTTTCCTTAGTTCATGCATTTCTTCTATCAAGATTTTAGTCTCAGTAGGGTCTCAATTTTTATTATTTGTGGCACATCAAAACCTTGGGGGAGTTTCCATCCTTTCGTTGTCATATACTAGAAATATTGATCCCCATTTTTCTCTAAAGCTTTTAGAATCAGTTTTTGAGTGAGCTCATCTTGTTGAATCTTACAACATCTTCACTAGTGATCTCATCCTCACATTTTTGATGTGATTATAATCATTTGGATGGTGATGGAAATGCTCTCACATTGACTCTAGGAGTCCTTGGAGGTGTGTGATTGTCATTGTTGCCACGAATGGGAATGTGTTCAAAATGATTGTGATAATAGTCTCTTCTAGTGTCATCATTGTGTGTATGAAGTTTAGCTTCAGCTTGTTGATTCACTCTTTCTCTAGCACAGATAGTTTCAATAAGTCTTTCATTTCACATGTTTTTCCTTCTAAGCAGCATTTGATTTCATCATGATGCATGTTGGTCAATGTGTTTTCACCCGTGGGTGTGTCAAAGGGTGTTTCAAATGGGTTCTTAAAACTATAAAGTGGATTGTGTCAGACATTGGTTGTCTATGTTTGACTAGAGTTGGGGTCTTCCACACAAGGTTGTCCATGAGGGTGCATAGGTGGAGTCTCTAACTATGCAAAAATGAATGTGGAATGACTACCATTACCAACTTGGTATCTAAGTCTGACCGACATGTAAGAATATGTCTTTTCTTAATAGGATGAGAGAAGTGTTTTAGATTTTAAGCTTGTACAATCAAGAATAATCACTTGTCAAGGTAGAATAGATGGCTTGTCAAAGGTGCTCAAGAATTTACAGTACTAGTGAGTCAAGCCGAGCGAGTGAGCAAGAAGCTCAATAGTGAATAGTTAGCATAGAATGATAACCAAATTTTGATAAGTGATCATCAATGACATTTTGAGGCTTACATCTAACAGACTAAACTCATCTTTTCAACTTGGAACAACACCTAACATATGGATTTGTGACTAGCACCGGGAAGGACTGAAGTGACAAGACCCTAGATCAGATGAAGTGGAGTGTAGACCCTATTTTCACAAAAAAATAACCCAGGTGTTATTCTTCCAAAACCTAGGAAACAATAGGACATAAAATTAAATTGTACAATAGAGTTTATAATACTAGTGTGACACTTTTCTCTTGGGTGACGGTTTGCACAAGGTGGACAATATAGTTTAATTTAGCAAGGTGATAGACTTTATAATAGTAGGTAAACACAATTTTTGAAAAAAGGTGTCACACAATATTTCTCTACAGAGTGTGTGATAAAGTGTTAATTTTGTGTAAAAAAGATAAGTTTGACTCCAATTTGTTGTGTTTCGGTTTGACAGATAGATGATTTTTAGACCAAACAATTTCATATTTTAGTTCATGTTGAATAACAACAAGGTTTGCAAATAGTAGGGGTTTTTAGCATGTCTCAAACAATTGAACAAAGGTCAAAACAACCTTGCCAATACACATTTGTGATATCAAAACAACCATCCTACCAATTTTGTTGAGATGTTTGATTTGTAGGAATGTTTACACAAGTCAACACATTCAAAAATATTAGCTAAGCAATATACCTTAGAGTTAAGATTCATTACTCAACAATTTAGCCCACGTTAAGTGCTCCTTTCCCTCACACCAAGTGGTTTCCCACAAGAGATATTGGCTTAATCATGGAAGTACCATGAGTATAACCAAGAGAACACGGATGGTAAGTGTAAAATCTTGGGGTGATCTAGGTAATCCACTAGGATTGATCCTGACACCACAAATTAGAGCAACAAAATAGGGTAGCTACTAACTTAGTATGTTTAGAAAAGGCTTCCATTCATAATGTTCCTCTTGCACCCGATTATGAGACACCCCACCTTGTAGTGGGTAACAAACCTTGCAGTCAGTAGAGCACTTTAAGTGTTCTTGCTTAGTGATCTCCTCATGGTTGCAATCCCACAAGAAATCACACTAAGTGAAGACAAACAATACATCTACCAAGGTTGGGTGTCCTTGATAGCCTTGAGTTTATAGTGGGTTGGAATAGCTATGTTCACTTGTCTCCACTTGGATCATTCCTTTTGATTGCACAAGAGCGGCTCCACTAAAGGATTCTAACTACCACAGATTGGATCCACTTTCAAGATTCCAGATTTATGATTCACCACAAGGGTGAAGGGAATACCCTCTTATCTTGATCATTTCCCCCAAATACACCAAGAAGATCTAATTATCCCCTTACTTTTAAAATCCAAAGGCAAGTCAAGATTTATGATTCACCACAAGGGTGAAGAGCATACTCTCCTATCACCAAAGGCACTCAATTACAAGGTTAATGTGCCTATGACAATGAAACAACTAGTAGTATTGCCAAACATAAAATAAAGAAAATATGAGAAAGTTTGGGTTTTTATGCTTTGGGCAGCCCTGAAAATAATTTTTAGTAGCCCTTGAGCATTTGAAGCTTTGACATGTATTCTTTTTAGGCAATTATGCAAGCATCTCAAGCAAACAACTTACAAACACAACCATTAGCCCTACAAGTTAGACTGCAAATAGCATGAACTCTAAAAATAGCCTACTATCAAACAACCACAACTTGTGTGATGCAGGAGCATCCAGAGGTATAAGGGCAATCCTGTGTCACCCAAAAAAAAGTAATTAGAATTATTTTATGTTTCATGTGTTTTCATTTATGGATACCCATTTGGGTCAAATAAAGGTTCCAACTCTTACAGTTCCACTATCAATGTTCTAGGATAGAGTATTTGAACACCTTGGGATATGTGTAAATGCCAAAAAAATAGGAGTATGTAATTGAGCCATCATTTTGGTGAACTAGGAGGTGTAAATTGGCTAGCTAAATGTAATTGTAATTTAGAGCATTCCAAAAAAACAATCAGGTCAAAAGGCCCCACGGTTTGAAAGTTATCGCAATTTTTTGGGTTTTGGAGACCCCCTAAGAATGCTTCAAAGTCAGAATAGGGGCATTAAATGACCTTGAAAAGGGGAAAAATGGGATACAAGCACAGCTGGTCCATAGGGCTATAGAGTGCTTTGAGAGCTTTCCAAAAATGCAAACGGTTTGTCAATCAGAGCTACGGTTCAAAAGTTATGCCTCCCAAAAGTTTGATTACCATTTTTGGATTCCTCTAGATTTGTGTCAACTTCTAACGCAGCTTCTTGAGCCTTCTATTTGGTCGATGGATGCCAACTAGCACTTTCTAGAATGTATTCCTAGTCCTTAACCCTTTGGGGTCTATTTAAGGATATTTCTAGCATTGTAAAAGGCAGTTCGGAGTGGAGTTTGAGAGGAGGTACTAAAAAGAGAAATTATCTCCAAATTTATGCTATTATAAGCCCATAGGTCATGTTTTGAAGTCTATTTTCTCTGTACTGAATTTACTAGCTTATTTTCATAGTTAATAGAATTTCCCTTTCCTTTTGTGTCCATTCTGTGCTTGAGTTGTGTCCCCATCAAGTGGTATCAGAGCTGGTTTTCCTAAGTGTGTAGACAGAGCACCGACTGTGAGGCAGTTTGCACTAGGACTGTGTGGTTGTGGGTTTGAGTTAAGAAGATGCCTCCATGAAGAGAGCATGGTGGAAGGGCCAGAGCTGTTAATCTTGAGGAGGTTAGAGCCCTCCAAAGGCAGGTACAAGCATTGCAGGAGGAGCTCCGTAGAGGAACAAATGTTGCCACAGGTGACTACAGTGAGGATGACAATGAAGAAGAAGAAATTGGACCAGAAGGGGAATTTGATGGGAAAGTTCTGAATCAGGCAAAGGAAAGGCTTTTTAGGGCCATTACTAAGTTTGGGAAAAGACCTACAATTGAAGTGGGTGTATTTTTAGGAAATTTGAAACCAGATGAGGATATCAGGGATCCAGATAGGGTTAAGTTTGCAAAGGCCAAACTAAAAGGCCATGCCAAAATTTGGTGGCAAGAGGTTCAGCTGGAACAAAATAGAAGAGGAAAGGATAAGATCACAAGGTGGGATCGCGTGGTGGAAAAATTGAAGAAGCGGTTCATTCCTGTGGACTACGAGCTTGATTTGTTTAAGAAGATGCATGGGTTAAAGCAAGCAGAAAGATCAATCCAAGAATATATAGAGGAGTTTTATTGACTCTTGATTAGAGCAAGGAATGAAAAAGCAAATAAGGAGAAGGTTGCTAGCTATATCAGTGGATTGTGACCTAGCATCCAGGAGGAATTAAGTCTGGTAAGAATGACCAGCGTTGAAGAGGCATACCAGTTTTCCCTACAAGTTGAAGAGAAGCTAAATAAGAGGTTTGAATGGAGACAAATAGGGCATGGTCAAGGAGGAAAGGGTAGTGGTAGGTCATCTAGAGGCTGCAATGAAACCCAGAAGAAGAATGAAGATGTGGGTACTAGCAAGAACGAGGGTTTCAACCGCTCCCGTGATCAAGACTTTGGAAATCAGAGAGGAAGAGGTAGAGGATGTGGATAAGGAAGAGGAGGCTTCCGTGGTACCTATTTCCATTGTAATGAAGAAGGTCATCATGCCTTTGAATTCCCTCAATGACAAGGAAGGGCAGATAGGAGAGCTGAGGGTCAAGCTAGGGTTGCTCATGTGGATGAGAATGCACAATCATCACATTCAGAAGATGCAAAAAGAGGAGAGACTTTAGTAAATGAAAGGGTCTTACTAAGTGGTGAGATTGAACTAGGACAAAGGAGGAGTTTATTCCATACTAGGTGCAAATGTGAGGAAAAATGTTGTGATGTGATCATTGATGGCGGTAGCACTGATAACTTGGTATCAGAGGAGATGGTCTCTAAGATGAAGCTCAAGAGGGAGAAACATCCCCATCCCTATCAAATTTCTTGGGTAAAAGATGATCATAAGGTCTTGGTAAGTGAACAATGTTTAGTGAAATTCAAAATTGGGAGTTACCATGATGAAGTTCTCTGTGATGTTATTCCAATGGATGTTTGCCATCTATTTTTGCGTAGACCATGGTAGTTTGATAGGTATGCAGTACATGATCCTCATGCAAACACATACTCTCTAACAAAGGATGGAGTTCACCACAAATTGAAGCCCATGAAAAAGGAAGGCAAAAAGGTATGTAGCAGTGCTAGGATTTGTCTTGTTGATGGAAGGAAGCTTTTAGATGGAATGAAACATCAGCGTATGTGCTATGCTTTGATTTCTAGGAAAGATAAAGAAGGTAGTAGTGAAATACCACTTGAAGTTTCATATTTACTAGGTGAGTTTGGAGATATTATCTCTGATAATGTTCTAGAAGGATTGCCACTAGTAAGGAAAATCAGTCATCAGATAGATTTAATCCCAGGAGCTAGTTTTCCTAACAAGGTTGCTCACAGGATGACTCCTACAAAAACTGAGGAACTAAACAGACAGGTCCAGGAGCTGTTGAGGAAGGGCTTGATTCGAGAGAGCCTGATTCCATGTGCAGTACCTACAGTACTAGCACCAAAGAAGGATGGAGAGTGGAGGATGTGTACAAACTCTCAAGCTATAAATAGGATAACCATCAAGTATCAGTTTCCTTTGCCAAGAATGGATGATCTTATGGACTGCTTGAGTGGAGCTTAGTACTTCACAAAGATAGATCTCAAGAGTGGTTATCACCATATATAGATTCGAGAAGGAGATGAGTGGAAAATAGCCTTCAAGACCAAGGACGCTCTTTATGAGTGGTTAGTCATGCCCTTTGGATTGACAAATGCCCCGAGCACCTTCATGCGGCTTATGAATGAGGTACTTAAAAAGTTCTTGGGAAAATTTGTTATTGTCTATTTGGATGATATTTTAATTTTCAGCAAGACTTTGGAAGAACATTTATTGCATATTCATAGTATCCTTGAAAGGTTAAGGGAAGAGAAACTATTAATTAATTTGAAGAAGTGTATCTTTGCAAAAAGGTAGTTAGTCTATTTGGGGTTTGTTATATCACCTGAAGGTCTTAAAATGGATCCAGAGAAGGTAAAAGCCATCTTGGAATGGCCTACTCCAAGGTCTGCTACTGAGGTAAGATCATTTGATGGTCTGGTTTGTTTTTTTAGGAAGTTTATTAAGAATTTCAGTGGCATATGTGCACCCCTAATTGACACAATAAGAGGGGATAGAAAAGAATTTGAATAGACTGCAGTAGCTGCAAGAAGTTTTGAATTGCTAAAGAAGAAGGTGACAGAACAGCCTATGTTGGCACTCCCAAATTTTAGAAAGGTGTTCTAGGCGGATTGTGATGCTAGTGGCAGTGCCATTGGGGTTGTATTAAGCCAAGAAAGTAAGCCTATTGCATATTTTAGTGAAATATTGAATGATGCAAAGAAGAAGTATTATGTTTATGATCAAGAGTTCTATGCAATAGTTCAAGCCTTAAGGAAATGGAGGCATTATTTATTGCCAAAGGAATTTGTTTTGTATACTGATCACCAAGCATTATAGTGCCTAAATAGCCAAGGTAAATTGAATCAGAGGCATATGAAGTGGGTAGAGTTCTTGCAGAGCTATACATTTGTGTTGAAGCATAGAAGTGGAAAATCTAACAGGGTTGCAGATGCACTAAGCAGGAGACAGTTGTTGCTTACAGTAATGCAAGTTGAAGTAGTTGGATTTGATGAACTCAAGAATCTGTACCCTGATGATCCTGATTTTGTTGGAGCATGGAAAGCTTGTAAAGAGCCTATTTCTGTAGATAGAACTAAGTGGTTGGACTATTTGATTCAGGATGGTATGTTATTCAAGGGCAGTCAATTATGCATTCCAAGGAGTTCCATGAGGGAAAAATTGATTAAGGAGAAACACAGTGGAGGGATGGCAGGACATTTTGGTCAAGATAAGACCATTGCCATTCTTAGAGAACATTATTTTTGGCCTTAGATTTCATAGGATGTGAAGAAGTTTTTACAGAGTTGCCAAGTTTGTCAAGTTGCCAAGGGATTTAGCCACAATACTGGACTATATCAGCCATTGCCTGTTCCATCAAAGCCATGGGAGGACATAAGTATGGATTTTGTTCTTGGATTTCCAAGGACACAAAGGGGTACTGACTCAGTATTTGTGGTGGTTGATAGGCTCTCCAAAATGGCATATTTCATTCTATGCCACAAAACTCATGATGTTGTCCATATTGCAGACTTGTTTTTCAAAGAGATGGTACGACTACATGGTCTTCCAAGGAGTATAGTTTCTGACAGAGATACTAAATTTGTGGGGTATTTCTAGAGAACATTGTGGAAGAAGTTGAGAACAGACTTGAAATTCAGTTCCACACATCACCCGCAGACTGATGGCCAAACAGAAGTTTGGGTAATTTGCTGAGATGTTTAGTTGGGGATAAGCCCAAGGGATGGGATTTGATTTTACCACAAGTAGATTTTTCTTACAATAACTCTATAAATAGGAGTACTAGAAAATCACCATTCCAAATTGTATATGGAAGTAGCCCAAGGACTACACCGGAATTGAGGAAGATAGAACAAGGGGAGAGGACAAGTATTGAAGCTAAGGGATTTGTTAAACATATCAAGCGTCTACATGAGGAAGTTCAAGAACACATTACCAAGATGAATCAAGAGTATAAAACTAGGGCTGATCAAAGGAGAAGACATAAGGAATTCGAAGTAGGCGATCTAGTCATGGTACACTTACGAAAAGAAAGATTTCCAGTCGGTACTTACAACAAGCTGAAAATGAAGAAATTTGGTCCCTGCAAAATTCTGAAGAAACATGACTCAGGAAATGCATATGAGGTGGACCTGCCAGATGGTATTCACATTTCTCTTATTTTCAACATTGCAAACTTAACAGAGTATCATGATGATGGTGCAGATGAGGAGCTAGTGTTAGAGCCATGTCCAATTCCTGCTTCCAAGAAGGAGGAGATAGAAGACATTCTAGATCATCGTGTGGGTAGGAGTACTAGAAACAGGCAGTATGAAGAGTATTTGGTCAAGTGGAAAGGATGGTCGATAGAGGACTCAACTTGGATTTCAAAAGTTGAGGTTTCCCATTTGGGATTTCCTCTACCATTCATAAAGTGACAAGGTCACTTTTCAATCTACCCTGGGTGTCTGATGCAGGAGCGTCCAGAAGTATAAGGGCAATCCTATGTCACCCAAAAAAATGTACTTAAACTTAGTTTCCATTTCATGTGTTTTCATTTTGGATATCCATTTGGGTCAAATAAAGGTTCCAACTCTTACAGTTCCACTATCAATGTTCTAAGATAGAGTATTTAAACACCTTGGGATACGTGTAAATGCCAAAAAAATAGGAGTATGTAATTGATCCATCATTTCGGTGAACTAGGAGGTGTAAATTGGCCAGATGAATGTAATTGTAATTTAGAGCATTCCAAAAAAAGAACCAGGTCAAAAGGCCCCATGGTTTGAAAGTTATCGCAGTTTTTCAAATTTTGGAGACCTCCTAATAATGCTTCAAAGTCAGGATAGGGGCATTAAATGACCTCAAAAAGGGGGGTAAAATAGGGGATGAGCATAGCTGGTCCATAGGGCTATAGAGCACTTTGAGAGCTTTTCAAAAATATAAATGGTTCGTCAATCGAAGCTACGATTCAAAAATTATGCCTCCCGAAAGTTCGGTTACCATTTTTGGATTCTTCTAGATTTGTGTCGACTTCTAACGCAGCTTCTGGAGCCTTCTATTTGGTCAATGGATGCCAACTAGCACTTTCTAGAATGTATTCCTAGTCCTTAACCCTTTGGGGTCTATTTAAGGACATTTATGGCATTGTAAAAGGCAGTTTGGAGTGGAGTTTGAGAGGAAGTACTAAAAGGAGAAATTATCTCCAGATTTATGCTATTGTAAGCCCATAGGGCATGTTTTGAAGTCTATTTTCTCTGTACTAATTGTACTAGCTTATTTTCACAATTAATACAATTTTCCTTTCTTGTTGTGTCCATTTTGTGCTTGGGTTGTGTCCCCATCACTTTGAAATCTAACAAACAACAAAAATCAATAAATAAATTGACCAAATAACTCAAACAACAAGCAAATTCTAGCTAGGTGATAGTTTATGTTGGAAGACTATTGTACAATAATTCTCAGTATACTCATGTGATAATTTTCTCTTATGGAATATTTCTTCTTAACTCAGGTGAAAGAACTTACAATACCAAGGTGATAGAGTTCACTAAGAGCATGTGATACTTTTACCAAAAAAGTGTTGCACTATAGTAAAGACAAATGTTGCACGATGCTAGAAAAGTATCGCTTGAAAGTTGCAACTATAAAAAAGAAAATGTGAACAAAAATGCTGAAAATAGAAGAAATGTAGTGAGCTAAAGAGAAAAACTAGGATTTTTGCCCCATGATGGGTACTGAAAATGTACACTTGATTTGTTTCACACTCTAAACACTTCTATCCAAGTGATTCCATGACTTCAAAAAGCTTGGATGTTGGCTTAGAGATCCCTATCCATAGAGTGCAAGAGAGTATGATTTGAATATGAAGGCTCTTCAGTGAGCCTTAGAAATACTCTTCTTGCGAGCAAACCATGCAATGGGAGGTTCCAAAGACAAGATGCAAGAATGAAAATGTCCACAAGGAGTTCCTCAAAGATGCAATGCAAATATGAATTAAGCTAATATGAGATGCAAAGTGTAGTTATGTTAACAAAATGAGATTATTACAATATCCAAGCTAATTATGCTATGTGAGCTAAACTATTGCAAAAAGAACTAAACTACCATCCAAGATGCTTCTAAACTAATATGCAATGGTGATGATAGAATGAGACAAGGAATGAGCAATTCTCCATAAAGCTCCAACGAAACCTATTAGAAAACCTGCAGCATAACAATACTCAAAAGATGGATGAATCCTTTGAAAAGGAGAGAACTCTTTCTTTTAAAGTCATATGGACAATAGAGATCAAGGTCAATATGGTGGATGATCAAGGGTGGAGTTTGAAAATAGGATTGATCCATGTGTACACACAAGTTAACCAATAAAATAAAAGATGACTTTGCATAGAAGACAAAAAGAATCTTTTCCTTTAATTTTTAAAATAGAAATAATGCTTTATGTGTGCACTTTAAGTAGGTTAGAAAAAAATGTACACTCAATTTATGTCACACTCTAAAGCTTTCTATCCAAGTGATTCCATGAGTTTGGAATGCTTGGATGCTGGCTTAGAGCTCCCTATCCATGAAGTGCAAGGGAGTATGATTTGAATCTGAAGGCTCTTAGTTGAGCCTTAGAAATACTCTTCTTTCTTATAAACCATGCAATGAGAGGTTCCAAAGATGAGATGCAAGAATGAAAATATGAAAAAAGAGTTCCTCAAAGATGCAATGCAAATATGAAGTAAGCTAATATGAGATGCAAAGTGCAGCTATGTTAACAAGATGAGAGTATGACAATATCCAAGCTAATTATGCTATGTGAGCTAGACTATTGAAGAAAGAACTAAACTACCATGCAAGATGCTTCCAAACTAATATGAAATGGTGATGATAGAATGAGGAAAGGAATGAGCAGTTCTCCACAAACCCCAAGGAAACATGTTAGAAAACCTATAGCATAATAATACTCAAAAGATGGATGAATCCTTTGGCAAGGGGAGAGCTCTTTCTTTTAAAGTCATACAAATGATAGAGATCAAGGTGAAGATGGTGGATGATCAAGGGTGGAGTTTGAAAATAGGAGTGATCCATGTGTACACACAAGTCAACCAATAAAATAGAAGTTGACTTTGCATATGAGACAAAAAGAGTCTTTTTCTTTAATTTTTAAAATAGAAATAATGCTTTATGTGTGCACTTTAAGTGGGTTAGAAGAAAAATGTACACTCAATTTGTGCCACACTATAAACCCTTCTATCCAAGTGATTCCATGAGTTTGAAATGTTTGGATGATGGCTTAGAGCTCCCTATCCATAAAGTGCAAGAAAGTATGATTTGAATATGAAGGTTCTTAGATGAGCCTTAGAAATACTCTTCTTGCTTATAAACCATGCAATGAAAGGTTCCAAAGATGAGATGCAAGAAAGCAAATGTCCACAAGGAGTTCCTCAAAGATGCAATGCAAATATGAAGTAAGCTAATATGAGATCCAAAGTGTAGCTATGTTAACAAGATGAGAGTATTACAATATCCAAGCTAATTATGCTATGTGAGCTAGACTATTGCAAAAAAAACTAAACTACCATACAAGATGCTTCTAAACTAATATGCAATGGTGATGATAGAATGAGACAAGAAATCAATAGTTCTCCACAAATATCCAAGAAAACTTGTTAGAAAACCTCCAGCATAACAATACTCAAAAGATGGATGGATTCTTTGACAAGGGGAGAGCTCTTTCTTTTAAAGTCATATGGACAATAGAGATCAAGGTCAAGATGGTGGATGATCAAGGGTGGAGTTTGAAAATAGGAGTGATCCATGTGCACAAAAGTCAATCAATAAAATAGAAGTTGACTTTGCATATGAGACAAAAAGTGTATTTTCCTTTAATTTGCAAAATAGAAATAATAATCTATGTGTGCATTTTAAATGGGTTAAAAGAAAAATGTATACTCGATTTATGTCACACTCTAAACCCTTCTATCCAAGTGATTCCATGAGTTTTGAATGCTTGGAAACCAGCTTAGAGCTCCCTATCCATAGAGTAAAAGAGAGTATGATTCGAATATGAAGGCTCTTAGCTAAGCCTTAAAAATACTCTTCTTGCTAGTAAACCATGTAGTGGGAGGTTCCAAAGACAAGATGCAAGAATGCAAATGTCCACGAAGAGCTTGTCAAAGATGCATTGCAAATATGAAAGAAGCTAATATGAGATGCAAAGTGTAGCTATATTTTAGAAGATGAGAGTATTAAAATATCCAAGCTAATTATGCTATGTGAGCTAGACTATTGCAAAAAGAACTAAACTACCAAGCAAGATGCTTCTAAACTAATATGCAATGGTGATGATAGAATGAGACAAGGAATGAGAAATTATCCACAAAGCTCCAATGAAACCTATAAGAAAACCTATAGCATAACAATACTCAAAAAGATAGATGGATCCTTTGACAAGGGGAGAGCCCTTTCTTTTAAAGTTGTACAAAAGGTATAGATCAAGGTCAAGATGGTGGATGATCAAGGGTGGAGTTTGAAAATAGGAGTGATCCATTTGCACACACAAGTCAACCAATAAAATAGAAGTTGACTTTGCATATGAGACAAAAAGAGTCTTTTCTTATAATTTGCAAAATAGAAATAATGTTTTATGTGTTCACTTTAAGTGGATTAGAAGAAAAATGTACACTCGATTTGTGTCACACTTTAAACCCTTCTATCCAAGTGATTCCATGAGTTTGGAATGCGTAGATGCCAACTTAGAGTTCCTTATCCATGGAGTGCAAGAGAGTATGATTCGAATATGAAGGCTCTCAATTGAGCTTAGAAATACTCTTCTTTCTAGTAAACCATGCAATGGGAGGTTCCAAAGATGAGATGCAAGAATACAAATGTCCACAAGGAGTTCCTCAAAGATGCAATGCAAATATAAAGGAATCTAATATGAGATGCAAAGTGTAGCTATGTTAACAAGATGAAAGTATTACAATATCCAAGCTAATTATGCTATGTGAGCTAGACTATTGCAGAAAGAACTAAACTAACATGCAAGATGCTTCTAAACTAATATGAAATGGTGATGATAGAATGAGACAAGGAATGATAATTTCTCCATAAAGCTCCAAGGAAACCTATTAGAAAACTTACAACATAACAATACTCAAAAGATGGATGGATCCTTTGACAAGGGGAGAGCTCTTTCTTTTAAATTTGTATGGAAGGTAGAGATCAAGGTCAAGATGGTGGATGATCAAGGGTAGAGTTTGAAATTATGAGTGATCCATATGCACACACAAGTCAACCAAAAATATAGAAGTTGACTTTGCATATGAGACAAAAAGAGTCTTTTCCTTTAATTTGAAAAATAGAAATAATGTTTTATGTGTGCACTTTAAGTGGGTTAGAAGAATGGGGTCTTTTATTTACTTAAGAGAGGACATGTTCTTTTAATCAAATAATGAATGTAGGATAGTATAGTCAAACTATAGGTTATAGTCAAATTAATTGATTATTAGCAATTTGGTCTAGGTAAATGATTAATTAATTCAACCAAAATGCTGAGAAGGGGGCCAATAGTCTAGATGACCATTTTTAGGTGATTACATTTTTTTATCTATGACTAATGTGTGATCAATCTAGGAACACATTATGTCAAAGAAAATAGAAGCCAAGTAGGCAGTAATAGACAAAGGTATCTGATTCTGAAGAACAAAATGTAGAAAGAGAAAGCAAATCCTAAATATATAATCTGATAGTGATAGTATTGAACATTAGGATAGAGATGATGTTAGAATTTGAGAAAAATTCTAACATCAAGCAAAGCAGATAGATCAAGAGCAAAAGAAAAGATCAAACATATGCTCCCGAGAAATAGATAGTTGTAACAAGCAATGATAGAGTATTTTTGCCCCCTCAGGATCAAAATTGAAATGAGGTAATGGAATTGCATAAATGAGCTAGATATGTGTAAATCAAGATATAGTGGTGTGCAAGATGGTAAATAGATGATTAGAACCAAAGAGTGAGCATAAGGAAATGATAGAATGCCCCAATTTGACCAGAGTTGACCACAAAGGATAAAGCATGAAAATTAGGTCAAATTGACTAAAAAGGTGATTTTAGACATGAAAATGTGAATTAGAATAGATTTGAAGTGTAGAAATGATAAAGACATGAAGAAATGAAGATGCCCCAGTGACGATTTGAAGATTAGACCTTAAAAGATCAGCTAACTACATAGAAGAAAGCAGAATTTTAAAATACAATTTTGACTATCAAGATGAACTTGGATTTTTTTTTTTTATCCTAACAATGGATCTAGGACATAGAAATTAGCCATGGGTGTAATTTTTGCAGAATTTTGAGGAGTTTTAAAAATGGGTCAAAATTAGATCAAAAGGCTATATAAGAGGTCTAGGTGTAATTTTCAAATTATTTTGTCTTTTGTGATTTTTGAGAGCTTGTGAGTGGTCCAAGTGTCCAAGATTCATGCTCAAAAATGCTAGTGCTACCTACCAAAGAGCAATGACCACCATATTCCATGATATGATGCATAAAAATATGGAAGACTATGTTGATGACACATTGGCTAAATCTAGAAAACAAGACGCACATCTTGAAGACCTTAGTCTAATATTGGAGTGTATGGAAAAATTTCAACTTAGGCTAAACCCAAAAAAGTTTTCCTTTGGTGTCACTTCTAGAAAATTGCTAGGCTACTTTATATGTAAAAGGCATTGAGGTTGATCCTAAAAAGTTCCAAGCTATCATGGAAATGCCTCCTCCTAGAAATATTCATCAACTTAGAAGTCTGTAAGGATGTCTCCAATCCATTAGAAGATTTATTTCTCAGTTGGCTGAAAAAGCTCAATCTTTTAACAAGAATTTGCATAAAGGCTCTACTCATATCTGGAACAAAGATTGTCAACAAATTCTAGAGAAAATCAAAGAGTTCTTGGCTAAACCTCCTATTTTAATGCCACCCATTCTAGGAAGACCTTTGATTTTGTACATCTCAACTACAACTTCTTCTCTAGGAGCATTATTAGCACAAAACGATGAGATTGTTAAAGAAAAAGCTATTACATCAATCAAATTTTGGTAGCTTATGAAATGAACTACACCAACATTGAGAAGGCTTGCCTTGCATTGATCTTTGCTTCTCAAAAACTCTGACATTACACGTTGGCACATACAGTTCACTTGATTGCTAAAATTAATCCCCTAAAATATTTTTTGAGAAAAGTTGTACTTAGTGATCATTTGGCTAAATGGATGATGATTCTTTCATAATTCATCATTTAATATGTTGAACATAAAGCCATCAAGGGGTGGGCCATAGCTAACCAATTGGCTGATTTTCCACTAGAGGATACCACACCCATACAAATTGTGTGTCTAGATGCCTAAATTATGTACATCACTGAGAGAAGTTGGAAAAATTTCTTTGATGGTTCTAATACACAGAATGGGGCTGGAGTAGGTATCGTGTTTATTTATCCTCATGGTTATACAATCCCGATATCATAAAAAACTCTTATTCCCTTGCATAAATAATATTGCAAAATATGAGGCATTAACAAATGGGATCAAAATGGCTCTTGAATGAAGAATCACTAAATTTCACATCTATGGAGATTCCCAACTTGTTATAATTCAAATAAACAATGACAATCAAACAAAGGAAGACAAGTTGATACCTTACAAGAATTAGATTGATGCTCTAAGGAACTAGTTCACTTTTGTTACATTCCAACAAATTCCTAGAGTGAAAAACAAGGTTTTCGATGCTATGGCCACTCTAGCATCTATTCTCCAACTACAAGAGCATGAATCACAATTTGAGTTCCTAGTAGAAGAACTACATCATCCTGCCTATGATTCCTTAGACAAGGAGGTGATCTAAACTATTGTAGGTCATGATTTCTCCTGCTATGCATCTATCTTCTCTTACCTATGTGATCAAGTTATTCCTAAAACCCTTCATGCACAACCAAAAATGGCAACTCCTCTACAATGCTTCACATTACACTTTGGTCTCTGGTGACTTTTACAGGAAGAGTCTAGATGGAACATTTCTTAGGTATTTAGAGCTATAAGAGTCCGAAGAGGCACTCACTGAAGTCCACAATGGCATTTCTGGGGCACATTATAATGGCCTTGCTCTTGCTTAGAAACTACTTAGGGTGGGTTATTATTGGCCAGCCATGCAAGTTGATGTTTTTCATTATGCCAAGTCCTTTAAGAAATGTCATCTTCATGGCAACTTAATTCATGCTCCAGGATGTGAGATTATTCCATCTATGCCATATTGGTCATTTCAGCAATGGGCCTTTGATTTGGTAGGCAAAATTCATCCAAGATCATCTTGTGGTCACAAGATCATCATTATAGCAACTAAGTATTTTACCAAATGGGTTGAAGTTGTGTCACTATCTACTGCTATAGGCAAATATGTTAACCTATTTAAGCTAAACCACATCATTTTTCATTATGGAATTCCTTCCTTGTTTGTTATTGACAACAAAGGACAATTCAAAAACAAGGATGTCAAATAGTTGTGCAAGAAATTTAGAATCAAACAACATTGGTCCTCTATCTACTACCCTCAAGGGAATGACCAAGCTAAGGCCTCCAATAAAACATTGCTAAAAACCTTACATTGTATGGTTCACAAGTTTGGGAAAGATTGGCACTTAAAGATAAATATGGCACATTGGGCCTATAGAACTACCATTTGTACTCTTATAGGGGCCACACCCTTTTCTCTAGTCTATGGCTCTAAGGCTATCCTCCCATTAGAAGTTAATATCTTGTCCTTACAAGTCTCCTTACATGGGTTGATAACTGATGAAGACCATAGAGCTATGTGAGTATAGGAACTAGAGACTCTTGATGAACGTCGCAAGGCTACTTTTGATCACATGAGGGCTTATCAAAAGCACATGTCTACTTAGTATTACAAGAAAGCTCACCCTCATGAGTTTCAAGTTGGGGAACTTGTGCTTAGAGAGAATCCAAAAAATCAGTAGCATAGAGAGCAAAAGGGAAAGTTTGAACCTAATTGGTTAGGCTTGTATATTATCACAACAATATTTGAGTCTAGTGTTTATCAACTATCTCTACCCGAAGGGGAAGAACTTGTAGAGCCTATCAATGTCCTTCATTTGAAGACCCTTGAGACCCTTGCACCTATGTCTCTCAATCTTAATCACCCACTTCTCAACACATTTCCTAGCTTGGGATTGTCTCTTGTCCTCGTCTCAAGGGCACATCTACTTAGCCTATTGAGGTGTCCTTTTGCATTAGGGTTTCTTTGACAATTCACAAAATAGTGTTTCTCTCCACTACCCCCCCTCCCCCCCAAACCAACTCAACATCAAGTGTTTCTCAACACTTTTTAGATAGTTTACCTATAGTCTTAGTTGTCTCATGAAATTTCTCACTATCAAAATCAAGTCTTGAAGAAGTGACCAAGTGACTTATACTCACACACTTAAACATTTTGAAATGAATGAGCTATGATGAACTTTATCTACTTTTTATGTTTTATATGATAATTTCTTTGCTATGTGTTCCCTCCCTAATAGTCTTTTGAGGATGTCATGGACTAGAAGACTGGGGGCATGTGGCATGTTTTCTTGCTTTCTGCTTGTGGCTATACTTTGTTTGTCTATAGTGTTTAAAGCATTCATGCTTTTCCTATTTGATAGTTTGACTTACAAAAATATCATCCTTGACTATTTTTTGCAAGACCACACTCATGGGTTATCATGAGGCTTATGCCTTGATAAAGGTGTAATCTTGCTATATCAAACCTAGGGAATCTAATCACGTAGCCATCTTGACTTTCATATCTTTGATGCTTAGATTGGATTTCCACATTCCTATTTGATATTGATTACATTAATATCCTCATAGTTACACTAGTGATGATTGAATGATCTCATGGCATCCCTAATAAATGCTCAATGATGAAATAAGAGTCTAAATGTTATGTGTTTCTTGCTCATAAACCACTTTGCATATTAGCTTGTATTTTAGGTTCATTCTCTAGCTTAGTCTTGTATTTCTGCATATAGGGAGAACTCTCTCTTCATATTTTTGCAAGGATATAGGCTAACTACTTTAATATCTTTCTTTGCTTTCTTCTAGATCATGTCTTTTCATATTCTTGATCTTTCACTTCACCTCTTTGTTATCCTGTCACATTTCATCTATCCAAGTGTTACAGGTTTCAAAAACTTAAGTCTATCATACACATGAGAGATAAACATCATAAATGAGAGATATCCATGAACACATTAACATTATAATATCAATATGAACTTAAAAGAAACACTTACATGAGTGAGAAGCTAAAACATCACATGAAAACTTAAAATGCTAAAACATCCATCAAAATGAAACATCCATCAATGTGTCATAGTACATATACAAATATGGGATCCAAAATCTAGATATCCATCTCAAAGATACATGGAATAAAATCAAAAATAAAAAAAACAATCAATCTTAGCCTATGACTAACTCACACCCTCTGCAGTTGGTGGTGGCCCTGGTGGTAGAGCTTGTCTCCTATCTAGTGCCTAAACTACACCCTCTAATCTCCTAGCTCTCTCTAAGTACATAGGCACCCATCAATCTACAAGGACTATAGCAATGTATACCCCATGATAGTAAGTTTCCTTGGTTTTCTGTCTCTCCATCTCTTATTGAGCCTATGCTAAACATCTCTTAGAGATCACTCTCATCTATCTACCTATGCTCATGCATCCACTAGCTACTATTCCTACATAGAAATGATCACTCGAGTTTCCTATAGATCGACCTCTAAAGCCAAAATCCTAGCATCTCATTCATCCTCTTCTATGGTTGGCTGCTCCACTTGCACCTCCACTCACCTTTCTCTTTGTCACCTTAGTGGCACCTCCTCCTCCTCCTCCTCCCTCATGGCCTGCACCTACTTCCATCTCCCCCCTAACTAGGGACTACTCTTGACCTTCATCCATCTTCCCCCTTTGCCTCTACTACCATCTCCTCTGTGCCTTATTTCTATGGGTAGAGCATCTAGCTCTACAAACCAAGGGAATGGATGCCTCTACCTCTCATATAGATGTGTTGGGTCTGCGCCTGCATCTATGACATCTAGATGATAATCCCAAGGTGTCTGAACTAAGGTTGTTGTCTATCGAATGGTTTTCTAATAGTCTAACATAGGTAGCCAACCTCATGCATCATCTGAGTCAAACTGAGAATTGGTCATTGTCTCTACTAAGACTACTTTTCACTCTACAAACTATCACCATACTTAGCTAATCACAAACTGCTTCACTATCTTTAAGTGTCAGCCCACCAATGGTCTGTTATACCACATATAATATAGCTCCCAAGAGTCAGACCATTTGTGACAATCCCAATATGGTCACCACATGAATGTTTTCAGCTCATCAAAAATCTATTGATTGTATCTGGTGTCCCCACTATGTGTCTATGGTACAAATCTTATATATCTAAAGATGTAGGGATGGTTGTTCTCCTATGGCTAAACTTGTATTTGAATGACTACAATGTTCTCCCATGCCCATATCTATGCTAGTACTACTCTACATTCCCAAGAATGACCCTTATGATATACCACCTCATGTAGCTTGTGATACATATCAGCAAGTATAGCTGGTCTCCATGCCATCCTGTACAATCATGCAATCAAATCTACGACCAGTATGGCCCATCCCAATGGGAAGCCCTTCTAGCCCCTATCAATAACTAGAGCTTGTGCCACTAATGAACATAAAAAGTATGATAGTGGGTAATCAACACCATATTCATCAATGAGTTACTCCCAATTTAGATGACAGTCTAGGATGGTAACATCCTAAAACATCTCCTGCATCACTTACCTCCCCTCTGTTGAGGTCTGATCATAGTATACCTATGACATATAACCAAACCTTGCATCAACATACCTCACATGGATATCAAAACCTAAAAATTCAAAACAACCATCAAACTTAGAACTCACTAGATCACCATGGTAGGTACTCAAAGGATGCAGTACACATCCTCTAGACTGATGGCCACCTCTCCAATAGGTAAGTGAAAGGTGTTGTGCTTGCTATGTCATCATTTGGATAGTGTAGTCAATAACCTATGGTTCACCCATATGTGGGGAATCTGCATGACCCACCTCAATCCCATGCTTACTATGGCTGCCCTCTCACCATCATCAAGGTATTGTAAAACCTATAACCCCACAACTAATGGGGCTCTAATGAGAAGGGTTGGAAATACCATCTACAATGAAAAATAGGAAAACATTAGTAAACACACAAAATCCAACAAAAAACATAAAAAAATAGATTGTATGACACTTTTCCCTATAAGCAGGCAACATAATATGTTGATCAAATTTTGTGTGACATTTTTTACTATACCCATGCAATACAATTTTCTTAGGCAACATTTCACACCATTTTGTGTGATATTTGGGTATGGTTCATATGATATACTATAGACAAGTTGTGCGATACTTTTTCCATACAAATTATCGCATAATATTTTTTAAAGTAGCCATTTGATACATTTAAAATATCACACGATATTCTCTATAAAACTCCTAAAACCTACAAAAAAAGCTAATAAATGCTCAAAAAAGTGGCAAAAAGTTGAAAACTTACCATCGCCTCATAGTCGACTAGCCAGTTGTGTAACCAGCTACACTTGAAATGATATCGATGAGTTGGAATGTTTGCCAAAGCCATGATGCTCTCTCAACCACTCACAACCTCTCAAAAATCACAAAAGACAAAATGATTTGAAAATGATACTTGGACCCCTTATATAGCCTTTCGACCTAATTTTGACCCATTTTTCAAACTCCTCAAAATTCCACAAAAATTACACCCCTAGCTAATTTCAACATCATGTATCCATTTTTAGGATCAAAATCAAATTTTGAGTTCATCTTGATAGTAAAAATTGCATTTCAAAATTCTACCTTCTTCTATGCAATTAACTGACCTTTTGAGGTCTAATCTTTGAATCATCATTGGGGTGTCTTCATTTCTTCATGTCTTCATCATTTCTACACTTCATATCTACTCTAATTCACATTTTTATGTCTAAAATCACCTTTCTACTCAGTTTGAACTAATTTCATGCTTTATCCTTCGTGGTCAACTCTAGTCAAATTGGAGCATTTTATCATTTCCTTATGGTCATTCTTTGGTTCTTATCATCTATCTATCATCACGGACACTACTACATCTCAATTTACACATATCTAGCTCATTTTTGCATTTCCCTTGCCTCATTTTGATTTTGAACCTAAGGAGGCAGAAATACTATATCATCACTTGTTAGAGCTATCTATTTCTTGGGAGCATATGTTTGATCTTTTCATTTTCTCTCAATCTATTTGCTTTGCTTGATGTTAGAATTCTTCTTGAATTCTGACATTGTCTCTATCCTAATGTTCAGTACTATAGCTATTAGGTTGTACATTTAGGATTTGCTATCTCTTTTTGCATTTCATTCTTCAGAATCAAATACCTCTATCTATTGATGCCTACTTGGCTTCTATTTTCTTTGACATAATGTGTTCCTAGATTGATGACACATTAGGCAAAGAGGGGAAAATTTAATCAGCTAAAAATGATCACCCAGACTATTGGCCCCTTTCTCAACATTTTGGCTAAATTAATTAATCATTTACCTAGACCAAATTGCTAATAATCAATTAATTTGATTATAACCTATAGTTTGACTATATTATCCTAAGTTCATTATTTGATTAAAAGAACATGTCCCCTTTTAATTAATAAAAGACCCCATTCTTCTAACCCACTTAAAGTGCACACATAAAACATTATTTCTATTTTGCAAATTAAAGGAAAAGACTCTTTTTGTCTCATATGCAAAGTCAACTTCTATTTTATTGGTTGACTTGTGTCTGCACATGGATCATTCCTATTTTTAAACTCCATCGTTGATCATCTACTATCTTGACCTTGATCTCTACCATCCCTACGACTTTAAAAGAAAGAGCTCTCCCTTTGTCAAAGGATTCATCCATCTTTTGAGTATTGTTATGTTGCAAGTTTTCTAATAGGTTTCCTTGAAGCTTTGTGGACAACAACTCATTCCTTGTCTCTTTCTATCATCACCCTTGCATATTAGTTTAGAAGCATCCTGCATGGTAGTTTAGTTTGTTTTGCAATAATCTAGATCACATAGCATAATTAGCTTGGATATTGTAATACTCTCATCTTGTTAACATAGATACTTTGCATCTCATATTAGATTACTTCATATTTGCATTGCATCTTTGAGGAACTCCTTGTGGACATTTTCATTCTTGCATCTCATCTTTGGAACCTCTCATTGCATGGTTTACTAGCAAGAAGAGTATTTCTAAGGCTCAGCTAAGAGCCTTCATATTCGAATCATACTCTCTTGCACTCTGTGGATAGGGAGCTCTAAGAAAACATCCAAGAATTTTGAACTCATGGAATCACTTGGATAGAAGGGTTTAGAGTGTGACACAATTTGAGTGTATAGCTTAAACCTACCCACTAATGAATATCTTTTTTGCAATTGAAATTGGCTTAGCTTTTTTGAGCTTGGACACCACCCTATCAATTTCTTCATTTACTAGAGTAGTGTCTCCTAGCTTAGATAGAAAGTTAGTAAGGGTAGAGGTCTTCTTGTCCTTAGGTAATCTGGGGGAAAATGCATCCATGAGAGGCTAAGGGCTTTCAAGTTTTCATGTTATTTCAAAAGGAAAGAAAAAAACTAGACCAGACTTCTTCACCAGTAAAGGAAATAAAAAAACATTACCAGAGGGAAAGAAGGAATCATCATTTGAAAGGTATAAAAATTCCTCTCCTAGGAACACTATATTTCTATTCTCCTTATATAGACAAAGAATTTACCTCAGATAATTATGGCAGAGTAAACAAAAAGGCTTTTATGTAAGTTTTAACTTTAGGAGGCATGATGCAAAAAGCTAGGTAAATACTGATGTGATATGGCACACCACACTTATTAATGAGTGCTTTATTCTAGCATGTACCAAATCTTTTCTTGTCATCATTCAAACCAACCATCCATAAATGCATTTCCTTGTTTCTCTTTTTGAGAAAAGTCGGCGTGATCTATACATCCATGTGCCTTTGGAAGGTTGGACTGAGCTAACAAACATTGAACTCTTGAACCATGGGAAGTTGGTTCAAATTTCAAGTTCACTCTACTATAAAACATCTAGATCTGATGCTTGTACCTTGACTAACTGACTATAAAATGACCATTACATACTTGAAAATTGAGATTTTACCAACATAAATGATGGTTCAAATTCAATTTCAAAAAGAATCAAAATCCACCAACCATGACAAACCTTACTAGAACTAAGTGGGTTGAACCTTGAATCTTGAACCTTTGAACCTATGGTTCTCATGTTCAAGTTTGATGAAAGGTAAAATTGACCAAAGTGACTACATACATAAAGTGCTTTGAACTTTTGAACCTTGAACCTTTGAAATGTTCAAGTTCAATGTTCAAGACCATCTTAGAGACTTGAAGAATTTTGAGACAAAGATTAAAATGTGGGTAACATATCTCATAACCCATAGGATCCAACCATGAAACTCTAGGTTCAATATCATAGATCAAAGTATCATCAGTATCAACTAGTAAACAAATAGTATCCTTGTATTTCTGAACAAGTGGGGCTAGAATCTTGGGTCATTGATGCTTTATTAACTTTATTTCTTTCAAATATGCATCCATTTTACTCTAAAAAAAATCACCTAAATTTTTAATGTATTCATTAATTTGATAGATTAATGGCATATTCACATTCTAATTAACATTTCCAATTGTAGGAAATTATATTTTCATTTAGAAAAATATACATACCAATAGTGACCTGAATCTATAGGTGTTTGTTTTAGCAACTTGGGTAGTCTTCATATTCTCTCAAAGTTGCTTCAATTATAGCGTGGCTAGGTCAAGCTTTTGTCCCTTCTTCACAATTTTTTAGGACAAATAAATAGCTCCATTGGGTACACTATTAGCTCTACTACATTGACAATATTTTTGATCAACAACATACATGCCAAATCTTGTCTCCAAATCAGTAATTGTAGAAAACTTCAGACCTCTTCCATTCCAATCAGCTTTGGTATTGCCTTTGATTTCTTCCTTCAATTTAGATAAAACTATTTTGACATTTTCCATAATGAGGTATCCGATAACCATATGGACCATGTCTCTGGGAATTATAATAGGTTCATCTAGCTAAATTATCATGTTATGCACTTTTCTTAACACAATTCAAATCCACTCTATTTTAAATACTCTCAAAAAATGTAGCAAATGTGTCAATCCTTTAGCTTCTAGATGCTTATGTTCTTCCTTTAATTTTCTATCCATGCACGATTTCTCATATGTCTCCTTCAACTCATAATCTCTTACCTCACTAATTTTGTAATGATAAAATGCAAAAATATCTACCATCAGTAAAACCCTAGGTGGAAATGAGGATAAAGATCACATCTCATTAGTTTGTGTTGCCACTCCAAGGTGACGCTTGTGCTTTGGTTCTTCACATACTTTATTTGAAATCAATTTGACCTTACTAACCATACTCATCTTTGTAAGTGCAAAACTTGATGCCATTTCATGAACTTAAGGTTTTACTGAATGCATAAAAATTGGCTTGGTGTGCTTCAAATTTATTCACTTGCTACGAAATCTTTGTTGTAGTATATCAAGCTTAAGATTCAATCATACACATTGATATCTCTTTGTCACTCAAATTTTCTCTAGAAACTCAAATGTGTGGGGTAAAAAAATGAACTTATTCCCTACTTTATATGAAAAAGTTTCCTTTATGCTTATTAGGACATTAAATATTTTATAATGTGACCTTCATTACTATAAGAAACTCATTCATACTATATTTCCATCACTAATTTGATTAACACAATAGTTTCATCTTCAAGCTTGGTTAGAAAATCAACCATACCAACAATATCATGCACTGAATTTACTCTTTGCTTCCAATCACTGACCATCTCAATGTGACTTCTCAATCTTACTAACATCAAAAACTTCATGATTTCTCATTATGCATCATGTATTATGTAGATATAGATTCCATACCATTATTTTCTACGAATGGATAAAATATATAACATTGCTAGTATGGTTCCCATACCTTCTAATAATGTTCACTTTGAAGTAGAGGTTTTATTTAATCCATGGGATGAGATGCAGTTGACTATAGCAGTTGATGATCCACTCTCTTCTTTCTTCTTCCTCCATGTCTTACCCATCTATCATGAACTTCATCAACATTGACTTTTCCTTTTCCTTTAATGTCTTCCTCCTTAGGTGTTGATGATCAATAGATACAGTCTTTACTTAGGTGACTGACCTTGTAGTAGTGATAATATGTCATTCTTATACTTGTCCAACTACTATGTCTTCTTCCAAAATGTGATCTCATTCAATTTTATCCAATGTGACCATATCTACCACATGAAGTGTAAGTAATCCATGTATTATAATCCCACCTAATTGTATTACCTTTCTTTCTTAGTTTTTAGTTGGACTTCTTCTATGATCTGTAGTATTATGACTTGTCTCCAAACTATTTACAAGTATAATAGTAACTGTTGAACTCATATTTCTTAGGAGACTGGTTGAACTTGGATGTACATTCAAATCCTTGATGATCATACTTATTGAAATTGTAACAATAACCATCAAATTTAGGAGTAACATTAGTCTTACTATTTTTTCTCCTACAAACATTTGATGTGTGTCCAAGTTTTCCACTATAGTAGCATGTAGGATTCTTTGTCTTGGGATTTGTATAGGCATTCCTTTGTTTTTCATCTTTCTTAGACTATTCACCTTGGTCAATAGTGGAATTCTGAGTATAGCCTAGTCCTGAAGCACCTATCTATCACCTTTGTCCTCTTAGTTCATCCAATTTTCTTAGACTCTCCTCTGATCTCTTCACCCTTTCATTGGTGTCTCTCTCTAATGTATGTTCACTCTTCATAATTTCATTCTTAGTTCTCAATTCAATAATTTCCTCCATCTTTCTGCTATCTCATGATTTGCACCATGTAATTAGTTTAACATATCATAACAGTTCTAAGTTAACCACATGATTTCTTTATCCTTAGCATCCACCCTTGTAGTGATCTATCTCTTATCCTCTTCAATCATCCTTTTCTCATCCTCAACCTGTCTCTTTTGTTCCATAACTTCACACATCCTTGTAGATTACACTTCCTATTCTCCTATCAGTAATTTCATCTATTGGGTAAGGTTATGATTCTTCTCCATCAGACTAGTTGTAGAAGCATCAGATTCATAAAAAAATGTTTCCATCTAATAGTTCTTCAATGACTTCTTCTTGATAGGTTGTGTCATTCATCTATTGAGAAATTTCCTTCCTTTTATTCAATGGCTTCCTAAGTTTCTCCCTCATCTCATTGATTTGATTTAGGGTTATTCTTGGTTCCAATTTTAGATTCTCAATAGTCTTGTCAAGCCTATACATTTCCATATCTTGAATCCTTTCTCTAAGGTGGTAAAACCCTTTAACAACGGAACTAGCTTGGATACCAATTTTTGGATAGTTTAGGAAAGTTATGATGCTAAGAGGGTGGAGGGGGGAGGGGTGAATTAGTATTTTCTATAACTTTAACTTTTAAACAAAATATGCTAAAGCCTTGTTCTTTTTGAAACTTGGTAAGCATATATCATTAACCACAATACTACAAATTAAAATAACTATATCTATGCTAACTTGCATGAAAAATGAAAATATAAACCATAAAATCATGACAAATAACACATGTATTTTCTCATGTAGAAACCCTTGGCTAGAGAGAAAACTATGGTGGGGATGGTACCCACAAATTCTTCACTACTGCACTAAGATGATGCCTTGTTAAGGATACAATATTATGTTACTTATAATGACTTACTCTTCTAGGAATAATACAAATAGATCTATAAAGATCTACTTTTTAAGGATTTTACAACACTATACAAATGTGTGTACTCAGTTAGGAGATTTGCAATCATATTGTTAATTCTACCTTGTAAAAGGATTTAGTCTGCTATAATTGTTAAATAATAGAAATAAAATTGTGTCTATAGTAGCAACTTAATTTTCTTGTTTAGATCTCTCTTCTTATTAATAATTTATCACCTCTAGTGAATGATATCAAATCCTTCCTTATTCTTCTTGAATCTCTAAACTCTATTACATTCATCAATTTGTTCTTTTGGCATAACCCCTTCTCAACATAACATTAAAAATAACAACAACATCTCATCTTAAAATGTTCGTTGTAGCTCCTTATATAGTAATATTTTTTCCTTTTTGATCCTTAACCTAATTAGGGTTTAGGAACATCTAGAATATATAATTGATCAAAATCAACAATCTGGAACAATTTTTAGCTCTTCCTTTTCTTTTCTCTATTTTCCGTGGTCACTTTTCTACATTAGAATCATCCATAATTGAGGTACATTTCCCAATCAATCATTTCAAAACCTTTTCTCAAATTGTGAGAATCTTGTTTTCTACCTAGTGTGATAATTACAAATAGAATTATGTGCCATTTCAAACATGTTTGTGCTTCCTATGCACCTCATTAGAAATGATGTCACTCAATGACCTTCTTCCTTGATTATAATTAAATTCCTTAGTGATGTCTCTGCTTGATAAGTATTTGATTACTCTATATGTATTGAGCTCGGGTATAACCAGAAAAGTTATACTTCTGACTTCTCTTGTACTTGGACAATAAAGTGTGACTTGGTGAAAATTTTCATCAACCAATGCCTTTTGTTCTCATTAACTAACTTTTGGAACTAATTTACAAAATGAATGTTCATAGGAGTGACACATTAGTCTCAGGATGATGTGATGAAATGAACCTCAAATTTGTCTTCAACTTGCTCTAAAATGTGAGTCAAAAATACCCAACAAACATGGTATCTCGATCTGAAACTACACTCTTTGGAAGACCATGTAGTCTCACCACTTCTCTAAAGAATAAATTTTCCACATGAACAACATCACTAGTCTTCTTGTAGAAAAATAAATGTGCCATCTTTGAAAACCTATCAACAACTACAAATATTGAAGCATGCCCTCATTGAGTTCTTGGTAAACAAAGAACAAAATTCATGTTGACATCCTCACACAACTTCTCTCATACGGGTAATGGATGATACAACCCAATATTATACTTCACTCCTTTTTTCATTTGACATACGCAATAGCTTTGTACAAACTTCTTAACATCTTTTTACAATTGTGTCTGGTAATGATTCTTAGCAACCAAAGTAATGGTTTTATCTCAACCAAAGTGTCCAATCAATCCTTCTCTACACTTCTCCTTGATGAGATTATTTCTCATAGAATTTCTTGGTATGCACAACTAACTTCCTTTCAATAGCATACCATCCTAGATTATGAAATCCAACATATTTTCCATATCAAGTTAAATAGGTTCCATACAAGCTTTTTGAGCTTCACTGAATCAAGATCCTCTAAATACAAATTCTTAAGTTCCCTAAATACAACCACCTCAATTTGCATCTCTATTTGAAAAATGTGTCTTCTACTAAGAACATCTACAACTCTTTTAGGCTTCCCACTCATGTGTTTCAAAACAATGTATAACTCAACAAAAACTCAACTGATTTCAAAAGCCTTTGGTTCAATTTTCCTTGACTATTCAAATATTGCAAATGTTGATGATTAGTATAGAAAAAAAATTATTAGCAAGAAGATAGTGTCTCCACTTCTTCAATGTCTAAACTATAGAATTAAATTTATGGTCATAAACATAATATTTTCTTTTGGCATCATTCAACCTCTCACTGAAATAAGCAACAGGTCTACCTTCTTGGCTCAAAAAAAATCCTATTGTAGTACCACTAGCATCACAATCTAATTAAAACACCTTATTTAAATTGGAAAGTACTAAAAAAGGTTGTTCTCTAATTTTTTGTTTCAATAAGTTGAAATTTTTATCTAATCCTATAGTCCACTTAAGCTCTTTCTTATCTCCTCTCACCGTTTCAGTCAAGTGTCCATGAATACTATGAAAACCTCTGATAAATTTTTAGAAAAAACTAGCCACTCCATGAAAATGTATTGCCTCTTTAGCACTCCTAGGAGTAGGCCATTCAAGGATAGCCTTCACTTTCTCATAATCTATTTTTTGAGCTTTTTCTAAAACTACAAATCTCAAGTATACTAACTCCTTTACAAAACTATACTTTTTAAAGATTTATCAGCTGTTGGAAATCTGATTGAAAAGATCATTGTTGAAGATCAAAGAGGGAGATTGTTGTTAAAAGAATGTTTTCAATCATTTTTTTTTCATTGATGTCAAACCTGCTATTTTTAGGAATGACAATTTCTTATAAGATCCAAGCACTATCACTTAGTTGATTGATGAACATGATTTAATCAACAAGATGTAACAAAAGTACCTAAGGGAAAGGTTGAGTTATGGTTTTGTAATGAAGTGCAGGGATCAATTAAGACAATGGTGAGATGATGTATTGATAAAATACTCAAAGATACAGAGGATGGTCACACTTAGAAACATTAGAAGTATAAGTTAGAACAAGGTTGATTGCAAAGCTTAAACTAAGTTCATTAGTGGGTGTTGAGCAAGCTTGTTGAAGCCGAGAAAATTCTTAGTTGGAGCTAAGAAAATGCAAAATCTAGTGTGTGCCAAGTGAACTTCAAGTGTTGACTGAAGTTTAGGTGCTGAGCATCAAAAAATCTTAGTAGGTGTTGAGTAAACTTCAAGTGCCAAGTGAAGTTCAGGTACCGAGCATTAGAAAATCTTAGTAGGTGTCGAGTGAACCTTAGGTGTCAAGCATTACTAAAACATAGTTGATGTCCAGTAACACAGTATGTGTCAAGCACTAGAATTTCAATAGTACTGAGCTAATGCATTATTGGAAATGACAAAGATTCGCCAAATCTGAGCTAAAAAATTTGTTACCTTGAATTTTGTGGACCATTTGGAGGATAAGGATGATTAGCTGGTGGCACAAAATTCTATGTAAACCATTTTTAACAAATTCAAGAGGATTCTTCATGATGTTTCTAGAAGAAACATAATATGGGTTGGATTTAATGAATCCTACCTAATCCATACAAATTGAAATTAAAGGAGGGAAGAATCGAGTGAGAAAATTAGTTCCAAATTTCTATTTAAGAAGTCACAGACCAAGAAGCAAGAGCTATTGGAGTGCCAAATTGTGAAGTGGTTAGAAGGGTGTCAAGGGGAAGACATCTAGGAGAAGGAAGAATAGAGTACATAGACTCTACTTCAACAAGTGGTCAGAGAGAAATGATTGCACTAGTACATTGATCATGGAGACTCAATGAGACTAAGCTTGAAAAGAGGGCAAGCTGTCAGAGATGCAGGGACTGAAAGCTAAGCAATAATATGAGCTAAGAAGTGATCTAAAATCTACAATTTGAGTTGTATTCTATAATCAGGTCTAAGCCCCTTATTTTTACTCTCTAGCAATTGTATCAGTTAGGGTAGAAGAAAAACCTATGGACTTAGGTTGGTTTAATAGCCATTTGTAAATCCTTTAATAGGGTGGCATTCCAAGTGAATGTTCTAAACTCCTCTAACCAAGCCCACTTCTAATAGGGTGGTTAAATCCTCTAACTAGGTTGCATTTAACAATGTGTTGTAGCGTTTAACAGGGTAGGCCTTTCACAGGGCATCACTTCAGAAGAGTGAGAATGGAGTAGCATGTTACTGGTGGTTTTTCCCAAATTGAATTTCCACGTAAATCACTATGTTATGTGTTGATATTTTCATGTTTTATGCTTGTATGTTGATTTACAGTAACTTGTTGAATAGGAAAGTTAAAGCTTGGATGAATGAATGGTTGAATGGGCTAACTACACTTAGTGAAAAAGTTTGAATTGGACATTTGGAACCTAAATAACTGATTCAGCCCCCCTCTCAATTATTCTAAAATATTTCTAACAATCAGCAACTTTTGTTTCCTTAGCTTCTCAAACACCTTTTGAGTATGCATTACATGCTCCTCCAATGTCTTACTAAAAATCAAAATATCATCTAGATAAACAATGACAAACTTATCCAAAAATTTCTTTATTACCTCATTCATGAGTTGCATTAAAGTGCTCAATCCATTAATTAGCCCAAAAGGCATAACTAACCACTCATACAATCATTCCCTTTTCTTGAAGGCAGTCTTCTACACATCTCCTTCTTTGATTTGGAGTTGATGGTACCCACTCTTTAGATCTATCTTTGTTAAATATTCAGCTCCACTCATGCAATCCATAATATCATCCATTCTTGGAAATGGAAATTTGTACTTGGTCGTGATCTTGTTAATAGCCTAAGAATCTATATGTGTTCTTCATTCTCCATTCTTCTTTGGTTCTAATACTATTAGTATAGCACATAGACTCGGACTCTCTCAAATACACCCTTCTACAACAACTCATGCACTTGTTTGTTCAACTCTTCACTTTCTACTAGTGTCATTATGCACCCTACATTGTTTGGAAAACTAACTCTTGGAATCAATTCCATCTAATGACTAATCTTACTCACTAGTGGCAATCCATCAAGTACATTATATGATACAATATGGACAATCTACCAACAAATTTTTAACTTTTGCAGGTGCCACTTCTACTTCTTTACCATCTTTTAGAACTATTAAAAAACACAAATGTTCATGCCTCATACCCTCTAGGAATTTTTTCCATCAAAAAAACATACTCTAGCAACACTACATAATTTTTCATATATATCCTTCAATGACTTAAACTTGTGTTTCACTCCATCTTTCATCAAAGTATAGGTAATTGCATGACCATCATCTATAGCATGCCTATCAAACTGTCATGGCCTACCCAAAAACATATGACATATGTCCATATATATGATATCACATGGTACCTCATCCTAGTAGCTTCCAATATTGAACTTCATTTGGCACTACTCATTAATCATGAACTTGTAGTCATATTGGACCCAAGAAATATGGTATTGATGCAAGTGTTTCCACCTCTTTAGCTTTGACTTTGTAACCATATTTTCTAACACCAGATTGGCAATACTTCCACCATCAATGATCACACCATAACACTTGTCTTTACATTTGCACCTTGTACGAAACAAGCTCCTCCTTTGATCAAGTTCATTCTCACCACTCTGTGGGACCATTCTATTAACTAGGACTTCTCTTTCAACATCTTCAAAATGCATCAATTTAGCATCTTTAACAACATGTGCAACTCTGGCCTGACCTTTGGTTCTCCTATCTTTCATTCCTTGGCACTGGGGACATTAAAACTCCCTATGCCCTTCTTCTTCACAATAAAAATAAGTTCCATGAAAACCTCCTCTTCCAGATCCTTACCCTCTTCCTCTTCCTCTCTAACCTCTATTTTTCTAATCATGGAAACAATTGGAGTTGGTTTCCCTTTAGTACTGACTACTACTATTGGCCTCATCCTTCTTCTTATTCCAATACAAAATTTGAGGTCAAATTGCAATGGTGGTATAATTTGTGGTGATTTTCATTTTTTTTTTCAATTATCCCTGACCTCATTGCAATACTAACATTGGCATTGTAATTGTGATGCTCACGTGAGAATAAAAATAAAATAAAAATATGACATAAATCATTCCCCATTTGTTTTGATTGTGGAGAGTTATGCATGAAAGAGGTGGAGTGCTCTAAATGTTGTTGTGCCCTTGTGAGTGGTGCATCTCATTGTTGTGCCTTTTTGATCTCTACATTTCATTGTTGTGCCCTTGCTATGTGATTTTGTTGATGTGCTATGCCCTTTGTGATCTATGTGCCCTTGCTCTATGATTTTCTTCAAGGGGAGAAGAGGTACCTATGTAAATGTTCTTTTATTTTCCTTCTAAACATGTATCTCTTTATATTTCCTTCTAAACATGTATCTCTTTATATATACAATGAGTTTTTTTTAAGGTGCTTATTACATATTAGCTCACAATAGAAATGATCTAATTACATACATATTCCAAAATCCAAAAAATAAAACAATAAAACTCGCTCAACCCATGCTAAGTGACTTACCTTAAGATCTTGCACAAAAATAATGCAAACTAGGAAAAATGGGCAAAGTTCACAGGAAATTTTACAAAACCATATCATAACAGATATTTTTGGAAAAAAATAAGCCATAACCAACTAATTTGGTCTAGTTTCTTATTAGTTGGGTTGATTAAAAATTCATGCAGAACTATCATCATATTAGGTACAATAAAATGAACAATTAGTTGTTCCCAACTAGCAAGATCAAATATAGTTTTTCAAGGTGATAAAACTGCATATGCAAATGCATCACTTGCATGCTAGGCATGAAGTGCATTCCCCAACTTATAATGAATAGTAGTATATAAAAGCTCAATATGTTGGGCCAACAATACAAGCCAAGGATGTAACCATGCATGTATTGGTAGAGTCTCCTTGTGAGGATCCCAAGTATCTATTGTTGTTATTAATTTGGGCATCGCTATATGATCCATAGTTTTACGAAGTACTAAATCCTATAGAAAATTCTCCCATGTATCCAAAAAATGTAGCATAGGTTCAAATTCCCTTGGATCCTAGGGATTTTTAGCATTTATTCTCATTGCTGGAAGAATAATTTCAATGAAGAGTTGAGTTTAAGGTGCTAAAGAAGAATATTTTGCTTCTGTGTAAATTCCATAATCATGAGGCTCATTCCCTTGCAAAAGCCTCTTCCACAATAATATTACGTCTAAACCATGAAAAGGATATTGAAGTGGTTCCCAACCTTGAAATACTCTTAAGAAATGGAAAAGCAAATGCAGATGCAATACATGACAAATTGCACAAATTATAGTCTTTATATATACAAAGAGATCTTGTTAAAGGTGATTATTACATATTAGCACAACAAAAAAATTGATCCAGCTATATACATATTCTAAAATTAAAATAATAAAATAATAAAACTCACTCAACCCATGCTAAGTGACTTAGCTCAAGATCCTGCACAAAAATAATGCAGACCAGGAAAAATTGGCAGAGTTAGTAGGAAATTTTATGAGAACATATCATAGCAGATATTTTTAGAAAGAAACAAGCCATGATCAAGTTGAATTGGTCTAGTTTCTTATTAGCTGGGTTGATTAAAAATTCCTATAGAACTATCATCAGATTAGGTACAACAAAATGAACAATCAGTTGTTCCCAGCTAGTAGGATCAAGTATAGTTTTCCAAAGTCATAAAATTGCATATGCAGATGCATCACTTACATGTCAAGCATGAAGCACATTCCCCAACTTGTAATGAATGGTTGGATATAAATGCTCCATATGTTGGCCCAACAATGGAAGCCAAGCATGTAACCATGCATGGATTGGCACAGTCTCCCTGTGAGGATCCCAACTATCTATTGCTTTTGTTAATTTGGGTATCATTATATGATCCAAAATGTTATAAAGTACTGAATCTAGTAGTAATTTCTCCGATGTCTACAAAAAATGTACCATAGGTTTAGGGTCTCTTGGCTCCCAGCAATTTGTAGCAGCTATTCTCACTACTGGAAGAATAACTTCAGTGAAGAGTTGAGTGTAAGGAGTTGAAGAAGCAAGTTTTTCTTCTACATAAATTCCATAATTACAAGGCTCATTCCCTTGCAGAAGCCTTTGCCACAATGACATTACCTCTAAACCATGCAAAGGATGTTGAAGTGGTTCCCAAATTTGAAACACTCTTATAAGAAATAGAAGAGCAAATGTAGATTCAATATATGACAAATTGTACAACTTGAAAGGCCAATCATAATGGGAGTAGCAAGACAATTACTAGCATATGAAAAGATCCAATAAAGAACAAGCACATTTTTGGGGTGTCTTTCCCTTCTCATATTGGAAATTCAAGCAAGATCTACCCATTAGTCCTAGCCTATGGGCAGATGAGAAATAATTATACACTAGGCCTATATAACACTCACCCCAACTTCAATCCACATCATCAAATTCAGAGGGCATATGAGGTCAAGTATAAACATATCTAGCTCACATTTAAGATCATTGGATTAACACATTTTTTTACTATAAGGTAAAGACCTATTAATATTAGTGGATTTGATAGTAAATAGGTTATAGCTTATTCTAGAGTTGTTTCAAGAGGATGGAAGCTATTTCCAAGGTGATCATGACACAAAAAGAAAAATGTAATTACTGTTATAGATTGGTCAAACAAAGATGAAGTTCTAAAACAATAATGATTCATGTTTAACACCATTCACTTGCGCATGGATAAACCAATAGATGGTTAATTTTAAGGAAAAAATAATTTCATTGAAATTTGAACTAATGAAAGATATAGAATAACCAAATGAGGAATCATGTAAACTCCTTGAATGTTCAAGAAAACAATAAGGCCAAAACAAGAAGAAGAATGGAGGGAGTGACAAGGAGTTACAAGAAAGAGCAATGAAGAGGAAGGGGATAAAAGGTCAAAAGGTAAGATGACTTCAGGGTACTCACCTTATCTCCAAGTATGCAAGGGATAGATTCCCCCTCTAACAAAAGTAAAGAACAACATATTGAGAGACATTTTATGGTCAAAATTTAGGCCCTTTCAAATGATGATCAAATAGGGCCCTAAGGTAAAAATGTCTTGGACATTAATTTTAGCATCCAAGATCATGATTAAGGAATTCAAAGTCATTAGGATGAACTAGGTGAGGTCAACTCCCTAACATTGATATCAAAGAGAATGTGATGGAGACAAATAATAATAGCACAACCCATTAGGAGTTAGCAAGGTAGATCTAATATTTACCTTTGGATTTGGCTTTCTTCATGCAATCTTATTTAATTTTTGAGGTTCATTCCTAGATAGGGTTCTATTCCCCCATCTTTTCCATATTGCTATGTGTTGGTGTAAATGTCATAACAGATTCATAAAGGTTAGACTTGCGGTATAGTAATTAGTCACTTTTTTGGGTGAATTCCTAGGGAACAAAATGCCTAGCCCATTTTGTTTCCTAAAATAGAATGTGTAAGGCATTTTTCTACACCTAAGAAAATGTCAAATTTAGTATAAAGGTTAATATTTTCAGTTTTTCATCGATGGTGATTACAAGTTTTTGTTTTTCTTTGTTAGTGATTATTTTCCAAAACTGCTTAATTAAGTTTATTTGAATCATTTAGCTTGCATTATTATTTTAAATTCCCCCAATCTATTTCATCCCTAATCATAAAATTGTTACATTTAGTGCTTGAGTTTAACTTGAGCCTTCTGAGGCATCTTTCTTTCAATCGCAAAAAAGGGTTGGAACATCTCTTTCATACAAAATAGACATCCTCACCTATATTTCTTTCATTTACATTTGCATTCTTGCCGAAAGAATAAATTCAGTGAAGAGTTAAGTGTAAGGAGTTGAAGAAGAAACTGTAAATTCCATAATCACAAGGCTCGTTCCCTTGTAAAAGCCTCTACCACAATGACATTACCTCTAGACCATGCAAAGGATGTTGAAGTGGTTCCCAACCTTGTAACGCTATTATAAGAAATGAATAAACAAATTCAAATGAAATACATGACAAATCGCACAACTTGTAGTCCTCCCGATATTTGGATTGTAAATTCTCAAAGATACTTGCAAGAAATTCCAATCTCATAATACATGTCACAACACTTTCTTGGATTCTATCCAGTGCTCCCATGATATCCTCTATGTTGTCTAGTTGTTGTTTCTTTTATGCAACCTCTTTCTAAATTCATTGCTTCTCCTTCTAGTATATTGTCATAGACTCTCTCTCATGCCTTAAATTCTGATCAAACTTATGAATATCTACATCTACCATATCTAAAATCAACTTGACCTTCTATTGTAACTTTGGCATAGGTGTTTGATCCTTAATAGCTTTCATTTTAGCATTCAATTTTTTGAGATTCGTCAACACCCTCACTTGTGGACCTCTCATGTAAAGCACTTTTTGTATTGTTTCAACACCATATTCTTTAGTTTGAGATAACAGTTCTTTAGGTGCATTTTCTTGTAAAACATTAATTTTGTTGAACAATTGTAAACTCTTCACAAATGCATTCTTGTTTTCTATTACCATTGACAGGATTCCCTTGAACAAAATCAAAATGAAGAGGCATAAATACAAAAAAAATTTCTTTCAAAACCATATGTGCAAATATAAATAGTAAGTACATGTCCAATATTTTTGCAGATATACACATTAATTACACCAAATTTTTCTTTCAAAACCATATGTGCATATATAAATATGAAGTACAACATGTCCAATATTTTTGCAGATATACACATTAATTACACCAAATTTTTCTTTCAAAACCATATGTGCAGATATAAACATTAAGTCCAACATGCCCAATATTATTGCAAATATACACATTAATTACACCAAATCTTGCTTTCAAAACCTTATGTGCAGATATAAACATTATGTACAACCAACTCAATAAGGGTACAAGAATAAGTTATTCTAGTGAAGAAGGATCATGTCAAATAATACAAGGGAATTTGATCAAAATAGGGAGACAATCGCTAGATTGTTGCCTGACTTTCAAAGGGAAGGCGATAACAAATGTTATTGTCCTTGCAAGATTTGTAATGGCTTAAAGACAAGAAGAATTAAAATCAAAATAGCTAAGAGACATTGTAGGGAGAATGGTCAAACTGAAAGAGGGTTTGATTATGATCCATTGGTAAGTTGTTTGTTATATTGTTTTTTGCAATTATGAACCATGGATTGGGGGTTTGATCATAATCATTTTTATATAGGTCGATCTCCCTAGGGTAGTACATGATATGGACCACCACATCTCGAAGGAACATGGAGGTGTAAATGTTGAGGAATATGGAGGTCTGAGTATTGAAGGAAAAGATCATGATCCCATGGAAGATGATGATCGTGTGCTAGAAGACACATTTGAAGATGATGGTATGAATGCATTGATCCATGACACATTTGGTGCTAGTGGTGGTGATGATCATGATGAGGACAATATTGAAGTCATCCATGATATACCTCTTCTTGAGAAGGCAAACACTGTAAGGCCCCTTCCCTAGTACCTTATTAAAAATCTTAATAATATGATTATGGTTAGATCTAGGAGGAATAAAGGAGATAAGATGTTATAATTTGTCTCTTTTGAATTATAGACTGATACCATACACCTTATGATAGAATGATGGTAAGAAGGTCTTGGAATCTAAGTATGCCTTGATTTATAATGAACTTGGAATCTTATTGAGACTAATGTATATTGTAGTCATTGTTGTGCTAAGTATCATGTTCAAATTACATTAGGTTGATAAGCTAAGACCCTAGGGAATAAAGAATTGAGGTGCCATAACTTGGAAAACTATGTTGATGGGTTCCTACTATTTGATAGCCTATTAGGATAATTAAATTAGATGGCTAGTATGGAAAGATGAATCAACACCTACTCTTGTGAATAATATTAATAGTCAAAAGATGAAAATTGTTATCAAATTTGGATGAAGGTCTACACAAAAGAACTTGATATGATATAATCTGATGAGTTAATTAGGTGGATATCTGAATATTAATAAGGAAAAATTTTATGAACCAATAAAATATAATCGATTTATTATATGATTGGATCCTGAAACTATTTGACATGACTATGCAAACATCCTATCTACCTAGAATAATTGATAATTATCTCATAATGATAGCAATATATTGACAACAACCAAATGATATTTAACTGAATCAAAGGATATTAGTTAAGATGTTTTCATTTTGATGACTTTGACCTAAAATATATTTATGGAACTAATTTCCATGTTGATTGATTTAATAGTATAGATTCAACATTCCATCACTATGATAGAAAATGGAATTATGATGTGATTCAAAATGCTTAAATTGATCTTGTTGGGAAGTTAGTAATATGAAAATTTTTGAGGTGTAATGATCAAATATTTTATAGGTAAATGATGGAGAATAGGAAGTTAATTATAAAATGTGTGATATGAAAATTGTAGAATAACAAAATTTTCATGTATCTTTAATTTCATATGTATTTTATATGTGACTTTTCATTGGACTACTGATGCTCAAGTTTAGTGTGCAGGAAAGGAACCATGGAAACATAACGGCAAAACAAAGTATAAACACATGATAATATGATACTACCAAGGTGAATCTTTAGAAGATTTTTAAACCTCATTGTGATGAGTTTATTTTGTAAACTTGAGATGTATGTGTGTAGTATGTATTTCATGAGTAGATTCATAACATGTCATGTGTGATGTATAGTGAATTTTGTGTGTGTCACTTGACACTTATACTCATTATGTTGAAATGACATGTTCTTTGAAGTTGGATCATATGGCCACCTTATCTCAAGTTAAATTTCTTAATTAAGAATTGGACTTATTGCCTTGAATTAGTAAGGGAAACAAAGGTTATCACCATAGGAAATTCAAAATTAGACTTGACCTAGCATTAAGAGGGCCAAAAGTAGCTCTAAGGTGAATTTGTGATAAAAATAAACCCTGCCCATGATAATACATTAAGTTAGGGGACTAATAGTGACACTAGGGTGCCTAGAAGACCTAGGAGACCTCAAAAATAATTTTTTTTATTGAATCCAAAAATGGGAGTCTTATATAGAGGAATGGCCAAATTAGAAACCCACTTACCCACTCTCTAAATTTAGAGACATTTAGGGTTTGGAGGAAGAGGATAAGGAGCTCCACAACAACTTTCATTTTCCATTTCTTAGAGTAAGGTTGGTATCCATGATCCATGATGTTTCTTCATTGCATTGTACATTTGAAATGGTGTAGATGTGATTTTGTGAAGAATCTTGTTGTAAGTGAGTTGAATGTGAAAAGTTTTATGTGATTTCTTCCTTGAATCTTGCTTTGTTCATGTTGTTTGTTGTGTAAATGGGTGTGAAGCATCACTCACCCTTGGGAGGGAATAGATGCTTGGGTGAAGGGGTTAGTTGCGCTCACCCATATAGTTGAGAAACCCTCCCATGTGTGAAGATGATTTTAATTTGTTTCAATGGAGTATGGACTTCATGGTTACTTGCATTCTTGGAGGTATAAGGAGGTGTATGAAGAGGAAATAAATTGTTAAGCCTTGAAAGGGCATGTTACTTATGAGAAAATGTGAATATATGTGACTCATGGTTTTGACATTCTCCTCATGGAGAGAGCCCACCTTCACCCTATTTTTTTATTATATTGTTGAATCCTTGTGCAAGCCTTGGGATGGGTTGTATTGTGATGTGTTGTGTTGAGTTGTGTTGTTAAGGTTATGCATGATATGTGAGTTTGAGGCGTGCAACCGTTTGTGCCTTGTTTCCCCAAGCTCAGTGGGTAGTTTCATAGAAGCCTAGGATCAGAGGTGAGCCTCCACGGTTCTTGTGTAAATGTTTGCAAGTTTTGTGCTCATTAGATTTATGAAGAAATTAGGGTTTTTCTCCCTTGCATTGATGAAGAAAAAACATATATGATATTCATGTGATGTAAATGGAAGGAATAAATCTTTCTCTATGTCTTGATCATTGTATTTGTAAGTCAAATCCCCATTGTTTCCTTGTGCATTGCATTGTGTAAGAATTTTATCATGCCATGCACACTATTCTATAGTAGGGATTTTATTTTTACAAAAAAAAAAAAAAAAAAAGAGTAAAAATTTTTGGCTATATTCAGAGGTAATTGTTAGTAAGATTTAATGTCATGCATTTAATGCATTGAAAAGGAAGAATGGTTTTGGTACCATAATAGTCATGAATGGAAGTTGATAGAGATTCAATTCTTGCAACCCTTTTTCATTAACACTTAAGTGATGTATATGTTTCACTTGTATTCTATTCATTTAACTGAAGAATTATTACAAGGAAATGTTCCTAATATTGATTATGAAAAGAGACTTCACTATGCATATGTTCAATAGGAAATAACATAAAGGTTCCATTATTCAGATATTAAGGTGAATCCAATAGTTGTCAAGATTATGCTTCCATTGTACTATTCAAGTAAATGATATTGCTTTCAATGTTTTTAAGGGCTTCACAATTCTGACTTTTCTTTTAAATATCCACTAATTTCATGTCGCTACTACACTAAGACCCACCATATCATAGTTGAGTAAAAGGAAAGAACTAATAGATAACCTGGCATAAGAATATTCATAAGGGAAATTTTTTGTAGGTGCAACTCTCTATCTTTTGTATGGGGAAATGAAAATAAACCCAACTCCTATTATAGTCCAATACAATATTGATAGGGGATATTCCATAAGATCCTTTCATTTAAGTAATATTATAACTTAAGACATGAAAAATAAGATGATAGTATAGCCAAGGGTGTAAAACAAAGAGCTCTACCTAATAGGGTCTCCCGACCAAGTCTATTGACTTTCATAAAGGTAGTCAAATGATTTTTAAAAATATATATATAATAAAAATAAAATAAGTTAACTAAATCAGCATAGAAAAGTACCTATATTATTCCCCATTAAACAAATGATACCCCACACATACCTACCTCTATAGCCCATCAGCCTAGGTGTATGCGAAATGCTTTTTTATATTAAGATAAATATGTTTAAAATCTGTCAAATGCATGAGAAGGGAGGGTGCTATGGGAATTGGTAGTCGCCTCTTCCACGCACTCCTTTCATCACCCCCAACACCTGACATGTCAAATCAACTTACCTTGGGAATTGACCCTCCTTCCTATTAACACAACCCATCTCTAGTTTAGAGGGAACAGCCAAACACACCATCCTAAACACCACTTGAGTCACAAGATTTCATTTTTTTTTGGTCAGCTAGCACCTATGTATAGAGGGATCACATGGGGTCAAGTAGAGGTATGCAATTTGAGGAAGGGAGAAGTTAGTAGTTAGTGTGAAGTGGGATGTAGGTGATATTTAGTGTTTTATGGGGTTGGAATTAATTTGGGTATGTCATATTGGAAGTATAGTTTGAAAATCTAGTCAAGGGAAATTAAGATGTGTGTTAGTAAATTTTAGGTAATGTAATAGAAGGGAGGGGTAGTGGTTAGGATAAGGTGGATAGGGTTAATTTTTGTAAACTAAATATATAAATAAGGATGGTTGGTTAATAATTTAATAAAAATTAGTCTAGGATAGTATATAGTAATAGATTAGAAATAGATGTTGCATAATGTTATACAAATTGTGTATAGTTTTAAAATGTATATATATTGCATCATGTTATGACATATATATTGGGTTTAAAGAAGTGTATTATAGACATATATTATATGTTTGATATTTGAGCACCTAACCTTTATACAAACACTTACTCATAATGCAGCACATTAATATAGGTGACATTTTGGGAGGGTCTAAAGGTCATTTAATGTGCCTTTAATCCATATTATACAATATTATTAAATAAAGATATGGATTGGAACCTTAATTGTAAGAATAAAATGAAATAAAATACTTTAATGAGATTCGTTATTAAGGACTAAAGGGGGAATTGTCTAGCAGGTAGGTTGATTAGTGGTGTCATAATAGACATGATTATGATAATGTAAACATAGAAACGAATGCTAGGAGTCCTTAATAATTAAAATTGATAAGAGATAGAAAAGTTAGTAATGAGATCAATTAAATAGTGAGTCATGGGAATGGATAATTATCCTTCTAGATTATGAACCACAATGCTCAAGTTCGAATATCATAGCAAGACCACTGTAGTTAGGATATGAAAAGTATGTAGTAACTGTAATAACCCAATAGATATGACTACTAAGCATCATGTACTCTTGGCCAAACACTGACCTAGTTGGCAATGTATCATCCTTGTGAGGGATACTTAATCGCAATAAATAAAATTAAAATTTAAAAAATAATAAATAATAAAATAATAAAAGAAGAAAAAAAAATTAATTGTGTTTATTTTTTGCCCTTTAATTTTGGGCATGACAAACACAACCATTTATGAAGGATCCCAATCAACTCTTCTCCTTGTTGTATTGTTGTTGGTGAATTTGAATTTTATGAATGGTTTATCCAACATAACAATGTCACATATGCAAAAAAAATTCATATATGTCATTATAGTATATAAAAGGTGAAATATGTACTATTAAGATTTATAGTAAATGTTGGTTTGTGGTGACTAATCAGGGAAGTAATATACATAGTTCATAAAAAATTTGGGTCGTGGCCGATGTTGTGGCCATTGTATGGTTGACGTATGGCTGACATGTTGTAAACCTAAAGTGCATTAGAATTAATTGTATAAAAGGGGTTAGGGTTAGGGATTGTTTTATTGTTGTGATGTGAAATTGGTTCTTGTGACAATATTGAGCTATAAGGGATTATAGATTGTAATTAGGTTGTAATCACTAGATCGTAATAATATTGGACTTGATATTTGGTGGACGTAGCCAAGGAATTGGGTGAACTACGTTAAATCTTGGTGTCTTGCATTTTTTTTATGTGATCTATTATTTTTTGATATTGTTTATATTTGCATCTAATTTTTATTTATGTCTATGGTTTAATCTTAACAAGTGGTATTAGAGCAAGGTTGTTCTTTTAGTTATCCTCTATAAGAAAGTCTCATGATTGAGTGGGAGCAATGGCAGACGAGGGTAAGCTGAGGGTTGACAGGTTTAATGAGCAGAACCTTTAATTATGGAAGATGCAAATGGAAGGTTATCTTTATTGGAAGATGGAAGTCATTGGGAAGCAAAACCAAGAATCGGGAATCTATGTCAAATGACAATTGGGATCTTTTGGATAGAAAGACACTTGGAAACATTCAATTATGCAAGCACCATTAGTAGCATTTAATATTACAAAAGCGAAGATGACCAAAGAGTTGATGCAAACCCTAATGAAATTGTATGAAAAGCCCTCCTCTTCAAACAAGGTATTTCTCATGAAGTGTTTATTTAACATGAAAATGAAAAAAGTTGGATCTATTGCAGATTATTTAAATGAGTTTAATACTATTACTAGTCATTTATCTTCTATGGGTATAAATTTGATGAAGAAATTAGGGCTCTCTTGATTTTGTGTTCTTTGCCTAAAAGATAGAATGGCTTGGTAATGGTTGTGAGTAATTATGTTCCTAGATCTAGTACCCTAAAATATGATGATGTGATCGGTGTTATTTTGAGTGATAAAACTCATAGGAAACCCTTAGGCAGATCTACATTTAGAAGTGCTTTGAATGCACAAAGTAAAGGCGGAACAATTGAGAGAGGAAGTAATTCTAGAAATTGTGGAGAATCAAGAGGAAAGTCAAAGGGGAGGAGGGCTGAATGACTGCTGGTACTGTGGGAAACTAGGGCATAAAAAGAAAGATTGTTGGACTCAAAAGAAAAATGAAGGAGATAAATCAGATGGAGAAAATGAGTCAAACGTGGTGAGTAACAAATCTATTTAATTTGTAAATCCACTTATTCTGTAAAGCTCTTTTACCTACAAGAAGCTTGCATAAATCCCATGTCCTATTCTTCAGCAAAGAGTCCATTTCATCTTTCATTGCAAACTCCCACCAAATCTTAGTATCCACTTGCATAGCTTCATTATAACATTCAGCTTCACTAGCATCTATTAATAAAATAGAATACAAAGAGGGAGAAAATCTTTTTGGAGTTCTAATTTTCCTTGTTGACTATCTAAAATTCACTAGTGTGTGTGGTATTTGTAGTTGTGTTTGTTTCACATCATGAGGAATAGTTGGAACATCATATTTTGGAATATCATCCAGCACTACATAATCATCTTCTTTCTTCTCATGTTATTGCAACAAATCTTTGTAGAACACTTTCTCATTGAATATGACATCCCTACTTCTTACAATTTTATGATTTTCAAAATCCCAAAGCCTATAACCAAATTCATTAATTTCATATCCAAAAAATATACATTGCTTTGACTTAGCTTCCAGCTTGGTTCTATTTTCAGAATCTATGTGAGCAAATGCTTCACAACTGAAGGTTTTGAGAAAATAATAACTCACCTTACTAGTCCATGCTTCCTCTGGAATACCAGAACACAAAGGAGTAGAGGGACCTCTATTAATCAAATATACAGTAGTATTGATAGCTCTGTCCACATGTGTAAGAGTAACCCAGCATGCAACCTCATGCTCCTTGCATGCTCTATTATAGTCTTGTTCATGCATTTAGCCACTCCATTTTCTTGTGGAGTCCTTGTAACATTTTTCTATCTATGAATACCATTAGTTGAGAAATAATCTTCAAATTCGTGACTACAATACTCACCACCATTATCAGATCTGAGACATTTTAATTTCTTACTAGTCTCATTTTCAACCAAGCATTTCTATTTCTTAAAAGTTTGAAATACATCAGATTTCTGTCTAAGGAAATAAACCCATACTTTTCTAGTTGTGTCATCAATAAATGTAACATAATAGTGAGAACCACCAAGGGAAGAAACCTGAGCTAGTCCCCATACATTGTTATGCACAAGCTCTAATTTCTCCTTTTTATTTTCCTTCCTAGTCTTCACAAAATTCACTCTATTTTATTTTCCATACACAAAACTTTCACATAAATCCATATTAACACATTTTAAACCTGGTAAAAATTTCTTTGAATGAAGTACTCTCATACCTTTCTCACTCATATTCCCAAGTCTTTTGTGCCACAGTGTTGTAGCAGAATCTACAGCAGTTATTTATTCTCCCTGCTCAACTGCAGCAACTATTCTTGAACATTCATTTTTCTCTAAAACAATTAAAGTGGAAGGGACAATATGACCTGTATAAAGATATAAGGTGCCTATTTTCACACCTCTTGCTACTACAAGGGAACCTTTTGAAACCTTCCAATTTTTATCATTAAAAGTAACTACACAACCCTCATCACCGATTTTTTCTACTAAAATTAAATTTCTACTCAGCCTTGGAACATGTCTTACCTCATGTAGTAGCTAATGATTCTCATTCTGCAACTTAATCTTAACTTTTCCCTTTCCAAAAATCTGATAGGGTTCATTATCTCCCAAATAAACAAGCCTAAAATCCTCTTGGATGCAATCAATGAAATAACCTCTATGAGGTGTAGCATGAAATGAAGCATCAAAATCTAAAACCCATGAATCATAAATACTTTCTAAAGATAGAAGCAAAGCATCCTCTTTGGATTTTTTACTTACCACATTTGCCTACTTGTTTCCATCTAGTTTATCTCCTTCATTTTTCTTTCGACTCCAACAATCTTTCTTTTTATGCCCTGGTTTCCCATAGTACCAGTAGTTGTTTGGTCCTCTCAATTGAGACCTCTTCCCCTTTGACTTTCCTCTTGATTTTCCACGATTTTCAAAATTACTTCCTCTCTCAGTTGTTCTGCCTTGACTTTGTGCATCCAAAGCACTTCTAGACGTAGATCTGCATGAGGATTTCCTACGAGTTTTTTCACTCAAAATAACACTGATCACATCATCATATATTAAGATACTAGATCTAGGAACAAAATTACTCATAGCCATTACCAAGCCATTCCAGCTTTCAGACAAAGAACACAAAGTCAAGAGAGCCCTAATTTCTTCATCAAAATTGATACCCACAAAAGATAACTAACTAGTAATAGTATTAAAATCATTTAAATGATCTACAACAGATCCACCTTCTGTTATTTTCATATTAAATAAACACTTCATGAGAAATACCTTGTTTGAAGTGGAGGGCTTTTCATACAGTTTCACTAGGGTTTGCATCAACTCTTCTGTCATCTTTACTTTTGTAATATTAAATGCCACCGATGGTGCTAGGCATAATTGAATGTTTTCAAGTGTCTTTCTATCTAAAAGATCCCAGTCATTATTTGACATAAATCTCTGATTCTTGGTTTTTCCTTCCAACGGCTTCCATAAATCCTTCTGATAAAGATAGTCTAGGGTGGTTTGATCCAGTGGGAGCCCCATGTGGTAGTGGTATTGCTATAGGATTAGTCTCCAAGTGGAAAATTTGTGTCCAGTGTGGAGTTTGATCAGTCCCAAAGTGGGAGATTGTTAGTTTTTGGTGACTGATCAAAGAAGTATTGTACATCCTGTTAGGAATAAACCACGAACAGAAATAACAATTCCATGCAAATATAAACAATATCAGAAAATAATAGATCACAAAAAAATGAACACAAGACACAAGGACTTAATGTGGTTCATCCAATCCCTAGGCTATGTCCACCAAACAACAAGTCCGATATTATTATGATCTAGTGATTACAACCTAATTACAATCTATAATCCCCTACAATTCAATACCACTGCAAGAACCAATTTTTGCATCACAAATATGAAACAATTTCTAACCTTAGACCCTTTTATACAAGTATTAAACTTCTTTAGTGTTATAATTAATAATTATATGTCAGCCCAAAATCTCGATAAAATAGGGCCCAATTTTTTTAATGAAGTATGTGTAGTTCTTTCCTAATAAGTTACCATAAACTAACAATCTCCCACTTGGGGACTAATTAGGCTCCACACTAAACAACAATATATCTCCCACTTGGAGAGTGATCATGTAGCTATGTCGCTACTCCATGAGGCTCCCACTGGATCAAACTGCCCTGGACTCTATTATTCTTTTAGTCATGTTCAATATAGAAGACTAACTAATGTTGAGGAGAAGTTCAGCTTCTCCCTTGTTACTACCTTTGTCAACATATCTGTAGGATTGTCATTTGTATGTATCTTATCTAGTTGTAACTGTCCATCCTTCAAAATTGACTAAATAAAATGGTACCGTAACTACATGTGTTTTGTCTTTGAATGTAGAGCTAAATTCTCTGCAAGATGAATGGCACTCTGACTATCTATAAATAAATTATTATCCTTCTGAGAATGTCCCAATTCTGCCAAGAAGAACTGAAGCCATATCATCTCCTTGGTTGCCTTTATAGCAACAACATATTATGCCTCTGTAGTGGATAGAACATTAATCTTCTATAACCTAGAAACCCAGCTCATGACTGCCCCACCAATAGTAAAGACATCTCCTTAGTCAACTTCAAGTGACCAAGTAAAGGTGTGTTGACAACTTTAGCATTCTCCATAGAGAAACATTGCAACAACTTCTCCACATAATTAGCTTGAGATAGTCTCAATGTTCTGTTCTGCCTATCTCTACAAATCTTTATACCAAGAATTTGTTTTGCTGCCCTCAAATCCTTCATAGAAAATGCATGTGCTAACTAGCATTTCAACCCCTTAATATGATCCATGTTAGACCCAGCTACAAGCATATCATAAACATATAAACATAAAATAATGTAGCTATCATCATCCAACCTCTTAAAATAAACACAATAATCTAAATGACATCTATTGTATCCATGCTTATGCATAAAGCTATCAAATTTCAGATACCATTGTCGAGGTGCTTGCTTCAAGCCATATAAACTTTTATTCATTTTTCACACTAAGTTCTTACCTCTGACCTCAAAACCCTATGGCTGAGCCATATATATCTCTTCATCCAAATCACCATGAAGGAAGGTTATTTTAACATCAAGCTGCTCTAAATAAAAATCTTTAGTAGCCACAATACTTAAAACAGTACGAATAGAAGTCATCTTAACAACAAGAAAAAATATCTCATCAAAATCAATGCCCTTTTTCTATGCAAATTCTTTCACAATTAACTTGGCTTTAAACCTTTCCTTGCCTCCATCCTCTTCTTTTAACTTGTAAATCCACTTATTCTGTAAAGCTCTTTTACATGCAGGCAACTTGCACAAATCTCATATCTTATTCTTCAGCAAAGATTCCATTTTATCTTTCATTGCAGACTCTCTTGGAATCTTAGTATCCACCTGCACAGCTTCATCATAACATTTAGGTTCATTGGTATCTATTTTAATAAAATAGAATACAAAGAGGGAGAAAATCTTTTTGGAGGTCTAATTTGCCTTTTTGACTGTCTAACATTCACTAGCGTGTGTGGTGCTTGTTGTTTCGATTGTTGCACATCATGAGAAATGGCTTGAACATCATCTATTGAAGTATCATCCAGCACTACATAATCATCTTCTTTCTTATCATGTTGCTGCAACAGATCTTTGTACAACACTTTCTCATTGAATATGACATCTATGCTTCTTACAATTTTATGATTTTCAAAATCCCAAAGCCTATAACCAAAATCATTAATGTCATATCCAACAAATACACATTTCTTTGACTTAGCTTCTAGCTTTGTTCTGCTCTTAGAATCTATGTGAGCAAATGCTTCACAACTGAAGGTCTTGAGAAAAGAATAACTCACCTTCTTACCAATCCATGCATCCTCTAGAATACCACAACCCAAAGGAGTAGAGGGACCTCTATTAATTAAATATATAGTAGTATTGACAACCTCCACCCACATGTATAAGAGCAACCCAGCATGCAACCTCATGCTCATTACACACTCCATTATAGTTCTCTTCATGCGTTCAGCCACTCCATTTTCCTGTGGAGTCCTTGGAATAGTTTTTAGTCTACGAATACCATTAGTAGAGCAATAATTTTCAAATTCATGACTACAATACTCACCACCATTATCAGATTTGAGACATTTTAATTTCTTACCAGTCTCATATTCAACTAAGCATTTCCATTTCCTAAAAGTTTGAAATAAATTAGATTTTTATCAAAGGAAATAAACCCATACTTTTCTAGTTGTATCATCAATAAATGTAACATAATAATGAGAGCCACTAAAGGAAGATACCTGAGCCGGTCCCCATATATCAGTATGCACAAGCTGTAATTTCTCCTTTTTATTTTCCTTGCCAGTCTTCACAAAACTCACTCTCTTTTGTTTTCCATACACACAACTTTGACAAAAATTGATATTAACACATTTTAGACCTAGTAAAACTTTCTTTGAATGAAGTAATTTCATACCTTTCTCACTCATGTGCCCAAGTCTATTGTGCCACAGTGTTGTATCAGAATTTATAGCAGCTATTTATTCTCCCTACTCAACTACAGCAACTATTCATGAACATTCATTTTTTTCTAAAACAATTAAAATGGAAGGAACAATATGACCTATACAAAGATATAAGGTTCCTAATTTCACACCTCTTTTTGCTATAAGGGAACCTTTTGAAACCTTCCAATGTTTATCATTAAAAGTAACTACATAACCCTCATCACTGAGTTGCCCTGCTGAAATTAAATTCCTAGTCAGCCTTGGAACATTTTTTTACCTCATGTAGTAGCTAATGATTCCCATACATCGGTATGCACAAGCTCTAATTTCTCCTTTTTATTTTCTTTCCTAGACTTCACAAAACTCACTCTATTTTGTTTTCCATACATACAACTTTCACAAAAATTCATATTAACATATTTTAGACCGGGTAAAAACAATTTTGAATGAAGTACTTTCATACCTTTCTCACTCATATGCCCAATTCTGTTGTGCCACAGTGCTGTAGTAGAATCTACAATAGTTATTTATTCTCCCTGCTCAACTACAACAACTATTCATGAACATTCATTTTTCTCTAAAAAAATTAAAGTGGAAGGAACAATATAACTTGTACAAAGATATAAGGTGCCTACTTTCACACCTCTTGCTGCTACAAGGGAACCTTTTGAAATCATTAAAACTAACTACACAACCCTCATCACTGAGTTCTCTTGCTGAAATTAAATTCCTACTCAGCCTTCGAACATGTCTTACCTCATGTAGTAGCCAATGATTCTCATTTTGCAACTTAATCTTAACTTTTATCTTTCCAACAATCTAATAGGATTCATTATTCCCTAAATAAACAAGTCCAAAATCCCTTTTGACATAATCAATGAAATAACCTCTATGAGGTGTAGCATGAAATGAAGCACTAGAATCTAAAACTTATGAATCATCAACACTTTCTAAAGAAAAAATATAAAGCATGCTCTTCAGACTTGTTACTTACCACATTTGACTCCTTGTCTCCATCTGGTTTATCTCCTTCATTTTTCTTTTGATTCCAACAATCTTTATTTTCATGACCTAGTTTCCCATAGTACCAACATTCATTCTATCCTCTTGATTGAGATTTCCTCCCCTTTGACTTTCTTCTTGATTTTTCACAATTTTTGAAATTACTTCCTCTTTTAGTCATGTTGTCCCTACTTTGTGCATTCAAAGCACTTCTTGATGTAGATCCACTTGAGGATTTCCTACGAATTTTTTCAGTCAAACAACACTAATCACATCATCATATTTTAGGGTACCAAATCTAAGAACAAAATTACTCATTGCTATTACCAGGCCATTCTAGCTTTCAGGCAAAGAACACAAAATCAACAGAGCCCTTATTTCTTCATCAAAATTAATTTTCATAGAAGATAACTAACTATTAATAGTATTAAACTCATTTAAATGATCTGTAACAGATCCACCTTCTTCCATTTTCATATTAAATAAACACTTCATGAGAAATACCTTGTTTGAAGTGGAGGATTTTTCATACAGTGTTGCTAGGGTTTTCATCAACTCTTCTGTTGTCTTTGCTTTTGTAATATTAAATGCCACCAATGGTGCTAGGCATAATCAAATGCTTCCAAGTGTCTTTCTGTCCAAAAGATCCCATCCATCATTTGACATAGATCCCTAATTCTTGGCTTTGTCTTTCAACGGTTTCCATAAATCCTTCTGATAAAGATAGTCTTCTATTTGCATCTTCCATACCTATAAGTTCTACCCATTAAACCTATCAACCCTCAGCTTACCCTCATCTTCCATCACTCCCACTCAACTATGAGACTCCCACTCAACCGTGAAACATTCCTATAGAGGATAATTGAAAAACAACTTTGCTCTAATACCACTTGTTAGGAATAAACCACAGAAAAAAATAAAAATTCCATGCAAATATAAACAATATCAAAAAATAGTAGATCACATAGAAAAGAACACAAAATATCAAAATTCAACATGGTTCACCCAATCCCTGGACTACATCTACCAAGCAGCAAGTTCGATATTATTATGATCTAGTGATTACAACCTAATTACAATCTATAATCCCTTACAGCTCAATACCACCACAAGAACCAATTTTTGCATCACAACTATGAAACAATCCCTAACCCTAAGCCCTTTTATACAAGTATTAAACCACTTTAGGGTTGTAATTAATTATTACATGTGGGCCCAAAATCTTGATAAAATAGGGCCCAAAATTTTTTTTGGGCCAATGCCCCGAGCCCCAAAGAATTTATGAAGTATGTACAATACTTTCCTAACCAGTCACCACAAACTAGCACATACTTCATAAAATTGTTGGGTCATGGCCAATGTTGTGGCCGATGTATGGCCGACATGTTGTAACCCTAAAGTAGCATAAAATTACTTGTATAAAAGGGCCTAGGGTTGGGGATTGTTTTATTGTTGTCATGTAAAATTGGTTCTTGCAGTAGTATTGAGTTGTAAGGGATTATGGATTGTAATCAGGTTGTAATCACTAGATCATAATAATATTGGACTTGTTGTTTGGTGGATGTAGCCCAAGAATTGGGTGAACCACATTAAATCTTATTGTCTTGTTTTTTTTTTTGTGTGATCTATTAATTTCTGATATTGTTTATATTTACATGTGATTGTTATTTATGTCTATGGTTTAATCCTAATAGTAATGACTTATTTTTTTTGTTTTAGATTGATAGGTGGCTATTTGTTACTACCATCAAAAGTTCTCCCTCACTCATACCAAGAATTATGTGTGACTATGAAACATATTGGAATGGAGTATCAAGAAATAGATGATTGTCCTAAAGATCATGTTATTTATCATAAAGAACATGAAAATGCAACAGAATGCCCCGAATGTCATTTGATCAAATATCAAGATGATAAAGTGACAAAAAAGGTGTCTTGCAAGGTTCTTTGTTACATCCCTATTATTCCATGACTTAAAAGATTATTTAGGCGCAGTAGCTTGGCACAATTTATGGATTACCATGCATGCAATAGAATTTCAAATGACATTATTTGAATACATGCATATGGTTTTGCATTAATGGACATAGAGGAAAGGTGGCCACACTTTAAAGAGGAACCTTGAAATCTTAGGCTTTCTTTGGAAACTAACAATGTCAATCCATTTGGAGAGATGAGATCTATTACTTAGTGCGGCCTATTTTTGTTATCAACAATAACATTCCTCCATAGATCTCAATAAAGAGGGAGCACAATATGTTGGCAATGATTTATCTACATGTAATTATACCTCTTGGAGTGAAATGACCACAATAATTATCTAATGTTGTATATTCAACTAGGTAAGTACCAAGTGAAAGATATGAATGTATATATTGTGCCTCTTATTGACAATTTGTTGGTGTTATGGAATGGTTTCACTATGTATGATATTTGTAGACCAATTGGACAAAAAAAAAATCAGTTCCATGCAATGCTTGTGTGGACAACTCATAATGCCCTAGGGTTGATACATTTTTGTGGAATGTTATTTTGAAATCTAGTTGTACGCAATAATACTAATGTCAAAAATGAACATATTTAATCCAATTGTATCGTTATCTTGTAGGTCTTCAAACAAAGGAAAAATTTGCATGTTCAATGTATGGTCCAAAGATGAGATGTCATCATTCCAAAAGTTTAAGAAAGCTAGTGTTTGATAAGAATAGGCACTTCCTCCATAGAAATTATAAGTTTCAAAGTGCAAAAAAACATCTTTTCAATGGGAAAGAAGAGACTACATCAAAGCCACAAAGAATGACACCTCACCTATGGCAGTTGGAATATAATAGAATTCAAGGTTTATATTTTGAAATTATATTTTTTTATTATATTTTGTTGGCTTATTATGTAATTGGTGATCATGAAGGTCATCAAAACATCACTAACCAACTTCCAAAGGGACTAAAATGTTATCCCAGAGAATTTAGTAAGCTGCCCTACTATGAGCAACTACAAATTATGCATTTGTTTGATACTGTGCATATTAGAAAGAATGTAACAAAGACACTGTGGAAAATATTGGATGGAAGGTGTGACAAAGAAAAACTTGCCAAAATTTGTAGTGACATTCATGATTCCAATCATGCAATGAAAAATATCATTGAATCAAATGGCAATGGAGACCAGACTAATGCAAGTGCCCTTCCTTGGTTATTAACAGAGCATCAAAGTAATATTGTAAAAGAAGTCATACATAAAATTTGATTTCCTATAGGATTTGTTGTGAATATAAGCAATCTCATATCAAAGAAAAGTGAATTTGGTTGAGGACTTAAAATTGATGATTGGCATACCGTCATCAAGGTAAGTCACTATCTTTTGAATTTACAATATATTTGTGAAACAGCATTCAATTTTCATTGTATTACGTTAGAAAAAAATGAAATGATTAGTTGACAATTATTGTAGTATGTACTACCCCTGTCACTCCCAAACAACTTTGACAATAATATCAAACAAGTGATATATGATCTTGGAAAACACATGAGATAAGAAGTGATACTTGTTCAATATATCAAACAATTAATATATTGTAGATTTTTGTATTTATAGGTTTTTGTGTCTTGAATCCCTTCTAGGGTGTTGTCATCTAAAGAAATTCATAAAGAAAAAATAAAAAAATGGAAGAAAAGAATTCATCTACTAATTTGTGACATGTAAAGTTGTTTACCTTCAACTTTTTTCAATGCACAAGAACACTACCTCACACACCAAGTTGAGGAAATTGAATTGAGTGGACCTATACAACCTAGATCAATGTGGATGGTTCTGAGACACTTGAAATATTTTAAGGGTTTGGTTTGACAGAGAGCATGTCGGTTCTATGATTGAGGGATATATGGTATACCAAATGATGGTGTACGTTACTCAATGTCTTCCTAATCTTGTAGCAAAGACCCATATACATTGCATTTGAGATCTAGACTCCATTAAAAAAATTGAAGGGGAGTACTTGATGGGGAATGATAGATTTAGGAAAGTGAAAGGTAATAAATTAAGAGATGTTATTGTAGTTAATTAATTCTTAATCTTAAAAATAAATCTATTGTAAGTCATCTATTTACTTCAGTACAACTGCTAAAGAGTGGGATGCAATACATTTTTTTATTGCAAACAATCAATATTGGGTGACGGTATGGATTGAACGATATCAACATTTTGGTCATAGATTAAAATGGGAATCTATCTTCATTGGTTAAACAAGCTCGTTGTAATGGAGATCCCAATATTACACAAAAGGAAATAGATTTAGCATATGGTTTAAGATATCTTCAGGTACTCAATAAGTTTTTTAATCAATCGTATGTTTTTTAACTTGTGATGCAATAATTTATACATGTTTGACATTATTGCAGGTGAAACACCACAAGGCTATGTTATGAAATGGTTATAAATTTTGCATCAAATATTTTGATTACATGAAGAGAACTTGTGATTCTAGGATAAGTGGAGTCTTCTAGGTGACCAATATTTTATCTAAAAAAGGCTTACATCCTCGAGAATCTCAAAATTGATATTGTGAAATTTTTATTGATATACTTGATTGTGACATTAATTCCTCCAAATTAGTTATCTTCATCATCAAATGGTACAAACTACAACTCAATCAAAATGATCCTGATAGAACTATTATTGAGCATGAGAATGAATTTCCAACGATCAATACAAGGTTGTTCAAGCCAGTTGGGGATGAGCCCTATGTTCTTCTAAGCCAATGTGAGCATGTATTTACTCAGAGGTTCCACATAAACTAGGTTGTTCATTTTTTTTTAGACATGATCCAAGAGGAAGGTCGATAAAGTATAATGTGATGGAAGAAGAAGATATCGAGGAAGAGGAAGAAGTGGATCACGATTGGGAGTTAGTCGATGATGCTCCTAATGTAAACGATGTTGCTACTAATCATGATGATGATGCTTCTACTGATCATGATGAGGAGGAGGAGGAGGATGAAAAAGATGATGATGATGATGATGATGATGATGATGATGATGATGATGATGATGATGATGATGATGACGATGATGGTGATGATGATGATGACCACCACCACCACTATGATAGTGGTGGTGATAATGTTGACAATGATGATGATATTAATGATGAGATGGATGAAGAATAATATCAATGACGGGGGGTTTTGATTAGCTAACACTGGAGGGGGGTTTGATTATCAATGAGAAGAATGAAATGTATAGTTATGTGATCAATGCCTATGCTATTTAATATTCAGTTCTTGATAGATCAATGATTAATTTGATTAACTTGTCATGTACCTTTTACTATTTATAATTCATATTTGATACTAATAGTTGATTTAATTTTGAGTATATGTATCATGAATTTTTTAGCTAACATAAGATAATTGATTTACTATTGCAGAAACCTAAAGCCCTTTCATGTAGTTAGTACACCCCATATAGATTAATGGCTTTTACCATTTGTAATATATCTCTCATTGATTCATATCTCTCTTATTTTATGGAGTGCAAGTACTAGCGAATAGGTATTTTTCAATTTTTTCTTCCTCAAGCGAGGAAAATGTAGGAATTGAAGAAGAAAGTGAGACATTTAGTATGTTTAAATCAAGGAGATTGATTCAAGGTCAAAATATCAGAAAAAAATTCAATAAGCACATGAAATTTTTCCTTTCTCAAGGGGAGTCATGTTCTTATGATGATGAGAGTGAAGGTGACTCTGATGTGCCCTTTAGGTGCAAACATCTACAAAAATAATGGGTCCCCGATGAACTTCCTCCAATAAAAACTATTTTTTGTGTTCGAGAGAGGATGTATCGCATAACACTATCCTCATTACATGGTTTGGGCCTATTTTTTCATGGATGGCATAAAGGTCTCTTACAACAAGGATGTTGAATTGATGGAGTATGTTGGACCTTTCTATGATTATAATAGTTGGATGTAGATTGTTAGATATAAAAAAAAGTATGTGTAGGTATGCACTCTCAGAAAATTATATACAATAAAAAGTTAATGAATAAAGTAAAATAGTAGTTATATACATTAACGGAAGGCCAAAAGCATCAAGGAATATTGCAGGTTTAATAAATAGTATAGAACTTATGTCAACTAAGAAGCGACCCAATTTTATATTTGAGGCGCACGAGGGAATCATGTATTTATATGTGTGATAAAATCAATATGTGGAGGCAAAGAGCTTCTTATTGATTATAATTTGAATCACATAGATACAAACAAAGCCACTATCATGGGTGAGGTGGTACGTACTATGCACATTTAAAATCAACTCCAATCAATGAATCCAACATACCATTAAATTTTTATATTTATTTTGCTAACTTAGAATAATAACACATGTTTCAACATATCTCAATGATTTTTTTAAATACAAGGCTATAGTATGGATCAATAGCCATAGGATACGCACGGCGGCAATAGTTCTCACAGGATTTCTTCTTCCTGACAAGTAAAACTCATTGTTGTTGTACAAATTAGATACAAGAAATATGTTAATGCATATAATTTTAAATATAGCACTAATAATTTTTCTCTCACAAAAAAGTGCTATTTAGGAAAAGGAAAAGGAAAAAGTACTCGACAAGGAGTCGCACGATGAGCATGATGAATTCATTATTGATTTTGTGTCAGTGTTGATCTTGTGGCTATAGTGCAAAAGGTGATTCATACTTTAGCAATAAGGTTAAAGAAATTGGCATCAACTCAACCTCAGACTCCTAAAATACAATAGGCAGAGGATGAGTCGATGCACCTAGTTCATACATAAACAGTAAGTATTAATGTAGTTTTTAATGATAATAAAAGTTCAATAACAATTTTTATAGTATACTCTTTTATTCATGTCATTAAATAAAATGCATATGTGTTATTTTTACATAGGATGTTGAGAATGTACAAGGGTGATACCCTAGAGGATGATACTTCAAGTGGTTCAAGTACATCGCATGTTTTATCTTACACTTGTGTTTTGCTTGATAAATATATTTTTAATAGCTCCAACAATCTTATCCTATTGTGTTCTAACAATCTCATTTTTGAGCTCCTACCATTTATCCTATGTTCACTACACCACCTACTACAAGGAATAGAACCAAAGAGGCAATGTTGACTACAAATTTGGCAACACATAGGATGGTGACAGATGTGGTGGAAATGCCTATTCGTAAGTAGATTCCTCTTTTTCTCTCTCATTTTTCATTTTTTTATTTCACTTGAAATATTATTTCTTAGGGAGCATTTTGTAATATTGGATTCATTTTATGTAGGAGGTGATGAGGACATTCCTGGGTGTACCTATGTTAGATGTACAACAACAATAAAAATTTGTGATCAATTTCTCGTTAACAATGAAGTTGGTCTTCCCTTAAGAGTAGCGCAACTTCCAAGTACTTTAAAGATTGATCATGTCTTTTACAATACAATCTTATAATCATAATCAAATGCACTAACCTCCCGTGCAATCCCTTGCAATAACTAAAAATCTCATTATTATTTTGCAAGGAATGATCTTTTTTTTGAAAAAATTAATGATGAATGTGTGAATATTTGGGCTAACCATATGCACAGGATATCATATTTTGATTTCATTGATTGATCATGTTTCCTTTGATCAATGTCTTCAAGTAAATTAAAAGGTAGCTTTAGTTCATTTATGAATCTAACATTTTTTTTCTTTTCTTAAAAGGTGGAATATGCAAATGAAAGAGTTAAAGGATAAACTGATTGATGTCATGACAACACTTTTTGGACCCAACATCTTTTAAAGATAGGCTCCTTGAGAAAGCGGGCAAAGCTTTGAAGTATATTAGGTACAACTATAGGACCCAAATGAGAAAGAACCCTTGTTATGAGTGGTCCCCCTATATTCCTATTATTGAGTGGGAGAATCTTTAAAAGGATGCCACAGAGGAAAAAATAAATAAATGATGGAGAAATCATGCCACCTAAGGAAAGAGAGTATATATCATAATATTAAGAATGAAATTATGTAATAATTACTCTTAATACTTATGTGATCTAACATATTTCAAACTTCACATGGGTTTCTGGACACATTAAAGGCAACCAAAGTAAGAAAAGAGAAGCATGGGCAGCACAAGATCGGCTCGAGTGGATATTCAAAACTTGCTACACAAATTGTAAGTATAAATAAATAAAAAATTATATGCAAATATTTATAAATTGTGAACAATTTGGTCTTTTATTAAATTGATTACAACATAAAATTCATGATACCAAGAAAAAATGTAGGCCATGGAGTTTTAAAAAAAAACTTCTAAAGAGGAAAATAAATTAGCCTTCAGATGAGGCTATACACCTATGGATGAATGACTCTGGGAAATGAGTGTACAAGGTTCTTCTACTGGATCTATCGATGATGTAAATAAGTCAATTAATTTTTATTTTAAATTGAATACTTTAGAAATTACTGCATTTGATATTAAGGTCCAAAAATATAAGTCATTATATTTATTTTAAGTAAGGAAACAATGATTATATATTTGTTTAAAACTTTAAAGTGAATATATTTATATGTATTAAAATTAATGATTAGCATTTCTTTGTATTTTTCATGTATTTATATGTATATATTGTTTATAAATGCACTAATTATTTACATTGGATTGCAGCCTGCCAATCCTAATACATCAGTCAAGCATAGTGGAGGTGTCAATTTGAATGTTGATCGTAGTACTCAAGGTATATATTTTCTATTTGATTTTTTATTTATGAATTATTAATACAAGTAAACATTTTAAATTGAATTTGGTGCAGTAATACAAATTTAACTATAATATGTGTTGGGATTAAGAAAACATCGTGTATTGCATTTGCAAGGGATGCAAAGGTTGCTCCTGATATGCATGTTGAGGTCCAAGATGGCAGGCAAGATGATGTGGTTGGACAAGGTAAAGAGCACTACAATGTTCTTTAAAATCTTTAAAGTCTCAATTTTTTAAAATTTAACCCTTTTATTTGTTATTGCAAAGGACCCACCTTTGCAAAGGACAATGAGTGCATATCCACAGGTGAGAAGAAATATCGATGATGACATGGATATGCCTCTGCAACAATATAGTGAAGGACAAAAAAGAAAAAGAAAAAGAAAAAAAAATGATTCATGTGAACTTATGTAACTTATTTGATAATGACTAATGTTTATGTCTAGATGTTTTATTTATGTTCTATTGAATGTTCATGTGAATGTTCTAAAGAATCTTATGTTTTAATGTTAATGTGAATCTTCTAATGAAACTTATGTGTTAACGAATGTTATCATGTGGTAATTCATGAATGTTACATTTTATTAATAGAATGACTAAATTTTAGCTGTTAACGAGGAATTTAGATGTTGGGAGGAGGAGGGGGGGGCAAATGAGCTCCACCTTCACATGGTTGGCCCTTATTAGTAGAGAATATTAAAATATTCTTGAAACCAAATGAAGCTCAATATTAACCTTTGATTGCATGACAACTAACTGTGTGAATCTCTTGGTTTCAGGTAATGTAGAAGGATGTCACAATTCAATATGAAATCTCAATTCATATGAATACGACATCAGTGGAGCATTCAAAGTGACATTCACAAACTTATCAAATCAATGGTATGATGTCATTCACATGTACAATTTTGCATTAGCAAGTGTAGTTAATTGTAAGGTCTTTTGTGGAGTTTTAATTGATAGATTCATGCTAAGTAGGCAATATTCTTTGAATTGCGTCAAATTATGATATTGCTATTAGAATTCATGTGTACATTTTTAAGTCAAACTCATTGATTTATGAAATTTTTTTGCAGTGTATGAAGTATTTGAAAGAATGACTTTTTATGGGATTGCCTCAAATTTAGTGATCTATTTGGCAAGTAGACTACATGAGGGTAGAGTTTAATCTACTAAGGTAGCTCATGAATGTTACATGTTATTCATAGAATGAATGAATTTTAGATGTTAATAGGGAATTTAGATGTTTCATTTCTTAGTTTATGATGTATATAGGATGGATGAGATGATGTATGGAGAAAGAGGGTGGAGAGAGTTATCCATATTAATATTACAAGCAAAATAAAATCAATGGCTTGCTAGATGGAATCATGTGGTCTCCAAGAAGTGCAAGAAATAGATCTAATCTAAATGAAGATGATTGGGCATCTCAGCAAGTACTTATCTCCTCTTCAAAATCTTGTAGCATTATTCTTTCATATATTATAGCCTATGTAGTCAATTTGCATCCAAACATTTTTTGTACCATGCATTTCAAATATTTTGGGTTCAATGGAATCAATTGTTTGCTATGCATGAGGTAGTCTTCGAATGCATATCATGGTTATGAGGAAAATCAATGTACGTGGTGCATGCATTATTACCTTTATCAAAAATGATTTTAACTATTTGGAGAATAAAAACATGTGACATATCTTGAACTTAAGGTAAAGTGCCCAGCTTTCTAAAATATTTCCAATCCAATAAGTTAATAAATATAAATTATATTTAGGGTTTGGACATATTTTGGGTACTTTTGAAGTGCCTAAACTTGATTTGATAAATAAGAATTGGAAATGGATGTATATATACTAAGGGTATTCAGATGTGTACATAACACCTTGATATATGTACATATGTTTGGTTTCTCTCTTTGTTGCATCATGATCCCTATACATGACAACAAAATACAAAGACTTGAAATTGGTTGATAAATTATGAGTAAATAAAGGAGAAATATACCCAAAGGCTTTTGTTATCTTTATTTTCTTCGAAGCTTTCAATTACTTGAAGAAAATTCCATGTATGGCTAAATGGCTCAAAGTCTATGGCTCAAGGGCAAGAATGATCTTAAACCATAATTAAGAATAAATAATAGTAAATATTTAATAATACATAATAGTAAGTTTTCAAAAAAATTAATAATACATAATAGTAAGCTTTCAAAATCTATGCTTGAACTTAGCATGAGGCCTCGATTTGCAAATAGTTCATTCACCTTACAGTGATGGCTTACCCAAAAATATGTACATGTTTGGGGACTCTTTAGGAGATGCTAACACCGACAACTTCATTCCTAACAGCACTGTGACAACAAACTTTCAACCATGTGGTGTCTCTTTTTTTCACTATTCAACTGGTCGCTTCAACAATGGTCGATTTTTCTTCAGCATTTCTAATTGAATTTAACAATAAATTGTTTTTAGTATGCCAAAATACGATTCATCCAAGTAGGCAGAATATTAGAGCGGATTTGTGTCTTTGACTAAGTTCATAATGCTATACCAAATAAGGTTCAAGTTTACAAGGTCTTTCTATTTTCATTTTGGGTATATATAATTGTAAAACATAGTAACTGGATTAGGTTATAATACCATGAATTTATATATGTTTAAATCAAAAGATGTTTTGATTAAACAACTTTGAAAAGAAAAATCCATTTATATCACAGTGAGTATATCATAAAATAAATAAGGATAGATGATAAATTCTATTAAGAATTTTTTTTTTAAATGTCATGATGAATTCTTCAGTTAATATTGACAAAGACATTAATTTTCATGAAATTCTACAGTTCATAATGGTGTCAAGATTTCTCTCTAAATTTGGTTAGTTATGTCTTGTTATCAATATTTTGAATTGAACATTTTCTCTTCTCTAAGTATCGGCCAAATACTTAGATGGAAATATTGACACAAAATTTATCAATGCTTTTTCTTTATATTGATGGTGTACAATTCTAAACAATGTTGTCAATACTCATCCTTCATGTTGTTTGGTGTTTTTTTGTTTCTGTGTTCTTGTGTAACTTGTCAATACTACTCCTTCATGTTGACTTTTGTAACTTGTGATTGCAACGAAATCTTTCTTGGGGCTACCTCACTTCCCTCATTCCTTTCTAAAGCCAAAGGGAAAATTTTCAACTAGTATAAATTTTGCATCAACTGGTAGTGGACTATTGTATTCAACAGGAGCTAGACAGGTAGTTCTACACTATATTTTCATTCCAAATTTGGATTTTCATAATACCTCTATTAAATAAAGTAAAATCACATAAACAAATTAAGTTTAGATTATGGTGTTCAATTCAAAGCATAAAAAATTGCATATATTTTCATTTCTCCATATCATGAATAGAATATTCAAAAAGAAATACCTAATTAGACTTCTTTGTTCTTGCAGAAGGTCATCGGCATGAGTACACAAGTTCAACAAATTAAGTATTTTATGGGGAAAAGAAAAATCCATGAACATATTGGATCAAAAGAGCTGAAATTCTTCCTTGCAAGCTCCTTATATTGTATATCAGCTGGAGGAAATAACGTCTCAATTGTGATAAAATCTTTGTGTTTTTCACTATAATTTGCAAGACCTTTACCATGTTGGGGCAAGAAAGTTTCTTGTATACGACATTTCAGTTATATGGGATGTACAAGAAGCTATTTTTTTTAATAATTCAATTATCCGTCACAATTGTGACCACATGTTCTAATGGATAGTAGTCACTCCCATAGCACATCTATTGCAACTATAACAGATAGTGTTGACATTTAGACGTTGCTTCCATAAAAGAACTATCACACAACATCACAATTGCAATAAAGGACTGTAAGATTAATATGTCATAATTTCAATGGTGTAGTGTCACAATTGCGATGACGTCAACATGACCTCTTGCCCCTTCTTCCAAGTTATGATAGTTCTATCCATCGCAAATGTGATGACACCCATTGTTGTCACTATTTAGCAAAAGTTTGACAAGAGTCAATTTATGGTTTTGTCACTTGGGTGACAGGTGGGTGTCGCAATTGCGACGGCCTAGCATCACAATTTTGGCACAAATCTAGTAGTGTTCTAATCTTCATTTATGCCTCCATAAGACTATCCGCTAGATCTTCCACCATGACCTCTACCAATATTCTTGTTATTAAACTTCTTGTTCAACTTTTTCTCAAGTCTTATTGAAAATTGGTATGCCTCTTCAATATTGTTCATTAGGACCAAACTTAATTCCTCCTGAATGCTTGGCCTCAATCCACTAAGATAAGGGGCAACTTTCTCCTTGTCATCTTTCACATTGATAGCTATGATAAGAACTCGGTAGAACTCTTATGTATACAAATCTTCCCAACTGCTTTAACCCTTGCATTTTCTTCAACAATTCAAGCTCATAATCCATAGGAATGAATTTTCACTTCATTTTAGCCATTATTTGATCCCACCCTGTGATTTTTTCCTTCCCTCTTCTATTTGGCTCTAATTGAAAATATTGCCATTGGAACTTCACATGAGCCTTCAATTTGGCCTTCACAAACTTTATCCTATCAAGATCTCAATATCTTCATACTCAAAGTTCTCTAATTCATCGATCTAATCGATCATTTCCTCTAGGTTAATATTTTCCAAAAAAATGTGGGAACCTCAAACTTAGGTCTTTTCTAATCTTTGAAATGACCCTTAAAAAAATTCCTCTTCTGGGGTTAGAACTTACTCTTCTTCTTGACCAGCTTCTCTTTCATCATCACTTTCATCTCTTACAACAAGATTCTTCCCTCTACGCATCTATTCTTGAAATGTTTGCATTTATCTTTGCAGGGCTCTAAAACTCTCATGTGTAAAGCCTCTCACACAATGCTCTCTTCATGGAGTCATTTTTGTACTTTTTTGAGACCCTAGAGTAAACTTTCTCCCAATTGGTGATTTGTCTACATGCTCAGCCCATACCACAATGTTGGTGCAAACTGCCTCACAATTGGTGATTTGTTTACACACTTAGAAACTCCTACTCTGATACCACTTGATGAATGGTGCTCCCCTAAATACCACAAATACACATAGAAATAGAGAACAATATTTTTTTTGCAAGAACAAAAAGTGGGCTTCTTATTATCTTCACAAATGTGGAATTACAGATTTCAAAATTACAATATGCAAACCTACATGGGTGCCTTCCTTACAACAATCTAGAAGACAAAGTTGTGACTATTACCCACAATTGCCTAGACATCACTATAGATATTCCCTATATATGAAATTTTTAATAGGTTGAGAAGGTCCTAAACTCTAACCCTAGCCCTTGAGGCTGACAAAACCCTAACTAAAAATTATTTCTAATTTATTACATAGGGTCGACCATTTTTTTTAAGATACCCCAACTTTTGGAGACCATAACTTTTGCATATGAGCTCCAATTTTTAACTATATGTACTTTTCAAAATTGTCAGCTCTTGTACTACAACGCTTGATATGCACAAGTGCCAATCAACTCGATTACGACCTTGTTTCAAATCCTCTGAGGCCTTCAAATTTGAGCTCAAAGGTTTTGTACCCAAAAACCTCAATCACTTATGCAATACATATGGTATGACGATGGAACTCCAATGGAAGACTAATATGACTAAGATGAATCTCCACCTATGAAAACATAACATTCTGAGAATGTATGACCTGCTTACTAAAAATAGTATGTTTTCACAAATAGTAACTCTGTACTAAAATAACCCTATTGAAAAATGACAACATAAATATTTTTGGATGATGCAAGATTTCCATTACACCCAGGATTCTCATGCATTATTTCATTCCTAAATGGAAGCTTGACCAAGGCAAACCCCTCTCCACCAAAAAATTCCATAATTTCGTGTCTAGGAGTATATCTATAAGTTTTTAGAGAAGAAAATTCAAAATTTGAAACTACAGTTTCAAGCTCTTCTCGAACATTTTAGATCTCTTTTTTTTTTTGTGCAAAGTAGGTTGAGGTCAACTTTGACCTCAACCTAGATCGTCCTTGTCCCAATTCAACCTTGACACTCTAGGTCATCTTTTACTAGAGGCCTCTAGATTTCTAGGATTAGCATATTTCAATTTTAGGATCCCAGATCTAGCTTTGCTCCAGTTCCTATCACCATCTGACAATGATTTTTTAGATTTGAATTGGCCATTCCTATTGGCCCTCAAGATGAGTTTGATTCCTCATTTTTCATTTTCTAGCACTTATTTTGATGTATCAAATATGATCTTCTCACATACTTAGTTATAATTAGTTTGCACTTAATAAGAAATTAACCAAACCAATTAATAACACACCATTACAAGAAAATAACATCCTATAGAAAGAGATCATTTGAGTATACATCTTGGATAAGGAGTTAGCTTTAACAGTGACACCTCTTGCATCCACTTTGGGTGGTGCTAATCTAATTTGGGCATTTTTAAAAGTTGTATTTGGAGGTCCCTCTTTTTCTTTCCTTAATGTACATCTATAATTAGGGGTTCAATATACACATCTTAATCTTTATTTCATATATCATTGAACTCCTAATCTTAATGATAAAATTTCTCTATATATTTTAAGATTTCCCAGATTTCTATAGCTATTCCCTTTATTGTCCCTAAATTTGGCCAAAACGTTGTCATCCTAGAAACTCAGCCACCAACCTCATCCCCATCTTTGAAACTTGAAGAAAATTGTTATTTTGTTATTATTTAAAATTTTGCATGAGATTTGTTTTAAGAAGACATAGAACTAAGATGAATGCTTACTACTATACATAGCATTTGGAAGGTTGACAATACCATGTACATGTAATATTAGCATTTAGATTTTCAACATTATCTAGATTATGCTTAATCACTTGTTTGCTCATCTGCTAATTGTTAAGTAGAGCTATAAGATTTCCACAATACATTAGAATGTAATAGAACTTTTGGGTTCGTTTGTGTAAAGATTTTTTCCCAAATAATTATATTTTGGTTCACTAAAAATCAAATTCTAGATAGAAGTTTTGTTTAAGAAAACTTGAGATTTCGAATGAAAATAAATTGTTGCACAATATGTTTGGAAGGTACATCATATATATGTGCAAAGAAAATGAGCTTGTCAACAATAGATGTAGGGTTAGTTTTCACTCATGCTAACCATGTGAGTGACAATTGTCTACTAGTAGTTGAAGTATTTATTACTAACTTTGTAATCATCAAGCTTCTAGATGTTGGTGCCTAGGTTGGATTTTTTAAATTGTTTTTTGGTGCACAATCTTCACTGCTCTTGTATTTTATACATTCAATATATTTTTGATAAAGGGGTCATGCTGAAGATTAATTGAATGATGAAGAAGTTACTCAGTTTTTGAGTGGGTTTGGCACATTCTCAAATTTACTTAGTATGCCTCTTCTATGCTTTGTTCTTACTCTTGCTTTGTTTTATTGTTCTTCCATTCTGTTTTGTTATTAAATATTGTGCATATATCATACACTTTAGCTATCACTTTCTATCAACTAGTATTTGAGTCAAGAAAACCAGTTGTGTTCTTACCTCATAGAAACATAAGATGAATCAGTCATGTTTCACTTGCAAAGACAAAAGCTATTACAACAATAATATCTTAGTGCATCCAAATCTCTCTTAGCAGTTAAGTAGATTAAGAAAATTGGGTTAAAGATCTAGGAAAGTCGAAAGAACTAGGCGAAGTGTGTGGCAAAAGACTGTTTATAGTAGTGAGTTATTTTTTCAAGTGAGGACAAGAGCAAGAAAACACAAAGGATTGCTAGAGAGCAGTTTAGGTAAGAGGTACCTAGAAGATTGCAAAGAGTTAGTTGAAGTGGTTTGGTGACTGGAATGGAGATAGCAATAGTCAGTGATATGGAGATGTTAAATGGGGCTACCTTTGCCTTATAGGAATATCAAATGGAGGATATACTGATTCTAAAGGATTGATATTAGCCAATTGAGGGAATATTAAAGAAACCCACAACAATGTAAGATAAAGATTGGAAAAAGATGGATAGAAAGACCATTGCAACCATCTGTCAATACATGGCTAAAAATGTGTATTTTAATGTTGTTGGAGAGAAGACAACATAAGAGTTATGAAAAATGTCATATGATTTGTACAAGAAAAATACAACTTCAACAACGTTTTCCTAATGAAGAAATTATACAACCTCTAGATGGAGGGTGCTTCTATAGGAGAGCACTTAAATGACCTCAATATAATCACTAGACAAGTTATCTATGTTAAAATTGCTTTGGATGGTGAGATTATAATCATCCTACTAATGTGCTCCATGCCAAACAGTTCAGAGAGCTTGATTCTAGTCATAAGCACTTTTGCACCAATATCAACCTTGATGTATGATGATGTTTGCAACGACTTAATGAATGTAGAGCTACAACGAAAATCTATCAAAGAAAACCAAGGAGGAAAAGCCTTAACTACAACTGATCATGTTAGAAAAATTGATCATGACCATTAAGGGTGCTCAAGGTCAAAAGGTAGATCAAAATTAAAAAGGGGGCAGATTAACTTGTTATTGTTGTGGAAAGCCAGGACGCGTGAAAAAGGAATGTCAAGTCTTGAAGTGAGAGAAAAAGGATAAATAATTAGCCAATGCAAATAAGAAATCAACCAACAAAAAAGAAGGTGAGACCATAATTGTAGTTCAAGATAATGAGAATTTATTTAGGAATTCAATGAAAGATGCATATTTATACACTTCGAGTTGTAGCATTGATTGGATCCTTGACTCTGGGACATCTCGCCATATAACCTCAAATAAAGATAACTTTATTATACATAATTGTTGTAATTATGGTAGTGTGCATTTGAGAGACAATCATTTTTGTAATTTTGTTGGAGTGGGTGATGTCTAAATCAAGACAGAGGATGGACAAAATATTTTACTGAGATGGGTTAGACATGTTCCAAAGTTGCGTATAGGTCTAATCTCTATGGGATGTTTGGATGATGAAGGCTACTCCACAAGTTTTAGAAAAAGTGGCTAGAAAATTAGGGAAGGTGCATTACACATTGCTAGATAATCTAAGATGGGAACACTATGTACATTAAGTACAATATCAAAGATTTCTGACATTTTTATTGCTGCAAAAGAAAAAATTCCAACAAATTTGTACCATAAGTGCATGGGTCATATGAGTGAGAAGGGCATAAAAATCCTCATGGACAAAAAATTGTTGCTAACTTTGAAATCTTATAATCTCCACCATTTTGAGCATCGTATTTATAGTAGACAACAAAGGGTTTCATTTCTTAGAGGTGGTTATGAAAGGAAAATAAATTAATTAGAGTTGAAACATTCTAATGTATTTTGCTAGTAAACATTAGATCATTAGAAGGGACCTCATACTATGTCTCATTTAAAGATTTTCGGCCTACCCTATGAAAAACAAAAATGAGATATTCAAGATATTTTAGAGGTTTCATGTTGTAGGAGAGTCTAATAAATTGCTCAAGTGTGAGAAAACAAAATGGTGGAGAACATTGTTCTAATGAATTAAAGGATTACTATAATAGGTTTGGCATAAAGAATGAGAAACAATGCCCCTTACTCATCAAAAAAATGTGACTATGAAAAAAATGAATCACACTATGATGGAGAAGGTGAGACATATGTTGTCAAACTTTGAATTGGAAAAACATTCTTGGTAGAAGCAATAAGAACTTGATACCTCATAAATTGATCTACTACTACAACCTTGGATGGTGGCATCCCTAAGGAAGTTTGGATTAGCAAGAATGTAAATTATTCTCACTTGAAAATAATTGGATGTGAAGGATTTGCACATATTACCAAAGAGAGTAGAACTAAGTCAGATAATAAATCTACTAAATGCCTAATTTTGGGATATGAAGATGGTTAATTTGGCTATCATTTATGGGATCCAATCGAACATAAGATCATTAGAAATATAGATGTTATATTTAATGAGTTAGAGATGTTCAAGAGAGCTATAGGAAATTAGGAGCTAAAGAGAGTTTTCCTAGCTCAAATACCAGATGATAGAAAATGACAGTTGGAGTGTATCATACATGCACAATATTAAAGATAAATAAGAAAATGCCCCAACGATGCAAGAAAATGGGCAACAAGATCAAAAGTATGATGAAATAGAGAAAAATGAGGGATCAACAATAAATCTTGTCAGAGCCCTTACAAGCAATTCAACTTGAACAACAATTGCTTCACATATCTTCTAGGCCTCATAAGCCTTCACAAAACTATATGCCCTCAAACTATATATTGTTAACTAATGAAGGTGAAGTTGTTAGTTTTTAGGAAGCTTGTGAAGATGAGCATAGTAAAGAATGCAAGAAAGCAACGGTAGAAGAAATGAACTCCTTGTTGAAAAATATTAACTTGTGAGTTGGTAGAGCTTCCAAAAGGAAACAGGGTTCTACATAACACATAGGTATACAAGATCAAGCATGAGAGTAACAAGAAAAAGGAAAGATACAAAGTAAGGTTGGTGATGAAAGGTTTTCCTTAAAAAGAAGGTATAAACTTTATTGAATTTTTTCACTTGTTTAAATTTCATGCATTAGAATTATTCTTGATCTTGTCATTGCTCTAGATTTTGAAATGTGAACAATTAGATGTGAGACAACATTTCTTCATGTGGAAATGGAGGAAGAAATTTATATAGGGCAACCAAAACGTTTCAAAGAAAAATGTAAAAAATTTGGTTTGTAAGTTGAAGAAAAGTCTATATGGATTGAAACAAGCACCTCACCAATGGTATAAAAAATTTGATCATTTCATATTGAAAAATTGCTTTAAAAGGCTAGAAGTTGATAATTGTGTCTATATCAATAGGTATGAAAAAGAAAAGTACATTATATTATTATTGTATGTAGATAATATGTTGCTTGTTGGAATAATAAGAATATGATTAATCAATTGAAGAAGGATTTGGGCAAACAATTTGCAATGAAAGATTTGTGTCGAGCACAACATAAATTGGGCATGAAAATTATGTTGAAATAGAGGAGAAGAGAATATAGTTGATAAAAGGAATATATAATTAATAGAATTTTAACAAATTATATGCAGAATACCAAATCAGTTAGTACATTTCTTCAGTCCCACTTTAAATTGAGTAGAGATTTGTGTCCTTATAATGACAAAAATAGCAAATTGAAATAAGTAAAATTCCAAATGCTTTTATTGTTGGCAATCATGTATGTCATGGTAAGTACTCAACCAGATGTTGCACATTCCATGGGAGTTGTGAGATAGTTCCGTGCAAATCAATATTGGAAAGCAATAAAGTGGATTTTGAGGTATCTTAAGGGTACTAGTCATTATTTATATTTTGGTAATAATAATGTTGTGCTTAAAGGTTGCATAAATGTAAATCACTGGAGATATGGACACTAAAAAGTTCACCACTAGTTATCTATACACTTTTGCAAGGCTACACTATCTGGGTGTCTAGACTACATGAAGTAGTAACCATTTCAACCTAAGTCAAAACATTTGACGAATATGAAACATGAAATTCAGACTTTTTTGAATTTCAAATATCTCTTAAAACGAAGATAGAATTTTCATAGAATTTTCCATTTTATTCATCCTAAAAAATTGATATTTTTTCATCAAAGAAAACATCTAGAAATGTTATTTTAAAAGTTTCTAAAAATTTACAACACACAAGCGCAACACGTGCCACACACGAGCACAACTATGTAATCTATGAATCAAATAATTTAAATTCTTATATTAAAGTTTTAATAATAGAATGATATAGATTTTAAAATGTTATAAATTTTCATTTTAGTTAATTTGGTATATAATAATAGAATTATTATTTTTAATGACTTAAATTACTATTCCTAAATTTTCTCTCTATGAAAATATTTAATTCTTTGATGGGTAATGGGTCGAAGCCATTAATTATTATTTGTTAAGTTCGAGTAGACTCTAATCAAAGACCTCCCAAAGGGCAGGCTCCAAAATACCAATGTGTTGTAGGTTGTAGCCTTGTCAAAAATGAAATATTAGTATATAAATATTAAAGTTAACATTAATTTTATTCTATAAGTTCTTATCACAATTTAATAAACTGAAATATCACATTATAGCAATCAATTTAGATTTTAAGCTAATATCCAACAAATATAAAAATAAATGGTGGGCTCTGGGGTTGGTATCAATTTGGGTGTTGGCACAAAGGTTTTGATGATGGTTGGTGTTGTTGTTGGCACTGGAGCATCTAGTTCAAGTGTTGGCGAGGGTGTTGGTGATAAGGTTCAGTCGTATGTTAATGTTGTCGATAGCTCTGGTGCAAATGGTTTGGGTGTTGGCCCAGGTGATGGTGTTGGTGCTAGTGCTAGTACTAGGGTTCATGTTTCTTTAGCTAAGGGTTTGTTGACTATGGAAGGATAGTTGTCTTCTGACGAGGCTTTGGTGGGGGATTTGCTATCTGCTAGAGTTTTGCCATCTGTAGGTCAAGTTTCAACTAGGGCTTTGTCCACTAGTGTTGGTCTATTGTTGGGTACTTGTCCATTGTTGGGGCATCTCTATTTAATGGGGCTCTGTCATTTGCTAGAAAGTTCCCTACTAGGTCTTTGTCATCTACTAGGAAGGCTTTAATTGGGCTTTGTCAGTTTGCTAGAAAATTTTCAACTAGGTCTCCTCGAAAGGTTTCAAAGGGATCAATTGGAAAAGTTTCAACTAGTTTTATTGGTAAGGGCTTGGCTGGATCTAGATTGGTGGTGGCTCATGTTTCAAAGTAAAGGGTCATTTCCCTGTTTCAAAGCCTATCCGAACTAATTTGGCAGAGAATGTGGTGAAAGACATTGTGGAGGCTACCACTTTTTCATATAATCTTGTTGTGATTTGTCAGTTCCAAGGTCTTTGGCCGAGTGTTCCTAATTTGCACGAGTGGACATTCTCTACGTGGGAACTAATTTTATTTGGTAATGTTGATATTTTCCCTGTGGCCTAAGGATTTTTTATTACTCAATTTGAAAATGTTGAGGATAGAAAGTTGTTCTATGTGATCAGTCTTTTCCTTGGTCGAATCATTATCCTTTGATGGTGAAATCGTGGTACACCAAATTCTCCCCTACTTTTGAATCATTTTCATCTTCCTCTTTAATTTTGGGTTGAGTCTCTTGGAAGCTATGGAAAATGCTCTTGGTGATTTCTAGATGAGGAATCACTGGATATTATGCATTCTAGTTTTGTTAGGATCGTTCTGGAGATAGATGTCTCTAAGGGGTTGCCTGGAATGATTATGTTACAACATTCTGAAGGATATTGGATTCAAAATTTGGGCTATGAAGGGCTCCCCTTCAGATGTCGAAAGTGCTTTAAAACAAGTCATTTGGTGGCCCAATGTGGGTTATAAGGGTTAGGACAAAAAAGTCTTCTTCTTGGTGGAAGGGCTTTTCTTCATAACACTATGTCGTTGCTAAGAAGTGTTTTTCCAAGATTGTTGCACAAGAGTTTCCTTTTGTCCAACGTATTATGCGTATTGGTCCTCTGGTTGTCACTTCAGCTGGTTTTGTTTACAATCTTTTGGTGTAAATTCTAGTTTTTTTGCTGTTCCTACTAGAAAATATGGGACTGTTGTTTCTCCATTAGTGGAGGAAAAGAAGGGAGGTGTTGCTTGTTCTAGTGTTGGGCCTATTGGTTCTACGTCTATTGTTCTTGGTTCTGCTTCTGGGGTTGGCTCTACTAGGCCTATTGTTTGTGATGTTGTGACTGTTGTGTCCCCTTTGTTGGTGGAGGCAGGGTCGAGTAGTATTGGACCTATTAATACTGCTATTTCCTCTTTTGCTTGTTCAGATATTGTTGGGTCTGTCGAAAACCCTCCTATTGATTATGTGACAATAGGCTCTTCTCTTATTTTGGGGTCTCTTCCTTAGAATTGGTAGAAGAAGGCTTCCATGGTTGAGGAGGGGTGGATCCCAATTATTGGAAGACATCATATTAAGTCTTCTCCTAATTATGACATGACTCTACGCTCCCATAAGAAGGGAGGTCAAGGTAAATCCTATCTTTTTCCTTGTTTTGTGCAGGATGTGGGTTCCTAGATTTTTTCCCCTCTAGGCAAATTGGAAGTATTATCACTTTCTCTGTTCTCCACCAGTCTTGTTTGGTCCTCACTTGGGTAGCTCCTTGCTCTAATCTTGTTTTCTCTTGAATTGTCGTCTTTTTTTCTAGCAATGTTGTTTTTAGGGGTGGTGGATGTGTTGCTGGCTTGTTCAACATAGTTGTATTTAGGGGCTCAATGTGAAATCTTTTGTCTATTGGAAGGGGTTTCGGGTCCCCACAAAACCTGTTTTCACCCATTAATAGAAAACAAATGTAAAAGCAAATAAATAAATTTAACAAATGTGACAAATAAAATAATTAATTATTTTATTTTATTATAAAATTAATATATTTATATATTAAAAATATACTTCAATACTTTATCTAGAGAATTAAAGCAAAAATAAAAATGAGAGAATAAAAAATCTTTAAAAATTTAATAATTAATTGGAAGAATAATATTTAAAAATAAATAAAATTTATATATAGGCAAATTTAATTTGTTTTTTTTTCTGAATTTTTACCCTTGCTGAACTTCATTTGAATTATATGGTTGCCTAACTCGAATTCAAATTTGAACCTTCTAACTTAGCTTTCAACAACGGAGGCCAAATACACAGTTACAACAGAAGCTTGCAAAGAGATGTTGTGGATACAATGACTCCTTGAAGAGTTGGGAGTAAAACAAGACAAATGTGTTATATTGTGACAGAGTGCCATTCATTTGGCCAAAAAATGAGCATTCCATTCACAAACCGAAAACATTGACATGGGTACCATTGGATTAGGCAGTGGTTGGAAGAATGACAATTATACTTGGAAAAGATCTATACATATGAAAACCCTCTGATATGCTCATGGAAACATTGTCAAGAGCAAAGCATGAGCTGTTTAGAGATTTAAAATGTTTGTGGTGATTTGATGTCTTCAGTTTTAGTCGACTCCTCTTCATTAGCTTCAAGTGGGAGAATGTTATACATGTGTAAAGCAAATGAAGTTGTCAGCAATAAATGTTGGGTTAGTTTTCAGTCATGTTAACTATGGGTGTGAGAGTTGTCCACGGTAGTTGAATAATTATTACAAAGTTTGTAATTACAAAGCTTCCAAATGTTGGCGCTCAGTCTGGACATCCAAGTTAGTTTTTGGCACCCTTTTTACACTCCTTGTGTATTTTATACATTCAATATATTTCTGATAAATGATGCGGAAGATGAATTGAATGATGAAGAAGTTAATCAGTTTTTTAGTGGGTTTTGTGCATTTTCCTTTTGTCTCTGTATGCGGCTTCTATGCTCTGCTCTTACTATTCTCTGTTTTATTGCTCTGCCATTATGTTCTGTTATTTAATATTGTGCATATATCATATACTTCAGCTGTCATTTTTCTACCATATAGATATTTATTTTCTACGAATTTTCAATAACATCCTTGCTGAAGTGGCATTATCTTACTATGTATGAGAAGGTAATTTAAAGTTTAATAACTAAATGAAAATCCAATCCATTGGGTAACTCAACACAGTGCTCATATTCAGGAGAACGGAGATACCACTACGGATGTGGAAAGAAAATCAGACTAAGCAATGCAACTCTAAATGTTAAGTTCTGACATGCACATATGAATGCACTAATGATGGAGTCTGTTAGTAAAATAAAATAATGAACACAAAGAATTCTTCTCTATATTAAGTAGAATTCCTGAACTTCAAAAAATACACTTCGAAGGCTAGCTTTTTTATTTTACAGAACTACCATTGAAAGACTTTACAGGTAGCTCTGTCTGAACTGGATAACTAACATACACTATAACAGTTTAGTCCGAGGAAAATACACCATTGCAGTACCTACAAAAAAACAATTATATATAAGCATTCTAAAGTGATCCCATTACAAGAGTCATTACAAAACAAATTGAAATGCAATCACAAGAGTTTCCATTTTATTGTGGGATTTTCGATTCGGAACCAATATGCATACATGAATCGAAATCTTATTTAAATAGTTCTATAATAAATTTTACTAACCAATACTGAATGTGGGAGAAATGTGAAGGAAACGGTGGACAAAATAAGGAGAGTAACACATTCATAATGAACAGCTATAAAATAAAAGAACAAAGAACATTCTCGTCCATCAAGATGATATAAAAGCCCAAGTGTACAATACTGCTATAAAAAGTTTCATACCTCTTGCTAAATTTCTCCACAGCATCAGATGCATAGAGAAGTGTCTCACTAGCTTTTTCAAGAACCATATAAAGTTCATTTCCACCACTTATCCTAGAAATGATCCATGAATTGTTCTTTGCTCTCATGCAAACTTCCAAATCCTGTCCATGAATTTGATTGTCTCTTTCTGCCCTTTTCTTTACCAAATCAACTTCTGCTCTCATCTTGCCTAAGGCAGCCAAGGAGCTCTAGATAGATGAAACAAATCTTTATCAGAAACAAAACCTGGTAGTCTACTTGTTACAATATCACTAAGCTATCCCACATTACTAAAAAGCAGCATTTCTCGGAGTTTCCAGGAGTGGGGACATGAGGATGCCAACAAATTTCACAAATTTTTGGGATGGCATTATACAACTTAAACAGACAAAATGTATCTGAAATTTTAAAAAATAAATATAATATAATGAATTTGCAAGGGAATCTTCACTTAAGGGCCTTTAGCATTTTTATGTTTAAAGTTAAAAATAATAAAAAGTTACCGTTCTGATTGTTATGCACCAAATGGATGCAATGTCCCCTTTTCAAAAGGACATTTGATAATAACAAATAATAAAGATAAGTCAATTGAACAAATAAATAATAAATAATAAATAAATTCATTATGAATAATATTATATATAAATAAATAAATAATCTAAGTTACCGGTTCGGGTTCAGTTCCAAGTTCGAAGTTTGAGAACCGGTTCGCAAGTTCGTCAAAATTTTGGAAAGGGGTTTGGGTTCGTTTGGGTTCGTTAGTACAAAACGTATAAAAATTATAAAAAATATATGTATATATACATATTTATGAGGTAGGAGTTAGAATTAATATGTAGCATAGTAGCATAAACACATTTAAATAACAAAAACACCATAAACTTGTAATCATAGTGATCTTATCATCATATAGTCATAGTGCTCATACCATAAATTTTATTTTTTAGGCATAACAGAATTAAAAGTCTCTCGTCTTAATATGGGAGGGTTTGTGGATGAATTAAGCTATAATATCCTCAAAAAGAGAATAGATAAACCACACTAGTATCCTTAATCTTTCGAATGAATGTAGTTAAATCTGAGTTCTCTCTTTGACAGACTTGCTTCAAACTTATAAATATCATACAAAAATAGCATATAACAAAGATAACATATTTTAAGTTTAACAGATGGTTTGCTTTCAGTTCCAGGATAGAGCAGATGACAAAGAAAAGGATTCTAGAGTTTACTCAACGAAATAAACATGCATGCATTACAATCAATAGGGTAAGATCACTAACCAGCATTGGAAATTTCAAATAACTGAAATTGGATGCCTGAGAGTATTTGTAACTTGTCAGCATTCTTTTATTATTCAGTTGGGAATGCTTGAATCTTTAACACAACTTTCAAACAAGAGAAATTTAATTCTATTTTGCCAAAAAAGCACTTTTTTGCCGTCCACGGGGCTCAAATAGCCTGTGGTTCAAACTGGGTTCAAACTTGGTTCAGTTTTTTTGGCCTGGTTCACCCGGGTTCGAACTAGATCGAACCAGCAGACAAAAATTGGAACCCTGGTCAAACCAAGATTGAACCAGACCAGAACTTCGAACCGGTTCGAACTTTTGCAGGTCCGGGGGGGAGGTACCCATGCAACTTAGTAAATAATTATAAGGATAAAAAATACATAACTATAATAATTATTAAGTAGATAGAATTACATTATAAAAATTTCAAGTATATAATGAGAAAATAAATAATATATAAATAAAAATTAATAGAAATGATAATTAGTATAATTATATTATTTATTGGTGAAGTGAGAGAATAAGTAAAAAACTTAGTTACCGATTCGTGAAACAAATCCAATTCGGGCAAGTGAATCGGATTTGTGTGATGTTTTTTTTTCTCCATTATGATTCGTGGAGGATTTGTGCATGTGTCTACACACACACACACTAAGAAATGAGAGAAAGATACATAATTCTAAAACTAAATCATTTCATAGTATAAATCTATGATTTTGGTATGAATCTATGAATTAAAGCCATTACGATTATTAAAAAATAATCCGAAAAAAAATTCAATCTGGAAGAATTCAAACGAATCCAAGCACAAATCCAGATCCAACCTCTAGGGCATGAATCTAGTAACTAAGGTAAAAATACACAAACATTACCCAACTTCACCATTAAAGATAGAAATTATAAACATCTGCAACTTCACCCAATCTCCATTGCCATCTGAAGGGGCAATCGTTGGTTGTTGAATCAATAACCAAATGGAGGACACAAGTTAGACAATTGTTACACTGCACATCCATTCACAAATCAAGATCTATCTAACAACAATAAAATCCTAATTAAGTTTATTATAATGCTACTTATTTTCTGCGAAAGAGGCACTGACCAAGGAGACTATTTTATTGGATGGTCTAAGGAGATTCATGGAAGAATTAAGGACATTACAATGTGTATCAAATAGTCTACAAAAGATTAGATGGAGTCGATAGAGGGGCGTTCATTATAAGCAATGAGTTGGACAATAGCATACTTCCATCCTAGAGATTGAAGACAAGCTATGCGGAGCAATTTATCAACAGTGATAAACAGCAATTCAATATTAATCATTATTAAGCATGGAAAAGTATGATAACAGAGAATTATCGTTTTCTAATGTCTATCTTTTTACAAATGAGAAGCCTTGGCCTTCTATAGTTGTTCAATTACAATGAAAGGCCAAGATCAATTCAAGATCAACGGCCATGCTACAAGCCATAATTAGGGTTGCCAACCTGTCATCCAATTACATGAAGGCACTACCGCATGCGCCAATAAGAAAATTACGACGTTATTTAAGGACCAATAAGAAAATAGTACACTTAGCATAATATGATTGAAACATGTGTAACTGGAATTTCTTGATTGGTTGAAGACAAGTAGGCACCACCTCGGCATCCTTATTTTGTAGACTTGATCAATTCTTTTGTGATTAGAAAATATCTCTTGATAATTAGTATTATCAAGCCTTTGATTGCAATGGCATATTCCCAAATTGATTCATCTTCTGAAATTTTCTCCATCTTTCTTGGAAAGTTTCTCATTGCCATGACCTTAAACTTGCTTACACTTGCTAACTTGAACCTTGAACTTCCTGAAGCGATGAAGTCTTCATGCACTTGGATCCTTCAAAATGAGCTTGGAGTTTCGGAGGAAATTCAAGTTGGTTGACAAGTTCTTCCACTAGTAAATTCTGATTTTGGTTCTCCTCATTCTTTGATTTCTTGGATTGCACCTTGATCTTGACTTGAATTTGCACTTTGATAATCTAGTTTTGAACTTCCTTCTCATTCGAAGTCCTTGAGATTGATCTTGTAACATCTACTTGTTCTTTCCTTAAAGTCTTAAATTTGACCTTGCCATCATCTTCCTGCTCTCCAAATTCTCCCTTTTCGAAATTTAACTTCCAAAAAAAAAAGAGAAATTGCATGCAGATCACAAAATTGATAGGAAATAAACAAAACATAGGCAATCTAGAGTTTTCCTTGATTCAAACTGCAACTACAGGAAAAGGAGGCAAGAGGCATTCGATCATGGATTTTCTTGAGTCCAAGACCAAATTTCTCTTTCTTGTTGCAAATCCTAAGTTCTGATTTTGACAAAATGGCTTCACTGGAAATGAAATTTCTTCTAAATTTGCCTATTACATGTCCAGATTAATTCTCTTACCACTCCTCCATTCTGACTTTGAGTAAAGTTCTTCCTTATAAGTCCTACATCGCTGCCTCATTTGAATCACCTTGCTAACAAGGATGAGATTTTTACCCTTTGAGATCACTGCCAATGAAGGAAGAATCTGTCGCTTTTTTAAGTCAGTTCACTACTAAAGGGAGAGGTAAGTCTTCTAGTCTTGGTGTGAAAATACCTTGACATCCTTCTTAAATAGGCAACTTGAAACTTGAAGAGGTATGACAGAAATTAGGCTGAATTGCACCCTTGCAGGCCAATAAAAACATTTAAGATTATAGTCAAGTTTTTGCTTATCAAATAATCATCCAATCACAGCCTTACTTCTGATTTTGTGGGGTGTTTAAGTCTGGGAAGTATTCAGGGTCTTGTTGGGACTTTGCCTTCAATTGTAGGCGGACTTCTCACCTTTCTTAGGATTAAGAATCCCAAGAGGTAGGCAGATTTTGCCTCATTAGGATTACCACTTTATCTTTATATTCTTATCAATCTTGTGCTTTTGATCAAGTGTTTTGTCTTTCTTTTGGTCTTGGACTTGATTGAGATTGGGAGAGTTTCTTATTTGCTAGAGGCAGAATTCTGGCCTCTCTTAGGATTATGAATCCCAAGTAGAGGGTGGAATCTGCCTTCTCCTTGGGGCTTCCCACTCAATTCTTTTTCATTCAATGACATGAACCTTAGGCTTGAAAACACTTTCTCTCCCTACATTTGGCTTTAGTTGATCATTGCTCACTTTCATCATTTCGCCAATCATGGATTTGACCTCAACCCCCGCTTTTCCTTCACGTTTTCTTATCAATGCAAGGTGGAAATCTCACCTCTCATGGGAGTAGGAATCCCAAGAAGACAGTGGATTCCACTCCTCTTGGATCCTTTGTTACCTCTCACTCTTGCTTATTTGCCTTCAAGCTTATTTTTTTCATGCCTTGTTGATCTGCTAATCTTTGGACTGTATTTTCTTTGACTTATAATCTTAAGTTTGGCCTTTACTTGTTCATGCTTAAGAGGCAGAAATTTCATAGCTGTTGGGATTAAGAATCCCAAGGAAGGAGCAGATTCCACCATTTCCTTGAGATTCTTTTAATTTGGGAAATTTTCATCTAAAAATAGTCATTTTGCATTTTCTCCTCACTTTTCTCATCAATTTGGACTCGAAACCCACTTTTAACAGGGGTGGAATTTAAGGAGTCATTGGGATTATGAATCCTAAGGCATGGTCGGGTTCTGACCTAGTGCTAGGATTCTTTATTTGCAAGTTAATTCCCCAACTCTTCAAGTCAATTTCTTTATCTCAAAGGGCGAGAGGATTTATGCAAAATATAACCTTTAAGTATAAACTTTAAGTTATATTTTATATAAATATTGTCAGGATTTTGAGATAGGTATCGAATTCATGAGTTAAAATAAAGATTCTAGATTTTGGGAGTTTTCAGAAAATTCCAGACTTAAGTCAAATTTCATGGTTCAACACACCTAGAACATTGTTACCTCTCACAACCTTTTCTAACTTTCTATGGTCAGAATTGAAACTGGAAAGAGGATTTCTAATGATTAACTCATGTCATCACAAATCTCTTGGTTTAAACTCCATGTCCTTGACATCCTAGCCCAACTCACTCAGACCCATGACAAACTTGATTCTCTAATAGGCAAAGATTGTTTAAACTTATTTCTTCGGCTTGGAGAATTAAAAATTGCTACCAAGACCACCTAGGAACACTACTCCTACTGCTAAAGAAAAAAGAGGGGATCCCCAATTGCAATGGGGTGATGATGTGAAAACCTCACAACAACAGAACCTTGTAATCACAAGTGCATACATATATCCATACAAATCATAGTTATAAAACTCTCACTCGGTAAAAACTCACCAAGCCCCACAAAAAAAATTGCAGGAAAAAGTAAGCTATTTAAAAAACAAAACTTGAGGAAAACTCGAGAATCGAAAAACAACTTAAATTTAATTAAAAGCACCTTTTTAAAACAAAATTCAATGAGAAGATGCATCCAATGAGTTAAGAACACAAAAGAAACAAGTAGAATTTAGATATATATAAATGCAAAGTGGGTACAAAATTGGATTCTCATGCGGATTGCTGATGATGGGAAGCAAAGTAGCAAATAGGTTCTATAAAAAACTAGAAGTAAATACATCATTGTAGTTGATTTCTATGAAACTAGAAGTGAATACATCATAGTAAATAGCTTCTATAAAAATAGAAGTAAATGCATCATAGCAAAATAGTTTGAAAGTGAGTTTGATCAATGTTACCCTCTTGAAAAGTAATGCTCGTCTTCGGTGTGAGCAAGTGGTTGAGCTAAGTTATTTAGGACTTAAGAATATAGAATTGGAATAAAGTGATTTGTTAGAAAATGATTTAGAATCATTAGAAAATCATCATTTTAGCTTCAATTTGGCCTCAAATAGCCAGGACAGGTTGTGGGAGATAACATTGTTGAGGGCAGGCTGAACCTTAAATTTGGCTAAGTCTGGAATTTTTTAAAACCACCAAAATATAGAATCTGCATTTTAACTCCTATGAAACTAAAACTTATCTCAAACATCTTGACAGTATTTAACAAATATAACTTAAAATATAAGAAACAAACTAAATACAACTTAATACAAATATCTTAAACACCCTGCCTTTGAGCTGCAAAAATGACTAAACAATGCTTTGCAAATGCAAACTAGCATCAAACATGACATGTTTGGGCGTTTGACCTCAGATTTCGCTGCACAGGTGAGTGTTTTCCAAAAACTAGCCGAGTTTTTGCTAAAACTCGTCGATTACTCGACATGTTTTTAGCAAAAAACTTGGCGAGTTTTGCTCTTGTTGAGTTGCAAGCTTTTCAAGGAAAAACTTGGTGAGTTTTCCATCTATGATACAAACTAATAACATTAGCTAACTAGATATATAAATTCAAAAAATGCAATTTCCAAGGCTATTATCATTCTTAATTACTTTGGTTCATAGACATTGAGCCACGATAAGTTAGTGCAGTCCTGTCCTATACCCAAAATAAGTTAGCCAAACACCAAACTGATAGTCTTATAGAATAACCAAAATTCACTTTGGGTTAACAATAATGAAGACCAATGATTATAGTTAGAGGCATATCAAGAGGTATGTTTGGGTGTTTGACCTCAGATTTCACTGCACAGGCAAGTATTTTCCAAAAACTAGCCGAGTTTTTGCTAAAACTCACCAATTACTCAGCATGTTTTTAGCAAATAACTTGGCGAGTTTTGCCCTTGCTGAGTTGCGAGCTTTTCAAGGAAAACTTCGCAAGTTTTCCATCTATGATACAAACTAATAACATTAGCTAACTAGATATATATATATAAATTCTAGAAAATGCAATTTCCAAGGCTATTATCATTCTTAATTAATTTGGTTCATAGACATTGAGCCATGATAAGTTAGTCCAAGTCAAGTCCTATACCCAAAATAAGTTAGCCAAATACCAAACTGATAGTCTTATAGAATAACCAAAATTCATTCTGGGTTAACAACAATAAGACCAATGATTATAGTCAGAGGCATATCAAGAGGCCAATTTTTTAAGAGGTGTGATTGGTATAACAAACCCATTTGCATATATCTTGAACAGATGATTTTCTTAAACAAACTGATCTGCTAATGATAGGAAATGACATAAAAAGTCTCTTGGACATTCAAGAGATGTAACCTTTGGTCTCACAAGACATATAATATCAGATCTATTATTGACAGAAGAAGAATAGATGATGAGAAAAATATTAGTTAGTAATCAGATAGATTTGGATCAAGAGAAAGAATAAGAGATCATAAAAGGTATTTGATACTCTTCACAAGAAAGAGATGGAAACTGAATCATGTGTTGGATTTTGATCAAATTGAGATTTAGGAAATATTTTTATAATTTATGTTTCCTAGATGAATAATGTAATGCTTTCCACTTGAGATGGTATGATATGATTCTGACGTAAATTGTCTTTCAATGAATATGTATATATATATAAAGAGGCATGTCTCCTGTAGAGACATGTCTCTACATGAACAAGAGTTCATGTAGGGACATTTTTCTATGTGAGACATGTCCCTCGTTAATATCTTAGCTCGCATTAGTTATTGCTTTAACATATATCATTGTCTATGATGAAAGTAGCTGATAACCACGATCAGCTCATCACTCACTAACATTGATAACATTATGTACTCAATACATGAGAGCACAATTGATATCACAAATGATATTTGTTCAATGTATTATCATGATTATAAAATATGAAAAATTAATATTATCAATAATAATAATGCTCCATGATAATAACAGTGAAGGATACATATCAGATGTTTAAGGTTGGTAGGCCATTCAAACATTTGATTTCATCACTTGGAATCATTCGATCGAGGCTACAATCATTAACACTCCCTCTTAGCTAGGAGGATGATTTCTATCCAAATAAATAACACAATGTACAATTGTATTGTGTACGTAGAATATTACCTTAATGTAATATTTGAAGTTATAGTCTACACAAATATCAAAATTATATCTACCATAACAGATGTTACCTCATGGGGGCCTGTGTTTCTTCCTCGTCTGACCAGGCTTCTAGTCTGTTGTTGAATATGGATGTTGTGGTTTCTCTTCCCTCTGTGGGTCGGGATCCTGTGAGTAATCTTTCTAGTATAGTATTGCCTGTTTCTCCAGATGGGCTTGATGTCGATGCTTTGGTTTGGGAGAAGGAGGCTTCTTTGGTGGAGGAAGGTTGGAAAAAGGTTAAAGAAAAAAGATACAAATGATCCCAACAATCCTCTGATCGGCATCTTCGATCTCACTCTTTTGGGACTAAAGGGTCCTAAATGGTTTTATGAAGTTGTAATTTGGTGGCAGAATTGAATTGTATTATCTGTGAGGCCACCCTGGTCACTTTTTTTGGTTGGTGCCTGATTTCTCCTCTGGTCTATTGTATTTTTTGTTTGGACTCCATTGAAAAAAATTTGATGTGTAAAGGGTTTCAGGCACCCTTCAAAACCTGTTTTACTTAATCAAAAATAGATGTTACCTCACGGTTTCATTAGGAGTATGGTATGCCCAGGAATATCAACTATATGATATTCACCATACTCGTATCTTTTCTTGGTAGGTACATTGACATTAAATCTTATGATGTCTACCAATTACGATATCTGCCAGTGTAACACGGGGACGTCCTCGGGACGGGGGGACGGCGTCTCGGCGTTTCGTGGGGAGCCACTTAAAGCGCCACCGCCGCTGGAGACGGGGAGACGTCTCCGAGACGACTAGAGGTCTCCGAGACGGGGGAGACGTCTCCGAGACGGCTAGAGGTCTCCGAGTGTGGGGGTGCAGGGGGACGCCAAGGAGTCTCCTTCATTGAGGGAGGACGCCAAGAAGTCTCCTTCATTGTGGGGGGAGGTAAAGGAGTCTCCATTGATTTGACATTTTGATTTGGACTCTAGGAGACTTGTAGTTTTTGTTTGCATTATATACTTATTTTGATATAATGATTCATGGCACATGATACTTATTGTAATCATCTTTATGTCATGACTCATATGATCATTGATTACTATTAGATAGTAGAATCTAGATACTCATACTATTGATTTGAAGGCTAATATATAGAGTTTAGACTAATATTTATTATTTGTTGATGTTCAATGTTTAATGTTCATTGTTTGTTTGTCATTTGATCATGAATCACGATATTCCAGTTGATATGGTATATGTTATACCATATACACCCCTACTCCTTCCGCCACCCCCCATCCCCCGCCGCCGTCCCCCTGCCGTCCCCAAATCAAGGCCCCTCTGTCCCCCCGTCTCCCAGGGCGGTGTAACTATGATATCTGCTCATGGCATATCCACGGATGTTATATCTCATAACATCCACCATGACATATCTCAATAATATAGCGCATTATAGTTGCACACTACTCAGTTAATATTATGTAAGAGATATAAACTATCATGACATGTTCTTGGATACCAACCATAAGATATTCATCATGATAGTAGGTTAAACTATGTTAAAATCATCACTTTACCATACTAAACACAAGTAAACTTCATTGAAAGATTGCTACCTCTCAAGAAGTTTTCACAAGATCATCTAATAACTCACATGATATCCACCATAAACCATATCAAAGGGTAGAGGGTGGAATAAGGGTTTTCACCTCAAGCTTCTCTCATAGAGAAGGATGCATTAAGGTATATCTGAAGTAACTAATTATGTCGAGGCTCCCTCTTAGTAAGAAATCCAGTCTATAACTCCAAGTTTGTACATTAACTACTTCACTTTGGCAGAAGGCTTAGAGAAAATATCGGTTGTTAGATCTTCAGTGATAATGTACTTTGAGTAAATAGCATTTCAAGTATCCATCTATCGTTTAGGCATTAGCATAAAGACATTTTTGTCTATGACATGGAATTTCATCTCATGAATCATAGTCCTCTGTAAAAAGCCTAACCTGGCTCAATCTGATAACTAGTTGGGTGTAAAGAATTTCATCTATGTTTCTTAAAAAAAAGTACAGCTTTGCTTCTTGGTTCCTTGAAACATACAAATTCCTTTGATTTCTTATAACAATTAAATGCACATAGCCAACCAGAATTTGTCTAATCAATGTAAAAGAACACTTCTCTTATTTCCTTGTATTCTGCCAGCTATACAATTGTTGACCAATTTATTTAATTATTAAAAAGTGACAGTAGATGGTATTGTTAACCATTTCTGCCCCCTCCCTAAAATTCAAATATCTAGGGTGACAACCATGTTCACGTTCATTGACCCATTCATTTATTGTCATGCAAGATATTAGGGTCACGTAAAACTTTGACTTTCTCTTTATATCCCTAAGTCTTAACCATTTTCTTCATATTGCATGGTATGGTCTTATGATATTTCAAGTTTCGATCATGCGAAATCCACATTGCCTGGTCGCTACAATTATGGCTTAACCGTTTAACCCTCAAATGGGTCGTGATGGTGCGAAACAGTCAAGATAGTAGTTGCGCAGCTTCGCGGTGGTTTGGGCTAACATTCATGTTTAAGTTGTGAAGCAGAGAAGGCAATTAGTCGTAACCTCGCAGCCAGTTCTAGCTTATGAAATAACTGAAGATTACGATCAATAGACATCGTCAGATCTAAGAGGATCGACACTTATCGCATCCCTGCATTTTGAAAGTGTCTGAAGTTTAACAAAAGCGGGGAAGCAAGTGTGCGACGTGTGTCATGGTGGGCTAGGTGCATTTGAGTTCTCTTCATCACATCGTTGCAAGGATCAGAGGATAGTTTAATGTTAAATATTTTTAAGGAATATCTTGTCGAACGAGGACAGATAAATTGGGTCAATGCACTCCTTCGAAAAGCTTCATTCTCCAAGTTGCGATGTTGCAAAAGTCAACAGCTGCAGTTAATTTCAATGTTTTCGCATCATCGCGGATGATTAAGGTTGACCCAGAGTTAATGTTGCGAAACTACGAAATGCTTTGTTTGCAATATCGCATGAAGTCAAGATTAACCTGGAGTTAGGGTGGCGATGCTACGCAATACTTGTTCGCATCTTCGCAAAGTTAAATACTACAATTAATGATTCAGTTGCGAAGGTGCGATGGCAGTTAAGTCATATAGTTGTTGCAGCATCGCAAACATTTTATGCCAACCTGAGTTTCGGGTTGCGAAAGGGCGAAAAAGGCAAAAATTGATTTCGCATCATTGCGCAGTTAGAGGATTGTTAGGTCCAAACCACAGCAATGGTGCAAAGGGGTCAATTTCATGTTGAGCGCAAGGTCGCAACAATTGAGGGGTTAAAGTAAAATCGAGATTTGAAGCAGCGATAAGCATAAAACAAGGATGGTTACAGTTTCATAGGTTCAAGCAATTAACAGAGGAAACAAGTTGCTAAGCCGCTAACAGATGAAGATATAGGTCAACAAACAGATAGAAGGCTGAGTAGGATGGAAAAATACTTCAAGATTATAGGGCCACGTAGCAAATTGAATGTTCGAATCCATTTGACTTGATGACATTGCTGACTTGGCATGTTGAGAATACAATCAAAAGCGACTCTTTAATGGCAAATTGATTATATTGATCGTCTACAACCACCTTTTGGTGTTCTCCATGCCTGGTAAACGCAATTTTCTTCATTTTGCCACCTTGGTTATCTATCTACCCAATCAGAGCAGTGATGGCCACCGCTTTTGTCTCTTTAGAGCTCGATTTGCACACAAGGATCAGATTTCAGCATGGAGACGTGCATCTGATCAGATTTCTTTCTAATTCTCTGTTATTGCTCTCCTCTGCAACTCAGCTCCACCTAGTTGGGGTTTGAACTCAATGTAATATCAAAGTTATGCCTGAACTCCATAAAAGGCAATTGTAAATATGTTTTGAGGGTTCCTCCCTACTCTGTTATGTCTACTTGCAGTAGCTTTGTGCTCTGTACCTGTATTCCTTGCTTCCCATTAATGAAATAGCTCTTCTTTACCTCTTCTTGCCATTCATGATTCGTGCATGTATCTTGCCTTGTTCTAAATGTTTCTTTCTAGTTTTTAAGGTTTGTATGTTGTGTTCAAACTGTTGATGATTGTTGTATTTGTGAAGATGTCTTTCCCTTCAACATTTGATCAGTTCAAAACCTGCATATCGGCTCAGGAAGAGTCTTACGCAAGTTTTGAACTGATCAAATTAGGGGTGATGTACCTAATTGAAATGGTATCGGCTCAGGAAGCACCCAATTTGATCACCACAAACAAGAATGCTACTCCCAGATATCAAATGCAACTTCCAAATTCTCAATGCCGATTTCCTTTACTGTCACAGTAAATTGATTACGGATTTTCAACACCTATCTCTCTTCATGGTTCATTAAATTCTTCCTTCACACAATTCTCCTTAGACATAGATCAAACAATTGGAGAAGTTGACAAATTGCTATACAGCAGTAGCAATTTGCAGCAATACTTAGAGATAAATCCCAGAATTTCACACACCCTCAACCAGTCAACCGATTAAGAAGATATGCTAATCAAGATTAATCTGCACAAATGATATCTCCCAGCCACAAATAAATACAGTAAGGAGATCCAACCAATGACCAAATCACTTTATCTTAGCAGTGATTTCAAACAATCTTCAAAAACTCAGAAACCCTTATACTTTAGCAAGGGCACACAATTCAAAACTCAGAAAAGCCACAAAGGCAACAAAAGCAAATATATATTCAAGCGCCCTTTCCTAATGAAATAAACTCACACTTATAATCTTTTGTTGGACAAAGTTTCCTAAAAATCTCCACTTTTGAAATTGTGGAAGTTTCCCAAAAGAACTCAACACTTGAAACTTTCCAACATACTTTTTAGAAATTTCTCTTAACGTCACTATTATAATAATATAAATATCATTATAATAATGCAACTTGATAATTATTGAATAAATAAGAGCTCATGCAATTATTAACCTTATTCACTGCAGGTGACGACCAACTACCAAAGCGACCCATTGCACTGCCAAAAATAGCAACTACCAAAAATACACTTATTAAAAATATTAAGTCCACAACTAGGACCCCCAAAACACCTTGTCAACTCATGAGTGTCGCTATGATGAGCTAACTCCATCAACTGCATAGACTTGCCAAAAACGGGGACATTACACTCTAACTACTACAAATTCCTAATCACTAGAGAATTCATCTCAACATGGTCTACTCCCTCTGAATTTATACGACCAAGATCCTCAAAAGTCAACTGAAGCATATCCTCTATCGGCTCCTTCTATCACGAAAGAGTACCTTGGATCATAGTAACATAAGCGAATGAAATAAACTATGGATTTATCCTCAGGCTTGGCAACACTAGGCATTCGAGATAACGTGTTTCCTTTTTGAAGCTTCAGGTACATGCATCAACCACCTGATCTAATCATCCAAGGTTACCTCTAATGAAATGTCAGGCTCCCTCTTGTTATAGAAAGATACTCATTATCAAAATCATAGAAGATATCTTGCTCCAATAGCCTCACCTTATCTGGCATGATCAACATATGACTGAGGCATCCTAGATCCAAAACCACTTTAGAGCTGGTAATAAGATTGAGTCTTGCACAATATTTTGGTAGCATGCCTAATGTATAATTCTTCTTTTCCTAGTTATGAAGGACATTCACTATGCCACAAGCCTCTATCAAACTCAGTTTGTGTTTATGCGCACTTGTTGAGTATCCCTCTATCTAATTTAAAGACAATCATTCCATTGTCATTGCCAACTACTAGAAGATTTACTTATCGATGTGCATGAAAGAATCTAGAACCTATAATGCTCTCTAATAGTATATTGACTTGGATCCATGACTTGTCTTCAAAGTTATCTTCGACTTTCATTTGGTTCGGAAGCTCATTCCTAGGACTGGTGAGTTCTTATTATTTGCAGTGACCCTTCACAGGCTAGTTCACTTTGTAATAGCCTGCTTTGTAAGTCATCTCCAATGACCTCGATTTTTCTTTTTGTGCTCCCCATACTAATCATTAAAGGCTTACCAATAGCAATTTATGTATGCAGCAGTAATATGAATTGAACTAAGCTCCAACAATGTCCCACGGAATGCTATTAGCCAATTTCCCAAATTTGGCTTATTTGACCCCACTCTAGTGAATAACTTTCTGCTGTCTCAGATCTCATAACTCTGAGTTGCAGAGATGTATTGATACCTACCAACTACTAGAAATGATACTCTCCAACACTGTTCAGAAGGTAGTGAACTTCACCACAACCAAGAAGAATATTTCCATGCTAAAACTCTAGCTCTTGATTTGGAATGGAACAACCACACAAAGAAGGTCAAATATGTACATGGGGGTTTCAAGAAGGAACACAAAAATGGCTCCAGAACAGCCGTTTGAACGCACGCCATACCAAGGAATGGAGAAAATGTTCAGAAAAGGTGAAGAAGCTGAGGTTCATATATTTTTACAATCAAAAAATGCCTCAAATACATCTGCATACAACGAATTACATTAGGTGAGGCAGACTAAACTTTATTATTCCTGATAATAATGGAGAAACACTTGATTGGATTAAACATCTACAGAATATCAATCGGCATCCACTATTATTCAAGCCAAAATATATATTGATAGAATACTGAGAGTTGGAGTTTTTCTCATTTGAATCAACAAAGTATTATCAAACTCATTAAAGTTCACATCAAGACTTAAGTACGAAGCTTTTAATGAATTGGGGCCACAAATATTCAGAATAAGATTTAAAAAATTCCCCTATATGTGATATAAAATTCTTCAGACCTGCAGATACCTTCAAACTGCAAAGCCATATTTTCAACAGAAAAATAAACTTGGCCCAGTAGAATCTCATCATCGAATTTTGGAACAATAAAATAGGTCCCCAAACATAGCTCTACACAATAGATGTTTCTTTTAATGAATTGCACAAACATGTAAGAATGATTCTCTACAGACAGCCATTTGTTTGCTAATGCCAGGAAATTGAGATGATTCCACACTATTGAACAGTAGTATTAATTTATATTCATTTGTTCTGTTATGCAGCTATACTGGGCGATAAATGGATGAGGGATGAAGAAAATACCTTTTCAGCAGAACAGCTTAGAATTTGTATTGAAAATTAATACCCAATATCATTGTATACTGCTTGATAGTGTGAATTGCATGGGTTCATTGCTACTTTATATTAAATAGTGGCCTCCATTTAGTACTGATCATGCCACCTTGTACCCACAATATATATTGATGCCACCTTGTACCCAATATATATCAAAGCCACCTTGGCGACATTGGAAAGCTGCTAAAAATTAAACTAATTGCTTCTTACTGAACGTGGATGGTCACATATTGCTGAAGCAGCTACCTTGTATTCATTCACAACATAAAGAAAAACAATATCTTTGTTCTCAAGCATTGCCACCACGTAATCAACTACCTTTATTTAATATTATCTGCTTTAAAAAACCACACCTCTTGGTTCTATTGGTATCGCTGGGTGTGGTTTAATAGAAGCCATACCATATTATGTTCACCATCTTTCCATATCAATGTTATTCAACTTGCCAACATGGACAATCATCACATGGTTGCATGGGAGTGAAGAAAGTTGATGCATCTCAAAACATATATTACAGCTCTCATTATTGAGATCGATGCTTAAGTATCTCTCTATAAATGGCAGCATGTGGTGGAATTTCAAAAAATAATATATATTGCTGTTTAGTATCAACTATATCCTTTCCATTAACATATGCACTACACAGCTTGCAATTATATATAATTTGGGTAGTCTTCAAATGGTTTATTGTAGCCTTTGCCAGCATATAGTTTTCCTCCCGACAATTCAAGATAATATGTTGCGCTACCATTTTCCATGAATTAAGTGATGCAATATTTGCAGGCCACAGATTGCTGAAATCCTAAGAATGGTTGAAGGCTCAGATTTACTTCCTGTGAAGGCATTCTACTAATTCCATGGCAATAATCTATAGCAGGCTCTCCTTCCTTTCTCTTTGCTAAGTTCAGACCAAATGATAGATATATCTTTAACAGATCATATTTCTTAATAACAATTTATCAACATATTTTATGGCTTCAACATAGTCGCTGTGCTTGATTGTGTAATTTCTTAGAGTGCTGCTTCTAAAATGTGATAATTGCTGTCCATTCAAGGTTTCAGGCACAACATTATGTCATTTTGTGTAAGGTTTTCTGCCATGCAATTTGTTAACAAATACAACAAAGTATATGTGTTTGTTCACTATCACAACCTCTTCAAGTATAATCGTATTTTCTCTTAATAGTTTGCTTGCTTCATAAATTATATATCAAGACTTTAGTCTTTTCTAATAAAAAAACAAGAAACAAGGACTTAAACCTTCTGCACGGGCTCGACAAAATCATCAGCATAGTGACATCTCCACCTTCAACGTGGTAAGTTTCAACAATTTTCAACCCAGCAAGCCATGTCTTCAGTATTTTATACACACATTTCCACAGTGGCAGATCAGCGGTCATGCCAGCAAAGGAAAATCTGCCTTCTTTCAAACTGGAAACCATCTCAAAACCAGTGAAGATCCAACACGGCATCTCCAAGTCAGCCACTGTGAACTCGCCGTTTTCACCACTGTTGCAGCGACCAGACTTGGTTCTCTCTCGCAAGTATTGATAGCACAGACACACAGTGCCAGTAGGCATTGCCAAGGTGCAGACAGAATTCGTTGTATAATGAAATTTAATCTGAAAATGAAGAAATTTGAAACCATGGAAATGATACAATGTTAAATTATGGTCAAATTTAGATTTCGAAAATTTTATTTTAATTTCTGTTTTGCTGATGCATAATGTAATGCTTTCCAATTGAGATGCTATGATATGTTTCCGATGTGACTTGTATTGATTTCTCTATGTTTCAAGTTACTCTTTCAATCAACAGGTATATGATATAAAGAGGCATGTCTCCCATAGAGACATGTTTCAACATGAACAAGAGTTCATGTAGGCACATGTCTCTACGTGAGACATGTCCCTTGATAATATCATAACTCACATTAGTTATTGCTTCGACATATATCATTGACTATGATGAACCTAGCCGATAACCATGATCGGCTTATCACTCACTAACATTGATAACATTATGTACTCAATACATGAGATTGCAGTTGATATCACAAATGGTATTTGATTAATATATTATCACGATTATAATATATGATAATAATTATTAAATAATATATATATAATACCTGCGAATGGTTTATCCGGAGTTCATCCTACTTCTCTTTCAATTTCAAGACCAATCCAATGTGAAATACCCCAAGAAGGGTTGTGGAAATGCAACTTTGATGGTGCTTCTAAAGGGAATCTGAGACTGTCTTGGGCAGGATTCATGATCAGAGATGCTAGTGGAGACTTTATTGCCATTGGTGGTAACCATCTTGAAGATGGAACTAACAATGTGGGTGAAGCTGAAGTAACTCTTTTGGCTATTAGAGCTTCCAAGAAGCTGGGGGTGACAAAACTACATGTTAAAGGGGATTCACTAATCATTATTAACGCCATTATCAAAGGGGACACGAAAGCTTGGCACCTTCAAAATTACAGCCTCAGAATAAAAAAAGAGTTGTCAACTCTGGAGTATTGTAAATCACACACATAAACAGCGTTGGAAATAAGGATGCAGACAAAATGTCAAACTGGGCTCTAACTCTCAATATTTCTGATTGTAATGGAAAATTATACTGATGTCAAGTGGGATGATTTAACATTCCTACCATTTATTCTCTCTGCCCCTCATCAAGACACATCTCCAAACTCATAAATGCGGCATGCAATTGGGGGACACTTAGATGTTACCATTCCCATTTTGTGCTACATTGGATGTGACTAGCTTTTACTGCATGCCATCATTCGCCACCTTAGTTCTTTGTAGTGTGAGCCTTATTTTTGTTCGCAAGCTTACTCATTTGCAAAGTTTAAATGGAGCTCCTTTGCCTTTGGGCGTGGACAAAACAGAGGTTGCCATCACGCTTCAATGCCAAAAGCAACGAAACCCTTTTCATGGCCACAACAGGAAAACCAGAGTTGATAAAATGTTTTGAGTTTACTTAACCAGATTGGCGGACATGATAGATTGGTCGTTGGAGGAAATATTCTACCAGTTAGAGAACAGGCACTGCACCAACAGAAACATTTATTCTATGATTTTAGAATGAGCGTTACAACTGGGAGAAGGTAAGGATATCCTTTGTTTTATGATGCTTCAATTGGTCCTAGGGGATGCCTTACAAGGTTTAGAGGATATTCTAGCGACCTTAGTCCCTAGAATTGGAACCAATTTGGGTGAGAAGCCTATTGGAATTGAAAAAATTCCAGGTACAAAATGCACAACCTTCGTGTGGAGATTTGATGAAAACCTGAGACACAAGAGGTTCAAAGAAGCAAGAAACGCTTGGTATTCTCTCAAGTTACTTGTAATGCAACACATTAATGACAAAGACGTCATCCAAATGAAAGCTAGGGCTGGTTGGCTGGCCGCAGATGAGGAACGCCTCGTTGAGTTGCAAAGAGCTAGAGAAGAAGCAAAATAAGGCAAAGGAAGATTGACCAAAACCCAAAATCAATGCAATGTTGAGAGCAAGGATTTAGAATTTCATCCCAAAGGCCCTTAGATGAATTAAGGTTCTGCTTCACCTTTTCCCTACTTTTTCTCTGTGCTGGTTATAGGTGGGGTTTTGGGTTTATGTGATGTTTGCTATCCTCTATTTCAAAATCTTCTATTGCCTCTAGTGTTTGGGTGGGAATGCATGGCTATTTTATTGCTTTTGTGAGTATTCCATTTTAAGAGCAGGTGGTGGAACTGCCAATTTTGGGGTCTGGAATAGCAAAATTCCTAAATGATCAAGAATGAATTAGCAGAGATCCCACTTTTCTCTTTTTATGACAAATGGAGAGATGTTTGTGTTGTAATGGAAAATTATGGCCAATCCATGGAGGCCAATGTTTAAAGCATACCTAGTGAAAATTTCAGTTCATCTCTTTTTATCTTGTTCAGAATTTTGACAATGTAAATGCTTCTGCAAGTTGGTCGTAAGAGGATTTGGTTTTCTGAAGAAGACCTTTCTTGACAAAACTATAATGCCAAAATTTTCTTTATGATGATTTTGGAAATGGCTTGGTCGAAGGTCAGATTAGAAAAGGATTCAAGATCAATTGCGAATAACCTGGCAGAATGGAAAATGAAAAAGACAACCTGGAACAGTTTTTTTTTTAAAGCTTAATGGCAAATCAATAATTAGAAAAGAATGGGAGAAATGATGGCAATTAAAGGCCGACAGTTTGGTTTAGTTACAGAATACATTTTGGAGAAAAAACTTCCATGGTTTACTTTTGCACATGTCTAGAAGTGTTAAAGCCTCTTTGGACACTTCTCTTTGTTTCCTGTTATCATTGTTGTAATTCTGTAAATGTTTGTAAACCTATGTAATAGTGGCAGGAACATACCTCCGCAATTGAGTCTGTACGGACAGTTACGAGTTAGGTTTATTTTGGATGGATTGTTCAATTCATTGACCCATCGTAGAATTTTCAAGTCTCTTTCGATGTACTTACTTTATGTAATGCTCTTACTATTTCAATAAAATCAAACTTATTACCGAGAAGAATATGTATATATATATATATATAGACATACATATCTATACACACACGCACATATATTGTCAATATAATAATGCTCCACAATAGTAATAGTAAAGGATAGATATTAAATGTTTAAGGCCGATAGGCCATTCAATCTTTTATTTTCATCGATTGGAATCATCCAATCAATTACAATCATGAACAATAAGTATTGTTGGCAAGCAGGCAATGTGTCAATAGCAATTACATAACATTGTATCTAACTCATGTTAGGGATAAAGAACTGTTATATATATACAATCTATTCCTTAATCACTCACTAATATTATAAGCAGGTCATTCATTAATACAATTAAGAGGATAGGTTTCTTTTTTTCAGGAGAGAGAGTAATACCTTGCGATGTAGGAGGAAACTCCCAAGATGGGGTGAAGACATATATGTACCTTTGAGAGATAAGTCCCAAGATAAGTGCGCATATGTTTTCAACAAAACCTTAAGGGAGCTTCCTTGTAAATTGGTTTCCAAGGGCCCATGGACAAGTAATTCCCCACTTAAGATTACTGATTAGAAGAGAAGCAAGGAATTAGGGCGTAAGTGTGTATTATAAATTAGTGGCTGTTTCATTATCTGATTTAAATGCCTAGTGATGTATGTAAGTATTTGGAAATTGGCATTCACCTAGAAGGGATGTTACAAATTGTCATTTCCAAGCACAAACCGAGCCCTAGTTGGTAATTTTATGGTAAGTCAAGTGAAGACCCAATAAGGGACATTACAGCCTTAAGCAGTTTAGTGGACAGATTAATGAACATTACATCCATAGTTCCACTGGTTTTTCTAACGAGGGAAGGTAAGGACAGGTTTTGGGGATGGAGGCTTATCAAGATCAAAGTAAAGTTAACAAATGCTGAAAGAATTGGTCAATTCCTTACTATGAAATATTTATAAGCATAGAGGTAAAAAGCTCAGAAGAGAGACTTAGAGGTCTTGGATACTTTCATCTTTGTATAGAAAACAGAGTCCACTGACCCTTGTGGCTTCCTACAAGAACAATACCCTAGCCTACAAGACTAGTGTAGGGAAATTTAAGAAAAATATGAATACCATCCAACACCCCCACCCCCCCCCCCCCACTTGGGTAAATTTTTATTCATTCAATAATGATGGCTTCTTTATAAATGCAAGATGTTGACAGGTCAGAACAAAACCGATATCCACCTCCATTGCAAGACTGAATGTAAAGTATCTTACACTTAGTTTCTAGTTTCTATTTCCTGCAGATTCTTTAAGGTTTATCAAGTTTGTCATTCTTTGAACGTAACACCTTTTCTCATTAGTTAGTACTATCCTGATTAATACAATAGTGTTTATCAAGTTCATTTTCTAATATAGCAATCTTACAGAATAGAAAGCAGAAAGTAAATCTAATACAAGACTATTTAAAAATGAGGATTTGGAAGAAGCTGCATACCTTTGAAAGTGTTGTAACCTTTCCGGGAGGAGATGCCCTTGACACATTTTTATCATTATCACAAAACAAGTACCTGTAGCCAGCCACATGGTAGGTATTGCCACCCCCCCACTCTCTACTTAACTTCTCCTCCAGCTTTAATATCTTTAAATATGCCTGATATCAAAATGAAGAAAATACCATATGTGATGTCTCAACAGCAGAAAATACTTTATTGAAGGTCTAAGCTCAATGGTATAATGCATGATTTATTTTCTTCATGAACAACAAGAAAAAATGTAGAACAAGAAAAAAAATTGTAATATAAGTCTTTAACACATACACCGCAGCACAAATTCAATAAATGTTTTCAAGCTGAAGCTTATCTGAATTTCTACTGGATTGCACATGCACCCTTTGCAAGCATTTTGTTCCAAAACCAATTACATGTTGAAAAAAGAACAATTAATTTATCACAAATAAAATACAGGTATAAGAGGACTTCAAAATGTAATGTTTACCCTCCCCAACGCAAGAGTGGCAAGCATTTCTAACATGATTTCATATTAAATGACAAAATGTACTTTCAAGTAGATGGATCTAAGAACAGGCTTGAACCATATTGCCCAATTTTCAGTTCCATTCCCTTTTGCCCTAAGATTGCAGTCAAGTCAATGTGTCAATGTTTTGAGTCTAAGTCTAAGTTACCTTTAGGAAGATCTTCTCATCTACCCATCAAGAAAACTAGGAGGAAATCATTTAAGCATGAGATTATTCAAGTAGCTAGGCGATTAGGGTTTGGGTGGAGTCAAGCTTTCCCTGATGAGAAGAGGTTTGCAATTTCTGTTGATCCATTGTTCTATATTCTAAAGCATGTTGGAGATGAAGGTTCATATTAGTCTACAGTCTAACAGCGGACGATCAAGTCAAAGATGGCGAGAATGAAAATGGGAATCGAATCAATGGCACAAAATGTATCTGAATCTCCATTTCACGGGTTGAAAAGTCATTTGTCCTTGGAGATCGATCCCTAACCATCAGTTGAAGATCAAATCAAACATTATCACACCTTCGCAAGAGGATAAGGCTAAGCTATAGTTTAGGTTGGGAAATAGCGAAGAGCTCACGATCGCACCATCACAAGAAATTAAAGTTAATCATGAGTAAGGCAGTGAAGTAGCGAAAAGTTGAAGATCGCATCGTCGCAAGTGGTTAGAGTTGAACTGAGGTTAGTGTTGCAACAGAGCGAAAGCCTGCATTCGCAGCTTCACAGGGTTAAGAGATGAGTCAAAGTTTAGGTTGCATAGTTGCAATCGATGGTAACAATCTTCTATGCAGTCATTGGAGTATCACAAATGTTAAGGCTGACTTTCAAATTTGGGCTGCGAAGTTGCGAAAGGTGATCTAGGCAGTTAAGTGTGAAGTGATTGCATCATCACAAGTAATAATGCAGTTAAAGATTTTCAAGTTGCGAAACAGAGAAGGTTGAAGATCACATGATCGCGACTCATTTCCAGCCTAAAGAAATTCAAGTTGTGATGGTGCGAAGGGTCAACATGACAGTTAAAGTTTAGGCTGTAGCAACATCGCAAGTGAAAGAAATGTTAAATCTCAGGGTGGCGAAGATGCGAGGTAGCCAATCATCCCATCTTCGCATCGGGTAAAGGTATCGTATAAATGACAGTTGCGAAGAAGCAACAAGGAAAAAATAAAGAGGGTTATTAGGTTTTAATCGTGATCATTAATTTAAAATCAATGGCCAGAATTCAAACTCGCTATGACCGTTGCAATACGAATTATATGGATTTGGGATCGACAACAGAATATGAAGGAAATGAAGATTCTTACAAGGTTTTAGAAGCCGCATGAAGATAAAAGGTCGTCAGGTGTTCTCAGAGGTTCCATGAGATCAGGGTCATCGCTGGGAAAGATGCCACATGTCCATACCATGTTATAGATTAGATATTTTCATGTTTTATTTATATTTTCTTTCTATTATGTGACTATTGCACTACCAGAGCTGAGGAATGACAAAAAACTATAAATTTAATTTCTAATGATAATGAAAAGGTTGGCAAACTTGATATTGAATTGGCTCTGTAATTCCATTTACCTAATTTGCTCTTCATGTTTTGTTGCCCATTCAATTCATAGAATTAGTTCTACATTGAGAATTGAAGGACAATTACATGTGATTCTATGATCACCCCATCGATTCCATTTCAATATGGTATTTACAATATAGGTAATTCCATTTACTTTTTCACATGCAATTTTGCTTCTCCTCTTGTTTGTTCCACGGCATCTTAAAAGTAGTTTTATTGGAAATTGAAGAATAAATGTGGATGAATCTATTAGTAACTTGTTGGATTCCATTTCACCTAAGTCTAATAGTTAAAGCAATTCCATTTTCCCTCCTATGCATCTCTTCTTCCTTCCCTCTTTTGTATTTAAATGATTAATCTGCATTTAGAATAGGAGTGAAGGTCAGAAAATTTCAAGACAATCTACTATAGTCATTCCATTGGGTATGATAGGTTGTCCCAACCCATTTTGCGTGAATTGTTTGTGTCTACAAGAAATTTGGTTAGCCTTTACTGCTCTCAAGCTAAGAGCTTATTCTATCATAAAATTATGATCTAAGAAAGACATGTTCATCGCATATCATTGCAAGTCCTAAGGGAGTTGTACCTTGTAATTCAAAGGGCAGTTATAGAACACATACACTAACCCATTTGCTGGTGACATCCTTTTGTTTCTCCAAAACATTGGGTATTAAAAGAGTCAGGTTATAAACCCTAACAAGAGAACAAACTGTTAACCAACAGTTTTTGGCAAATCTGCAGGGGATAATTCAAAATGCAAGAGCTCTGAAGAATTTCTCTTCATAATTAGCCTGCACTCTAATTCCTTATATATTTTGAGTTGCAAGATAGGATTTGTGGAGGTGAGGTGTTTTCCATAAGAACCTATTACTAGTTTACAGCCTCAACCTACTAGAAAGGAAAAGTTAATTCAAAGTTGAAGACTGATAAAGTTTCCTTGATCACCAAGGTTAAGGTAAACTCAAAACAACATTTTCTAAGTAGTTGATTCATCCTGGATTCCAAGTATACTAGGAGTGCCAAGGAAAGAGGAAGGATTGACTCAATATATGAGGAACTCGAAAAATCCAACTTTCCTATTCTAGAATATATTTTCAGAAAGGGAAGAGTGCTTGCAAGGAAATCTATTGCTGAGAAACTCCAAGAAACTCACTTGCCTACAGTCATTTCTACTAGAATAAGGAGAAGTCTTCTTCTCCTCCTATCGCTAGAACTTCTATTCCTCCTACCTTTGATGCTTTGTTGTTAATTGGTGCAACACTCCCTATTTAAGTCACTTTCCAAATAAATCATATCATTGTACCAATAGCTATGGCAGTCCCTTGGGACAATGCAATTGGTCCTCTCGTCCTTGCAGCTAATAATGATTTGCCAAGAGCGTCAAGAAAAAAATTCCCAAGATTCAAAGGTGATGGCACAATCTCTGCAAAACAACACCTAAGTGCTTTTCATAAAGCCTGTGGTGTGGTGAATCCTCAACATCAAGATGTGGCAGTCAGAATGTCCGTGGATACTCTTGTAGATAATCCTGCTGATTGGTTCCAAGATTTACCTACATGGTGCATCACAGATTGGAATCACATGAAGCAAAGGTTTGAAAAATGCTATAAAAGTACAAACGATGCACAAGTGTTGTTGCTACAATTGGCACAAATAAAGAAAGAACCACCCATTTCTATGAGGCATTATAATGCAAGGTTTAACAAACTCATCAAGAGAATACCTGCTGCAAGTGCACAAGTAGACGACAATAAGAAGACCTTCTACATCAGCTCTATGCCTCCTGATCTGGGATATCAAATTAGAAGAGCAAATGTAGCAAATTTACAAGCTGCCCAAATGCTAGTTGTAGAGATGGAAGATGACATGATAGCCTCTAGTAAGTGGAAAAGAGAACTTCAATCTGGAACCATAGGTAATGCAACTAGCACTTTAAATAATACAGATGTCATGCTCTATAAGTTGGCTAATTAGGTTATTTCATTGAAGAAACAAATCAATAGGCCTATTCATTCTTTTCACCAACCTTATCAAGAAGGTTCTAGACATCAAAATGAAGGTAAGACTTTACAAATACCACCTTCTCAACAGAGATTAGCAATTGAGGCTGCTCCATAGAGACAAAATATGTGTGCTTTCCACCTAAGGGCAGATCGTGATGGAGATACACGTGCTAACATGATCAGATATAAACAAATGGTGGACAATAAAGAACAAACAATGGAATATCCAAAAAGTGAAGATGATCATACTCCTTGTGGCGACTCTAAAAACTTTTATTTGGAGTATGAATCAAATTTAGAAACTGGAGGGAACTGCTTTGCAACTCTAGATGGACCTCAGTTAACAGTCATGACTAGAAGTCAGAAGAATAAGAATCAATCCTCCAATTCAGTGCCTGCTAAAAATCATGTATCATCAAATAAAGCAACTAGAGATAGTGGCACAGTACCTTTAACTTCACAAAAAGAACACAAAGGTAAGTTATCTAATTCTTTGATATAATACAATATTGTGAAGAGTCAAGAATTCAGATATCTCCACTAGATTATTTGAAGTCTAAACCTGATCAACTCCAAAGACTTGTTGAGCACTGTAATAATAAAGATGGAGGTCATGATAGTATGAATGCTAATGTTGATCATCACAACAAAGCCAGCACTAGTGGAACCTCTTTGCCTAATGAAGATCTTGCACTACCTAAGTTGTTTCAAGAAGAAGGGTCTATTGTCTTAGCTACTTCTCCTAATCAAAGACCAGATCCTTTTTACATTTCCTTGTTTATTAATATATAATCAAGATCAAGATCAATATGATCAATATGATCAAGATCTTCAAATATCAACTGAAACATATTTCAGACGAATGCATCACACTCCCTCCCACAATGATATCAAGATCTTCAAATATCAACTGAAACATATCAGTTTGACCTCCATCAAAGATCTTCAAAGATTTGACTCCCTCTCGCGGCGTGATCACCATTCTTCCATTCCGTCTGCTCATTTTTCCGAACATCCATCTATCCTCCGCAGTTCTCTATGGCTTTGAGTGAGGGTGTCGATTTGTTAGCTAAGGTTACTTTTGCTCATCATTCATTGTCCATTCTTTGTCTACCTGTTCCACGATTTTTCTCGTGCAGCCTTCCTTCCTTTCTTAGTGGTCACAGGTCACGAGTTCCCTCTCCTTGCTCAAGATTCGAAGGTTTCTGGTTGTTAGCATCTCACATTCCCACGTCGTTAACAAGTAAATCTTGTTCATTTCGGGTGCAGTGGGTTTTCTTTGTTTATTGGTGTGGTTGCAAACAAGGTTTCATCATTTGTTGGGCCCAGTGTTTTGTGGATTTGCTCCTTTTTTTGCATACTGGTTAAGCGGATTTGGTGTGCGTATTGTGTATTTCCTCTAAATGCTACGGGTTACTGGTGTTCTCTTACTACGAAGGCGATCTTTGTTCATCAAGCCGAGTTGTAGCTCTTAGGTTCGTAGGAAGGAGCTACTGCTCTTGCCTTCACACAGCAACCCCGTCTTTGCTCGGGCTCCCTTTACCTATTCGGCAGTCTCTAACAACTCCTCGCTCCCTGCCCGACCTTAGCTCTTCATCCAATGGGCTCCTCTGAGCGTTCCCCAGGTGTTGGACCAGTGATCCCGACTGCTACCACTCCTACACCCTCGCTTACTTACCAGAGACTCTTCGATAGATTGTTGAAGGCTAAAGAAGATAACCAGTGCCTGAGAGATACCGTTCTTGAACTGTCTCAGACCATTGCAACAATCAAACTCCAGGTCAAATCCAATTCATCTGCCATTTCTGCATGCTCGGTTACTCTCCTATCTAGAACAGCTAACATCAAGAAACACTTTGACACAGTCATCGATTAGCTAGGAGACCTGGACTCCTTCAAAAAGCAACAATGTGATCTTGTGACCAAACACACTACTCTTCTTTCAGAAACAGAAGAAAAGGCTAAATCTTGGACCTCTATTTGCACGAAGCCCATACCAAATCCTCTAGTTGGTGTAGAAAAGATCATCCAGGGGCAAATTACCAAGGAAAGTTGGAGGAGGGCCCGCAAGCTCAACCTCAAAGTGCGGCAGCTCCCTATGATTACTATAGACCCTATGATAGCTAGACAATCCTTTCTCGCCGACCAACTCGGGATTACTGATATTTTGTTGGAAAGATGTTGGGTCGGATCGAATGGTACACTCTTTCTGAGATACGCCTCACTTTCAGACAGATTGCGGGCCCTCAGGTTGAAGAGGAGATTATTCCCTCTCCCAAAGAAGATCTTCTTGGATGAGGACCTCGTGAGAGCACAAGTGGCCGAGTTGCGTCATTTGAGGATTCTGGTTGCGAAGGCAAGGTGTGTTGGTAAATGCGTGTGATCCGTAACCTTAGAGCTATTATTCGTGACTCCCCACCCATCGGCTAGGATCAGAGGCCAGCTCTTCTGGCCAAATGACGATCCTGCCAGCGGTCACATGGAGGTAGTTCCTCCTCTGGCTCCCTCCATGTCAACTACAGGAATGGTAATGACACTCCTTGGTCATTATTGGGTTTGTTTGTGGACGCTATGGGTTTGGCTGATATTCTTGTTGTCATGGAGACTCATGAGACTCCGGTTTGCCCTCTCCCAAGGTTCGACAAGTTCTGGTGGCTCTCTATCTGTAGGGAGGAGGTTTGTACTTCAGGGGGTGTTCGTGGTTCTAGTGGTGTTGCTTGTTTGATTAGAGATGACCTCTTCGGTGCTACTTTGGTTGTCCACTCTAATACCTCTGCTCGTTTCATGTGGAAATAGATCCAGGTTAGCCATGCCAAGAGGCTCCCCAGAGATATCTTCATTACAGTTTGTTACTTCCCACCGGCCACCTCACCATACACTATCCATAGCCCTATTGACAGTGATCCCTTCTCTGACCTTCTCAAGTGCATCTCGAAGTTATCTAGCTTGGGCGACATCATCATTAAGGGTGACTTTAATGCTCGGACCAGAGACCTACAGACCCCTCAGCACGACCACGTTTCTGACTTGATCTACACAAGGGAGTCAGATCCGACCAACATGGGTTTTTAGCACCACTCCTCAAATAGTTTGGGGTCTCTCACGGGCTACGGTCACCATCTCCTTCAGTCTTGTGAGTCTTCTAACCTACTAATCATGAATGGACTCTCCTGCTTCCTGGGCTCTGAGTCCTTCACTTGCTAGCCCCATTGCAGTGGCATGAGTGTGGTGGACTATGTCCTCGTACCTTCTTATGTCATTTCTCCCATCTCCAGCTTCACCATCACTCATCCTCCCCTAGCTGATCACTCCATCCTTAGCCTTTGTATTAGCTTCACCCCCCCAGCCTTATCCCGGTGCCCTCGTACCACCTTCCACTTCACTGATGGAGATGACTACCTCTTCACCCTCCACCTCAGACGACTGCCCCCCCCTAGATCGTTTCACTTCTCCCTCCCAGGTCTCACCCATGTTTGACATGGTTGCCGGTGGTATCTGGGAATCTGTCCTCCTCTCCATCGCCCACCGCACCTCCTCCCCCCTTGACCATACTAGCTGTAAATCCTACCCGATGAAACTTTGGTTTGATGCTAAGTGCAAGTCCTTCCATCATTTCTTGCATGCCTCCTTCGCTGCCCACTCCCCCTTATATATACAGATGCGCTCCTCTTACCACCGCCTTACTCGCTTAAAGAAGAGCTTGTTTGTGGCTTCCCAGTTTAGATCCCTTTGCGATACACTAGCCAGCGATCCAAAGTCCTTTTGGCATACTATGTTTCCCTGCCATCCTCCCTCGTATTCCACCCTTGACTCGCACGCCCTTGTTTCACATGCCACTGTCATCTATGATATCCCTGGTCAACCTCCCACTCATGCCACCTCCCCTGCCCACTGCCACCTCTTCACTCCCTCCCTAGCTAGAGAGGCCATTAGACTCATGAGATGCAGCAGAGTGGCCGATGAGGATGGCTTTTAGGCTGATCTTTTCAAGCTTCCTACTTTGATCCTGTGCCCCATTCTTCCAATGCTCTTTAACATGGCAGTTTGTACGGGCTTCCCTGCTTCTTGGTCAAGACATGTGATTTACCTGATTCATAAATCTAGGTTGGCCTTTAACCCCGATAACTACAGGACCATCATGATTGGGCATACCTTTGCCAAGCTTTATGCCACAATACTGAACATTATCCTTAGTAGACAGATCGACAGACGCCAGTGCCGTGCAAGTGGACAAGCTAGATTTCGTGCAAACTACCAGACCATGGATCATATCTTGACTTTACGGGCTATCATTGAGAAGGCCCGTCACCGTTCTACAAAATTCTATTGTTGCTTTGTGGACTTTCGTAAGGTGTTTGACTCGATTCCTAGGGGACTCTCTTCTAGAGACTCAGAGATATTGGTACTCCTGATATTCTTGTGATGGCAATCATGAGACTCTATGAGACTGTGATTGGCAGATTCAAGACTCCAGAGGGGTTTTTGGACCCGATACACAACACCATCGAGGTGAAGCAGGGCTGCCCACTCTCCCCTACACGATTCGGCATCTATATTGATGACCTTGAGTCCTTCCTCCACGAGGCTTCGCTTCCTAATGATGGTTGTTATTTGCACCAAGTTCTGATGCTCTCTTCTAGAGACTCAGAGATATTGGTACTCCTGATATTCTTGTGATGGCAATCATGAGACTCTATGAGACTGTGATTGGCAGATTCAAGACTCCAGAGGGGTTTTTGGACCCGATACACAGCACCATCGAGGTGAAGCAGGGCTGCCCACTCTCCCCTACACTAATTGGCATCTATATTGAAGACCTTGAGTCCTTCCTCCACGAGGCTTCGCTTTGTGATGACGGTTGTTATTTGCACCAGGTTCTGATGCTCTCTTCTAGAGACTCTGAGATATTGGTACTCCCGATATTCTTGTGACGGCAATCATGAGACTCTATGAGACTGTGATTGGCAGATTCAAGACTCCAGAGGGGTTTTTTGACCTGATACACAGCACCATCAGGGTGAAGCAAGGCTGGCCACTCTCCCCTACACTATTTGGCATCTATATTGATGACCTTGAGTCCTTCCTCCACGAGGCTTCGCTCCCTGATGACGGTTGTTATTTGCACCAGGTTCTAATCTCCATTCTCTTGTTCACAGTTGATGTGGTCCTCATGGTCTCCTCTCCTGAGGGACTACAAAGACTTATTGATAGACTTGCTTTGTTTTGTGTCCAGCGCCAACTGATGGTGAACTTGAGCAAGACTCAAGTCATGGTCTTCAACTGCTTGAAGACTTCACATCTTCACTTCAGCTTTCAAGGTCAGCAAATTGAGATTGTATCTTCTTACACTTATCTGGGGGTCAAGTTCTCTGGCCCTTGTTTCAGCATTTTACCGGCCCACCTTCCTAGAGTGGCCAAGGGCATGGGATCCCTTGCCCTCCTAGAGAGATAGTGCTTCCGACACCACTTCCAGAACACTAAGTCCAAGCTCTTTCTCATGGACTCACTGATCAAACCCACAGTTCTTTACGGTGCAGTGGTCTAGGGTCTGTCTCTTCTTGACTTGGACTGGGCTTCAATCAAGCGGGTACAGACACTTCTCATCCATTGAATTATCCAATGCCACCGGTTCACTCACAACATTATTTTTGCCAAGTTCGGAGCTCATCCTTTCTGGCTCAGCGCCATGTTTGACTTGATTTGGTTCATTCACAGTCTCAGAGGCTTCGCGGACTCATCTGAGGGCCAACACAGATACTCTTACCTTGCTTACTACTCCTCACGGGACATAGCCAGCTCGACCGGTATGACTGGGGCTCGCTCCTAGTATACCCAAGCTACTGTCTTACTGAACTCGATAAAGATTGACATTGACCATCTTCCGCCGTATCAGTTTTCGTTGGACGCTCTCGCCCAACTCCTCCCCTCGCAGCAGAAGCTGAATGAACACGTCAGACTCGATATTTACAGACAATACATCTCCACAACTTGGATTAGCCCTCCTGGCGGTTTATGCCCTCGAATGGTCTTCTACTAAAATCATTTCCTGGTGATCCAAGATAGTATCATTGTTCGCCCCCCATATTTGAGTCGTCGTTAGTGTCATGCCCCTTACATCACCCTGGGGTCTTTTAGGGTCGGAGCCCACCGACTCCGTTGCCAAACAAATCACCACCTGATCAGAGAGGAACGGGTGTGTCGCCTTTGCACTTTATCTGGGACGGAGACGGAGACCCATTTTATCTTCAGGTGTCCTACTACTATGAGATTAGGGGGAGATTCCATTGCCTATTCAGAGACTGCAGATCCCTCTCATCATTTTTCAATTATTCAGACTATAGGTGCTTGGCATTGTCTCTCCGTGAAGCCTCGCAGCTCAAAGATCACACCTTACAACTTCAGCTCTCACAACACCAGACCTCGAATCAGCTCATCATGAACTTCTTTTCTTCCACGCCCACTTCCGAGTGTAGGAAACGTTCCCACCTGCCTATCCCCGAACACACCAGATCGGTTAGACCTCGGCTCAGGCTCCTTAGACAACGACGCCCTATCCCCGAAGTTATGCAGAGACAGAGGCAAAGGCAGAGCCAGACCCAAACCCTTACTCGTCCTAGTTTGTATCCCTCTATACAGGATTTCTTTGTACCGAGAAAGGACCAATGGTCCTTCTCTCTTTCTTCTGTTTGTTCTTTTTCCTCTTGTTGCAATCTCTTCTCTTTTCTTTCTCGATCACCATTGGGTGCTCCTACTAGTTTACTTTTCTCCATTGTACTATTGTATATTTCAGTCCCATTAAACCTTGTTGGTCTCTTGTTGGACATTAATAATATTATCTTATCTTAATGGAAATTGGTTGAGTAATTGCACCATAGACTTAGGGGCTTCTGATAATGTGATGCTTGCCTCTATAGCTAAAGCTCTAGGTCTACCCCTGACTAAAACTTTTGGCCGTTGTTACTCAATGGATGCAAAACAAGTACCCTTGCTTGGACAAATAAAGGATGCTCAAGTTGCTCTAGCTGCCTATCCTTCTAAAAGGCTAAAACTCACCATCCTAGTGGCAGATATCCCTGCAAGTTATGGAATGCTCCTAAGTAGAAGTTTTTGCAAGGACATGGGGGAAGAGATAAAATTAGATTGGTCATATGCTATCATCCCAGTTGGGAACAAGAAAAGCAAAGTCATTGTCCTAAAATCAGATGATAGTAGGTCTCAAATATTATATCAAGAAATGCAGTTTGGTAATTATATGATATTTTTTGATACCCCTAATATTCAAGAAGAATCAGAGGAGACTGGTGATGGACAGTTGTGGACTTAAGAATTTGATGGCAATTGTGCAATTGCTGGTTCAGGTGCAGGAGTGGTTTTGACATTACAGAGTATGAACCCCTTCTCCTTCGCATAATTGTAGCAAAACAAAAAAGGGTCAAGATACTCAAAGCTCAAGGAGATGCAGAATTGGTGGTAAGGCAAGTGAAGAACCAATATGCAGTAAGGAACCAAAGATTGAAAAATAATCGTAATAAGGTGTGCGATGAAATTGAAAGTTTGGATGCTTTTTCAATTATAGCAGTACCAAGAGAATTCAATTCAAGAGTTGATTCTTTGGCAATCTCTGCATCTTTGCTCCTACCACATCCTGACTTCAAAGATCAAATCTATAAAGCAGAAGTTCTATTCAAGCCTAATGTTCCTGATAATGAAGATTCCTGGCAGGTATTTGATGATGACAAACACATACAACAATTCATTGAAGAAGAAAAACCTTTTGTAGGCCTGTATTTTGAAGGAAGCACTAATTCAAGTGATGATCCATTGACAAATGGAAAAAAGAAACTAGAGCCAGATATGATCCAATTTAAAGGTATCAAAATCCCACCTCATCTCATTTCTTTGGAAAAGCTTTTTGATAGACATGATGCATACATTAAGAGAGAGAGAGAGAGAGAGAGAGAGAGAGATAAGAAAGGAAAGGCTTGTGGTGAGTATGATGGAATAAATATAGGGATAGAAATCAGTCCGAAAAGGATAAACATAGGGAAGTGTCGCACACAAAAGGAGAGGGTAGAAATCAAGAAATTACTCATTGAATATCAAAATGTATTTGCTTGGAGCTATAAAGATCTGAAAATTTTCATGGATGGAAAATTCAAACATGAAATCCCCGTAAAGCCAGGAGTAGCACCATTCAGAGAGATACAAAAGAACTACAACCTTATAGTTGAAGGGGCAATCTTTAAGGAGATTGATAAAATGTTGCATGCTAGGATCATATATCCTATTCACCACTCTACTAGGGTAGCTAACATTGTGCCAGTGAGGAAAAAAAATGGAGAGACAAGGATTTGTATGGATTTTAGAAATCTAAATCAGGCTTCTCTGAAAGATAACTTTGCACTCACCAACATGGATCATCTTTTGCAGACTGTTGCAAGGTCAAAGATGATCTCTGTGTTAGATGGTTTTTCAGGGTATAATCAGATTCAAGTAGATGAGGCAGATCAGTTCAAGACAGCCTTCACCACACCTTGGGGTACTTTTGCATATAGTAGGATGCCTTTTGGCTTTATTAATGCAGGTGCAACATTTCAACGTGCAATAAATTTGGCTTTTGGTGATTTGAAGGATAAAAACATTGTTGTATACCTTGATGATTTGGCAGTCTTTTCTAAGAAAAGAGAAGATCGTATCAAAGACTTAAAAAGAGTGCTACAAAGGTGCAGAGATCATGGTGTCTCACTAAATCCCAAGAAATCAGTATTTTGTGCGATAGAAGGCAAACTACTTAGTCATATTGTCTCTCAAGAAGGGGTGAAAATTGATCCAAACAAAGTTAAAGCCATTCAACAATTAAGTCTTCTATTGAGCAAAATTGGACTAAAGTCTTTCTTTGGCTAGGTAAATTTCTTAAGGAGGTTTGTGCCTGATTTCTCTAAAATAGTTAGGTGTATAGTAGATATGATGAAGGTTAATAAAGTTTTCAAATGGAGTGATATTGGAAAAAGAGCTTTTGAAGACATCAAAGGTGCTATTGCCAAAGCCCCTATTCTTGTTCATGTAGACTATACTAAGGAGTTCATCATATATTGCTATGCATCACAGCATACTATGTCAACCATATTGATGCAGGAAAACAAAGAAGGAATACAAGCCCCAATAGCTTTTATGAGTATGCCATTGAAGAATCAAGAATTGAAATACTCACAAATGGAGAAAAATGTGTAGGCAGTGGTGAGAGCACTTAAGAATTTCAAGTTCTATGTGTTGCATTCCCATTCAGTGATATATGTATTAGATTCTGCAGTGAAAAGCATTTTGACACAACAAGATGTTGGTTGCAATAATAGAGGAGCTTGGATCACAAAGGTTCAAGAGTATGATATTGAGATCAAGCCAGCCAAACTTGTAAGAGGAAATGCACTTTGTAAAGCCTTGGTAGAAGATCAGCAAGATGAAGTAGAAGATATTCCAAAGGTCCTCATGGTAAGTCTACAAGATCCTTGGTTTTCAAATATTGCATACTTTCTGACATATGGTGAGTGTCCTGATGGATTGACTACTAAGCAGAGGAGGGATCTAAAAACAAAGGTCTTAAAGTATTTAATTCATGATGATGTTTTGTATAAAGGAGCTATTGATGGTGCATTTCTAAGATGCGTTGATAAGGAGCAGCAAGAGAAGCTTCTAAAGTTTTTTCATAATGAAGCATGTGGAGCATACTTCTCTTCTATTGTTACTACTTTCAAAATCTTAAGGCAATGCTATTATTAGTTGGGTATGTTTAGGGGTGCATATATGTGGGTTGCCAATTGTGAGAAATGTAGGATGTTTACTAGTAAACCTCAACCAGCTGCCTTGCCTCTTAGGCCAATGGTGATTGAAGCTCCTTTTCATCAATGGGGTCTAAATTTTATACGCCCAATTAAGCCCCCTTCTAGTCAAGGACATTCTTATATCCTAACTACCACAGATTATTTCAGTAAATGGGTGGAAGCCAAACCTATGAAGAAGACTTTATCAAAGGTAGTATGTGAGTTCTTTAAAGAACATATATTGGTCAGATTTGGAGTTCCTATGAAATTGATAATGGATAATGCATCTTATTTTTCTTCCTCAGAAATTGTTGAGTTTTGCTATGATAATGGTATTCGAGTTGGTCAATCCTCTGATTATTTTCCTCAAGGAAATGAGCAGGCTGAGTCTAGCAATAAGAATCTGATTAATATCTTGAAGAAATTGGTCTCAGATAATCAGAGAAGTTGGCACAAGAAGATACATGATGCTTTATAGAAAGATAGGACCACACCTAAAAGAGCTATTGGTATCTCACCTTTTGAGTTAGTTTATGGAGTAGAACCTAACTTGCCATTTTCTCTAGAGCTTGCCACTTGCAAATTAAAGATTGTGATTGAAGATGGTATATGCAGAGATGGATTAGAGAATTTTGTATCTCACCAAGTTGCAGGTGGAAAGAGAAGAAATGGTCGATAAAATCACTAAACATCAAGGGAGAGTTAAAAAGTTATTTGATAAAAAAGAAAGACCAAGGAAATTCATGCAAGGTGATTTGGTTTTGCTATGGGATAAGAGGCATGAACCAAAACGAATGCACTCAAAGTTTCAGTCTTTGTGGAAAGGGCCATTTCAAATCATGCAAGTGAACCAGAACAACTCTTTCAAGTTGGCATATCCCACTGGAGAAAACCTACCATGTTCTTATAATGAGCAGGATTTGAAGTTGTATCAAATGCAAAATTGAAAGAGGGTAACCCCTACATAGTAGCTAGTTATGTAGGTTTTTCTTTCATGCAGTTTGCTTTAGTTTAGTTGCTCGCTTTCTTAGTTAGTTGTTTTTGCTTTCCTAGATTAGTTTGTTCTTTTTAGTTGCCAAGTTGTCACCTTGTTTTGCAAAACCAGAGATTGCTAGGATCCTCTTAAGCATTATCACGCTTAATCCCCAGACAAAGCCAATTGTAGCCCAATTTTCAGTTCCATTCCCTTTTGCTCTACGATTGCAGTCAAGTCAATGTGTCAATGTCTTGAGTCTGAGTCCAAGTTACCTTTAGGAAGAACTTCTCATCTACCCATCAAGCAAACCAGGTGGGAAATCATGTAAGCATGAGATTATTCAAGTGGCTAGGTGATTAAGGTTTGGGTGGAGTCAAGCTTTCCCTGATGAGAAGAGGTCTGTAATTTCTATTGATCCATTGTTCTATATTCTAAAGCATGTTGGAGACGAAGGTTCATATTAGTCTATAATTTAATGGCAGATGATTGGGTCAAAGATGGCAAGAGCGAAAATGGAAATCGAATCAACAATGCAAAATGTATCTGAATCTCCATGTCATGGGTTGAAAAGTCAATTGTCCTTGGAGATGGATCCCTGACCGTCAGCTGAAGATCAAATCAAAGGTTATCGCAAGTTCGCAGGAGGATAAGGCTAACCTATAATTTAGGTTGCGAAACAGCAAAAAGCTCAAAATCGCACTATCACAAGTAATTAAAGTTAATCATGAGTTAAGGCAGCGAAGCAACGGAAAGCTGAAGATCGCATCCTCACAAGCAGTTAGTGTTGCGACAGAGAAAAAGCATGCATTCGTAGCTTCGCAGGGTTAAGAGATGAGTCAAGGTTTTAGGTTGTGAGGTTGCGATGGATGGTAACAGTCCTCAATGCAGTCATTGCAGTGTCATAGATGTCAAGGCTAACTTGCAAAATTGTGCTATGAAAGGTGATCTGGTGGTTAAGTGTGAAGTGATCGCATCATCGCGGGTAATAATGTAGTTGAAGATTTTCAAGTTGCGAAACAGCAAAGGTTGAAGATCGCATGATCGTGACTCAGTTCTGGCCTAAAGAAATTCAAGTCGCGATGGTGCGAAGGGTCAACATGATGGTTAAAGTTTAGGCTATCGCAACATTGCAAGTGAAAGAAAAGTTAAATCTCAAACCTTGGCGAAGATGCAAGGTAGCCAATCATCGCATCATCGCATCGGGTAAAGGTATCGTGTGAATGACAGTTGCGAAGAAGTGACAAGGGAAAAATAAAGAGGGTTATAAGGCTTTAATCATGATCATTGATTTAAAATCGATGGCCAAAATTCAAACTCGCCGAATTATATGGATTTGGCACCAATAGCAGAATATGAAGAAAATGAAGATTCTCATAGGGTTTCAAAGGCCGGATGAAGATAAATGGTAGCTAGGTGTTCTTAGAGGTGCCATGAGATCAGGATTAACGCTAGGAAAGATGCCACGTGTCCATACCATGTCACAGATTAGATATTTTCATATTTTATTCATATTTTCTTTCTATTATGTGACTGTTGCATTACCAAAACTGAGGAATGACAGAAAACTATAAATGTAATTTCTGATGATAATGAAAAGGTCAGCAAACTTGATAGTGAATTGGCTCTGTAATTCCATTTACCTAATTTGCTCTTCATGTTTTGTTGCCCATTCAATTCATAGAATTAGTTTTGCGTTGAGAGTTGAAGGACGATTACATGTGATTCTTGTGATCACCCCGTGGATTTCATTTCACTATGGTATTTACAGTATAGGTAATTCCATTTACTTTTTCACATGCGATTTTGCTTCTCCTCTTGTTTGTTCCATGGCATGTTAAAAGTAGTTTCATTGGAAATTGAAGAATAAATGTGGATGAATCTATTAGTAACTTGTTGGATTCCATTTCACCTAAGTCTAATAGTTAAAGCAAATCCATTTGCCCTCATGTGCATCTCTTTTTCCTTTCCTCATTTGCATTTAGATAATTAATCTGCATTTAGAATAGGAGTAAAGCTCAGAAAATTTCAAGACAATCTACTGTACTCATTCCATTGGTTGTGATAGGTTTTCCCAACCTATTTTGCCTAAATTGTTTGTGTCTACAAGCAATTTGGTTAGCCTTTACTGCTCTCAAGTTAAGAGCTTATTTTGTCATAAACTTCTGATCTAAGAAAGACATATTCATTGCATATCATTGTAAGTCCTAGGGAGTTGCACCTTGTAATTCAGAGGGCAGTGATTGAACACATACACTGACCCATTTGTTGGTGACATCCTTTTGTTTCTCCAAAACATTGGGTATTAAAAGAGTCAGGTTATATATCCGAACAGGTGAACAAACTGTTAACCAACAAACCACTATGACATGCACATCTCTATGAATTCCACAATGCAAAAATCCTTCCCACCACCCTCAAAAAAAAACATCAACTTTATTGTTTTAAGGGAAGAGAATACGGATCTAGAGAACACATGAAACCACCATGATAAAATCTGACAAACTCAGGTATACCAGATGCACAGGCTTGCAAAAATGATCATAAAACTACTAACCATCGGAAGACCACCACGAATACACAAAGGCCATCATTCAGACCAATTCTGGCAACACTATGTTTTCCCAGCTTGTGTTTAAAAGAGATCCTTCCACTCAAGCTCTCTAAATTTCAAAGCATAATCAGTGGACCAAATGGCATTGAGTCTCAATAAAAATCTTCACCATCCATTGCCATCAATCTGACATTTGATTTCAGATGGGATTGGGCTTAAAGCTAGTCAACTGAGGATAGAAGATCAAGAAGAAGAATATAGACTTACCATTATGCCAGAAGATTATTTACATGTATGTGAGCCTATATTTCTAATTCCTGAAAACATCATTCCATGATGACCTACATTACTGGAAACAGAAATGGTCATACAATAAAACTTAAAAGTGTACCCCTCGACATGATACACAAATAATCACGCATGTATGTGTGCACTTTGGCCTGATGTCTCCAAAACTCCTGTGCACAGTAGTGCAGGTTCTGGCTTATCTCAACAGAGATTTATTTTGGCATAACAGTTGCATCTTTTTCCTTGCTAATCCCTCTACTTCTTCTGCATTTGTCTCTCCGAAGTCTACCCCAAGGCTGTTCAAGGGCTACTCTTGTCCTGCTCCAACCCATTCTTCATTTTCATGCCTTTTTGCTTGGCTTAGTGTGTCCTGATCTGCAAAGGTATTCACAGCCAGATCATGTCTCTGCAGCTCCTGTTGTACCCTTGTTGTTTTTTCCCTTGTCCATTTCCCACTTGCTGATCTAGCAGATGCAGCTTCCCTTCTGTTGAACTTTGGTGCTTACCTCAGCTCAAGTTGGTATTCTGCACTGGATGCTACCCAACCAGCTTATGTTCCTTCCCCTACTGTTTTTAAGCAGGGGAGGAGTTTTGTTGCTTCATCCACTCTTGTTGCCAGTTGCAGTATCAAATGTCATGGTGCAATGGGTCCTGATCTGATGAAGAAGATTGTAAAGCCTCACATTAATGAGATGTGGACAGTCTTTTTTATATGAAGAACACTTTGCAGAGATGGGGCTTATTTGTAAGTTCTAGAAATTTTGGTCAGGTCTTGGAGATCTCTATTCTTAGATCACAAAGATTTACAAAACTTTTTTCTCAGCAGTTTTACCCATATACCTATGTGCATGGGTTTTATTTATAGCTCTTTGTGATTCAGTAGAAAATGAAAATACCATTGTGAGACTGGCCCTTGGTTTTGTGGTAGTGAATCTCTCTTTCTGAAGCCCTAGTTTCTTATGACATTCTTTCCTACAAACTTGATCAGAGGCATGCTCGGGCTAGAGGACAAGTGAGCTTCCATCCAGAGTTGCAGACCATGGACAACATTTTGTCTCTCATAGTGTAATGTTCCCGTTATAAAATAAATCAATTATCAAACTATTGTTAATGGGCCGATTGATTTAATATATCTCGAACCCATTTTTATTTTGTTTTCCTAGTTTGTGTCGTCGTTGGCTATCTTTGCACACCCTCGGAAAGTTCCTGACAAGTATTTAAGCACGGCTTGTAGGTAGTCTTTAGGTATGCAATTTGAATTATTTCTGTGTACTGCGAATTCCTATTGGAGTTTTGGATTGTTCATCATTTCGGAAGTGAAAGATCTTCCCTATTTGGCTCATGCAGTTTCGGTGGGATTCAACCCTCACCCTATTCCATCTATGTATTACTCGACTCAAATCTGGCAAATTGGAGTGCCATCATTATTCGCAAATATTTATATCTATATCAATCTGTGATTATTATTCTATACTTATATACTGGCTTTTATTAGTATCTCTGGCAAAGGCAATCACTTGTACAGATCACTCTCAATACACAACCGAAGCAACCTGCAATATCTTCCATTCCCCATGGCATTAACCATCCATACACACTCACACTCCAGGTCCATCATCCGTACGACTTCTTTTCCCCATACTGTATTGTCTCCTTCCTCTCCTTTTGGCATTCTCGCCCCCCACACCACCATATGGGCATTTCCTACACCACCGTACGTCTTTTCCCATCCGTACATCTCACCGCTAACCATATGGTCAGCTTCCAACACACTGTACAGTAGCCTAGCCATCACCGTACGACCATAATCCCTCTAGCTGTACGGTCCCATTTTCCCCTTGTACGGCCATCCATCATTCCTCCACCATATGCTCCATATTACCTCCCCATACGGCTCTGTCTACCATACCCTACGGCCACCAGACATTTCCCTGCAACACCCCATACAGGCAATTTTTGGCACATTCACTCAATCCATCGTACAGTCTAAAGTCAGTACACGCTTAATGCTAGTTATGCCTCTCGTATAGGGGTTCGAAACATTACACATAGCTATTATTGAGGAAGCATGTCATCACTCATTGAAGGTCTATTGTTGCTTCGTGGATTTCAAAAAGTGTTCGACTCAGTGCCTAGGACAACTTTATTCCAGAGACTGCAAGATATTGGTATCTCAACGATTCTCTTGAGTGCCATCATGAGACTTTAAGAGATAGTGGTAAGTCACATCAAAACCCCTAATGGGAAGTTAGGCTTCATCCATAGCACCATTGGGGTGAAGCAAGGCCGCCTTCTATCCTCCACTTTGTTTGGAGTGTGGACTCTACATTGATGAGTTGGAGGAGTTCCTATAGGCACATTCCCTCCTCGGGCGCGGGTGTTACCCATACCAAGTGTTGATCTCTATCTTGCACTTCACTGATGATGTGGTCCTCATGGCCTCCTCTCCAAAAGGGCTCTAAAGACTCCTTGACAATCTTGATTTTTCTTGCGATCTACAACAATTGACAGTGAACTTGAGAAAGACCAAGGTGGTGGTCTTCAATTGCCTTGAGACCTCTCACCTGAGCTTTTCTTTCTAGGGTGAGGCAATTGGGATTGCTTCCTCATAAACTTATCTAGGGGTTAGGTTCTCGAGACCTCGCTTCAGTTTGAGACCAGCAGTTCAACCTCGCATCAACAAGGGCTATGGCTCTTTGTCCATTGTTGAGAGACAATGTTTCTGATATCATTTCTAGTACATAGAGACCAAGCTGACTCTTATGGATACTTAGACTAGATTGACTGTGTTGTATGGTCTACAGTTTGGGGTAGTCTTTACTTGAGTTGAACTGGAATTCGGTAGTACAGGTCCAAACTCTTTTTGTTAGGTGGATTATTAGATGTAGACAATCTACCTGCAGTTGATGGGAGTTAGTTCATCATAGTAATCCTCATCAAATGACAAGGTAATTTGTGGGTCCCAGTTGTGGACTTACAATTTTTAGTAAGTCTATTTTTGGCAGTGTCTTTTTTGGCCATGCAATGGATGGCTCTAGCAGTTGGTCGTCACCTGTAGTGATATGGTTATTAATTGCATGAGTTCTTACCAGAGTCACGAGACTCAACGCGAGTCAGGCAAGTCATCTAAGTCAGCGAGTCGAGTTACCTCAACCAGGTCAAAATGACCTGCGACCTTGACCCAGCGAGTCAACTAGGCTAACTCATTGACTCGCCTAGTTGACTCAATTGACTCAATTAGGCTGACACGCTGACTAGCTTGGCTGACTCGGCTGACTCATCTGACACATCTGATTTTTTATTTTATTTTTCAAAATTTTCTTAATACATCTTAAGTTTACCTTTGTACTTATGTAATCGATGTATGTTATGTATGTGATCAAATTACCTTTTATTTCATATTGTTATTGTGTCTTTAAGCTTTATTCAATAACAAGTGCATGGAATTCTTTAAATTCTAAAAAATCTCAAAAATTCAAGGGTATTGTCACTTTGCCGAGTCACTACCGAGTCTGAGCCAAATCATGAGTCGAGTTACCCTTGCCGAGTCTAGGCCGGGTCTAAGTCTCATTACTTTGGCTCTTATTAATTAATTATAAAAGTCGCATTATTATAATAATATTTTATTATAATAATGATATTAAGAGATATTACTAAAAGAGTTGTGTTGAAAAGTTTCAAAAGCTAAGTTCTTTTGGGAAACTTTTGTCAACATGGGATTATAAATATGAGCTCATTTCATTGGAAAAAGCATGCTTGAATATTTATTGTATTTGTTACCTTTGTGGCTTTTCTGAGCTTCTGAATTTCATTGCCCTTGATGACGTACAAGGGTTTGAGTTCCAGAAATTATTTGAAGGTTGTATTGCAAATTGTGATGAGGTAAACAATTTGCCATTCTCTCCTACTGTATTTACTATAACTAAGGAGAAGATTATTACTGGTGATACTTTGTTTTTCTGAAGGGATTTATCAGTTTGCCATTCTCTCCTACTATATTTACTATAACTAAGGAGAAGATTATTACTGGTGATTACTTTGTTTTTCTGAAGGGATTTATCAGTGTTTCCTTTCATCATTCTGAGGCTTCATTCTAGAGGGTCGATCTATACAATTCAGTACATTGTGACTGTTTGGGAAGCCACGTTTTGAGTCTAGAGAAGTTTACAATTAATGTTGGGGTTGTGATGTCAAATCTGGGAGGCTGGACACCAAATTTCAGTACCTGCATTTACATTTTGAGGTCTGCAATTCCTCACAATTCCAGACATCATCATTGGAAGCTAGGCGATTATTTATTGGAGCTGTGAGATATGTTTCAGGGGCTGCGTTCTACAGCAGGCCTGCATTCCCTATAGCTGGAGTTTCTGGTTACATTCAAATTCGACCATCTCAGGTGTGCAAGAAGGCTGCAATTAGGCTTGCGTTGGGAATTAATTTTACATAGACTTGGAGTGAAAAAGGTGGTACAATTCGTAGCACATTCCTGTGCAACAGCTGGGTATGAGCAGTTACAAGTGCACGCTAAATTTCACATATTAAATTGTAGTCAATTCATCTGCTGTTGTAGCAGGTTATGTAGAATGTCATAAGGTGTTGGTGTAGCAGGTTATGTAGAATGTCATAAGGTGTTGGTGAATTTCTGGTTTGAGATGCATATTGTTTTATTGAATATCAAAATTGTATAGAAAGTGTACAGCATTAAATCATTAAGCTGAGAATTGGAATTGTTCACCAGTTCCCCTTGCTGGAGTATATAATCTTAGTGAGTGAATTAATAAATCTGCAATACCCAGCTGGTGGATTTATACATATAATTTATGTTCATTAACATAACTGATTGTGAGCATCACATGCCATTTCTATATAGCAATTAAAATTCAGTAATGTCATATGAATTTGGTAGCTCGGGTCAGGCAGGGTTATAACAGTGGTACTAGAGCGGTTTCTTGCCAGCTTGTAGGAATTGGGCTCAAAATTATTTGAACAAAATTGTTCAAGAGTTGGTAGCATTTGTTTGGTTTGGCATTCAATAGTCATGGGAGATGATAGGAGATTTGTGCTAGATATACACTATGCTCTTAAAGGCTGCACCACTCCACCTAGGGAAGGTGAGCCTGAGATACAGTTTGGATCTGTTGGTAGCCTGGGTGGTTCAAGTGGTTCAAGAGTTAGAGATGTTGATGTAGAGATTGACAGAGAGGCTATGCAGACATTCAGGAACCCAGCAGTCGGACAGCAATAAATGGCAAGTGTACTGCAGCAATTATCTAACACTCTGCAGCAGATAGCACTTGCTCAAGGACAGAGTAGCGAGAGAGCTCAAGATGTTTCTGTTGGTTCTCATAGATCTCAAGTTGAGGATAGAACCCAAGTTGGTGATAGGTACAGAGATGCTGATCGGCTTTTAGTTGAGGATGGAGACAAGTTAGCTGACATAGCTGACATACATACTCGCACTCATGATAGGTTACACAGGCCCAAGTTTATGAGACTTGAGGTTGATGCGGTCAATGTCAAATCTGAGGTTGCTCCTTTTGCTGATGACGTGGTGGCACACTTTGCAAAGTGGAATGCTTTACCACAAGTGATTAAAAAACATCTAAATTTTGATAGGTTCCTGACTTAGAAGCAGGAGCATTCGAGGGCGACACCGGCACCTAAGAGACAGAGGCCCCATCAGATAGAGTTACAAGTTGCCAGTAAGATGACATTAGAGCACTCTGATGGTAGCAAGACGGTTACAACTCGAGCTTGGATCCATAAGCTCAATACATATCTAGCTATGCGTCCTATGTCAGAGGTGGACGCTATCAAATTTGGAGTGCTACATTTGGATGGAGCTGCCCATGACTGGTGGTACCATGGGTTAGTTTCTCTACGACATGAGCAAGTCACTTCCTATTTAGAGTTCGTAGATCCCCTAATTGAGAGATTTGATAGGAAGGATCTCGAGGTGTACTTTCGTGACTTGGCTCAACTAAAGCAATCTCGAGGATTAAAGAGTTATATTAGTGAGTTCCAAAGGCTTTCAGCCATGGTCTATGATTGTTTCAAAGTGCAAGCGAATGATATTATTTATGGAGGGATTGACAGAGCCACTTCATGGATGGGTGATAATATTCAACCCCTAGAGTATCAAATTGAATATTCAAACTCCATGCTGAAACAAAAACATTGTGATGTTGAGAAATCAATCACCAATTGAATTCATGTAGAAATACAACAGTTGAATGGATCTCATATTCACTTGAAATAATAATCTCATTCCTCTATTTGTTCAAACTTCACATCTCCATGCTAGAGGGTACTGTGTGCATAGCTTTAGCTTTTTTCTTTTCTTCACAAGCAAATGACTAGGTGTCTCATACTGCAATGGCTCTTCACAGTAATATTATGATGCTCATATTTCATATGTTAGCAAGACCTTCACTGTCAATACATCGGTACAAGGAAACAATTTTATGGGATCATGAAGCCTTTTTACCCATTTCAGATCATATACTGAGTTAGGCTCAAAGTTCTTTTGTTACTAAAGATTACACAAACCGGCTGACATACAAGTCAGGATGTGCTCCAGCCATTAGTTAACATGCCAGAGATTTTGTTTTTAAAAACAAAAATCAAATCATAATGCAACACTGCTCTTATATGTCATATGGCAGAGAGAAAGAAATGTGACACACAAATATTTCCATTCACTAAATGTTTTTCCAGCAGAAGCACGCATAGCGGTGGGAGATCTTGGCCAATATATGGATACTCACATTAATTTGAACTCCCAATAATCATCTTCCCTAGTATTGATGCAATCTTATATCTTATTGTTTTAAGATCATTGATTAGATGTTCCCTCTCTATCTTGTGTTATTTCCAATATCCCTACAATATATTCCATGTATATAAGCCATGCACAATAGTGTTGAAACACATGTATATCTGATCATTGCTCGATCAAAATCTGAAGAACATAAAACAAAATTTCATAGATGGAATCTGCAAGTGCAGATTGATAATATACTTGCATTCAAGAGGTGTTAGGATCTGATATGAATGATGATCAATTTCAATAAAACTCTCTCTCTCTCTCTCTCTCTCTCTCTCTCTCTCTCTCTCTCTATATATATATATATATATATATATATATTTTTTTTTTTTTTTTTTTTTTAATCATGCTATTTGTTGAATTTCATGGAGGGTCAATGCATTTGTACTAAGCACTGCCATTGGATTTGGTATGTATATTCCAAAAGCAAAATCCTCTTAGATTTTTATATAGAGAATAGGCCATGAATAGTCATGTCCCTTCATAGGACATGTCTATTTAATCAAATAATTAATATAATAACTACTATATATATATATATATATATATATATATATATAATTAATTAATTAATTTTTCTCTTATAACAATAACCTTATATCTCATAAATAAAGAGCATACGTATATATAAATTATATCCTATGTATAATAGACTTATCTGACTGAAGCTATCAAACATCAACACTCCCTCTTAGCTTAGAAGGATAACCACATAAAAATAAATATTACTTCAACGTAATATTACAAATAACAATTTCAAGGATATCTCATTTGATATCTCAGAAGATTTCCACCATTTGATATCACATTCGATATCATGAGTATTGTTCTTCCAGAATACCAACACAAGATATTCACCAAGTACTCAAAATAAGGTTCGATATCACATTTGATATCAAGATTATTGGCCTCCTAGAATATCAATGATATTCACCAAGTACTCAAAAGGGTTTCGATATCATATCTGATATCAAGAGTATTGGTCTCCCAAAATATCAATGATATTCACCAACTACTCAAAAGGGTTTTGATATCACACCTAATATCAAGAGTAATGGTTGATATTCACCTAGTACTCAAAATAAGGTTTCATATCGCATCTGATATCAAGAGTATTGGCCTCCCAAAATATCAATGGTATTCACCAAACACTATTTGAGTAATGGCCTTCCATAATGTTGAGATGCAAGATATTCACCATATACTCAATTTGTTTGATCTCATAATACAAGTTATTGTAAGATAGTCACCTTATAGTAACTTCTACAAATACAATTGACATCACTTTGGAAGTCGTTGCTTCCTCATGATGTACACAATGGGTAGGCCCATTAAAATCACATAGTCGCAAGGTATTTGATCACTGGAGAATCCATCTCAACATGGTTTACTCCCTCTAAATCAACATGATTGAGATCATTGAAGATTGGTTGAATCGTATCCTCTATCTACTCCCTCTCTTTCAAGGTTGCCTCTAACAAAATGTCAAACTCCCTCTAAATCTTAATCTCCCTCATCTTGCAATAATACTCTTAGTGGAAAAGATCAAGGCACATAACTCTTATAGTATAAATAAGAATGTTAGTAGTATCTATTACTAACAAGAAAAAATAAGATAAAAAAATTTCTCAGTATTATCATGGTTCACATTATAATTCTCAATTGTATAAATTCATACAAATATATTAATCTTTTTATAATTTCATCATATCATATATGCAACTTAATATTCTTACCCTCTTAACATGTTTCTGTTAGAAACAATAGAGCACCAAGATGGGGGGGCAGGTCGGGGGAGTGAATCAGTTATCTAATAACTAAAACATTTATCCACCTTAAATAATCTTAACCATTAAACCAAAGTAAACAGCAAGCATACAAAGATGCACATACACAATTACACTAGATATGTTAACTAGGGAAACCATTGATCAAAGGGAAAACCCCGGTGGGAATGATGCCCACAAGATGATGTACTAATATAAATATTCCTTGTTAGGGGATGGAACCTATTAAGAGTTTATTACAACATTTAGTACATATGAATCCCTGTTAGGAGACTATGAATCCTTGTTAGAACATTCCAACCCTGTTAGGAGTTGTGTCATCCATGTTAGGAGTTGTAGAAGACAGAAGGACCCACTGTCCAAACAACTTTTGGGGCAAGATCACTGAACTCACTATCCAACTGATATCTCGACTATTCCTTGCAAAATAATTGTATGTACTGTACTTTAACTTCTTTCCCCTGTCCTATCAACCTGACCAATCACTGTCTGACCTTGTACACCAAGTCACAAACCTCAGATCCAAGTATCAAACTTCGGATCACACAATAAAACCTCGACAACGAAGTTTCCTTTACCTTCACTCTGCTCTGCTTAACTTCACATTCCCCTCTTCGTGTTGCTTACAATCATTTACTTTCTCCATACTATGATAAAGGAAAATGTCCTTCCTTTATACCGAATCCATAAAACAATTACCTGAGTCGGCTATTCCACCTTGTCAATTAATTATTATAGGACCACATTAAGAACACGTTACACTTAGCAATAACATTAATCTTCCACCTTGTAACTTGAATATCTTTTCGTACACGTATCATTATGATGAGCGACCTTAGCTACATCATCTCCAGAATGTCCTCTTCACATCTTTAACTTCGATTTCTCAGAATAACAACTCTATTAAGAGATATAACAAGTTGACCAGAACATGCCTCTATAAACTCTATCTTAGAACAGTCTTCACCGAAACTTGCATAACTTCTTCCTAACTTAATATCTTATGCTTCCGAGGTTAGTTACATATACTAGACACTTAGTAGTATCTCCCTTTAACCTCACTACTAAAAGTAAATGATCTATCAGTACCAACTTGATCTTTCTGTTATTCTTCTGTCAAAATACCACAGAAACTGCTATGTTGACATCGATGACAAACACAGTCATGAATGTAACATATCATCATAATAATGATCTAATCATGTTTCTACAATACTCCCCGATGGGAATATCATCAGCATTCGTGCTTCCAACAATCTCCCTCTTTGGCATTGATGGCAACATAGATGAAAAACATCTAGTTCCAAGAATACCAACTGCAAAAGACTATCAACCTTTCTTTTCAAATCCTCTTCATCAATCATTCTTCCATGCTGTACTTTTTCAAACTCTTTTCCATGCTAAACTGTCTTTCATTGTACTTTTCCTCAACTATTTCTCTTCTACCGAACTATTTCTGAACTGTTTTACTATTTCCGAACTGTTTTTCATGCTAAACTTCACCCCCGTTAACATCAATGTCAAAGGTTTCAGCAACCAACAACTGTCTCTAACCTACTCAAGTGTCCAAAGACACTGTTAAAACAACAAGAGTCCCATATGACTCTATCCACCATAGATACTCCCCCACACATGAAGCACCAGCATTCAATCCAGACAAACAATAGTACTCTATTACACTGGACTAATGCACTCTTGCATCATCTACTCTGATGTAGGAAGGGGCATAACCCCTAGCATACCTCGTAAATACTCAAAAGTCTCTTTGGGAAGAGACTTAGTGAAAATATCTACAATCTACTTTTTAGTGCTTACATACTCCAATCTAATTTCCTTTTCTAGAACTTTTTCTCTCAACGTGTGATACTTGATAGAAATTTGCTTAGTCTTAGAATGTAACATTGGATTTTTAGACATATTTACTGTGCTTGTGTTGTCACAATGTATGACAATAGGTTCACTAAATTCTATCCTTATATCCTTCAGCATCTACTTTATCCAAACAACTTGATTACAATTGTTTGTTGCTACAACATATTCTGCTTCTGTTGTACTTTCAACAAGTTTCATAGCAACAAGTTTCAAACATCGAATTTCATAGCAACAAGTTTCAACATTTATCATGATAATATCTCGTTTGATTTTTACAGATTGAACTTCTTTTAATTTAGCCTTGTTCATGGCAAGTGATAGCCAAGTAACCATAGTATGGTTCCATAAACCATTATGCCAAGGGATATTAGAATTAAACAAACAATTCTGCAATCATTAAAGAATATAATCTTTCAAATCATAGGTTGTAAAAGCTAGAAGTACAAAATCAATCATGTTCCAAGCATAGTTGTATACTTATTAACATTTCCTACTGGTTTCCGATTTCCATAACAGCTAAACTGTAGTTATAATTATCGGATAGAATCCTCTTAAGAAAGAGTTATTGAAGATACAATAAAATCACGATTTAAATATACAATTTGGAAAAATGAATCAATGATATTTCTACTAGTTTTAAAGAATATCTTTTTCAAATCACAGATTGTGATAAGCTGGAAAATATATATATTTTTATAATTTAGTTGAGGATCAACAAAGAGAGTTGATTGCTCTGAGATCCGAGCACCTAGGATGCACCGGTTGTAAAGCCATGGAAAGGGTGAAGAGGTGAGATAGAGTCTGCAATGACTTAGAAAATAAAAATTAGATATGATACATTAATTCTAGAATAATATCATTTAATATCTCATACATAATCATGTTATTATCTCCTGTTGTCAAGTCGAGTGGTGTGGTTGGATACTAGGATGCTCAACAGATAACAAGATGATCCTTGTCTATTCCGAGTAGGGAGGGCCTTTCTCGTTAGAGATTTTGTGGGGAAAAAGTTAAGGTCCGAGGTTGGGTGGTTAAGCCTCTGACAATGTTTCACCTCTCCCCAAGTTGTCAAACGTACAATAGACAAAGATAAGATATGCATTCAATTGTTTGTCGAGAACAAGTATTTTTACTTTTATGATAAATATGCAACACTAAGGTAAGATTAATTGAGTTATTTCATCGTTACAGTTATTTTATATTTAGATGCAAGAGATAGATTTATCTGATGGATTGATATATCAATCTTTCATTTACGTGAATAATAAATATGTACATATCTTCTAATCTTATGTTATTGCCACAGTTAAGCAATCGGAAGGAAATGAATGATACAATGGTATCTGAAGCCCTAATTGATACAGTGGTATCTGATGCCCTAAATGATTCAATGGTAACTGAAACCCTAAGTGATACAATGGTATCTGAAGCCCTAAATGATCCAATGGTAATCGATGCCCTAATTGATACAGTGGTATGTGATGCCCCAATTTTATATAGTGGTATTTAATGGTAATCATCATTTGATTTTGATATAACGGCATTGGATGTTAGTTGTTATATGATATTGTTATAGTGGTATTTCTGGACTAATCTAGGTGATTGTAGAAGCAATTCAAATTCCATTGTATGTAGATTTTAATTTCCATAGTAAATTCATTTATGGTATTTCAATTCTTAGTTATGAAATTTTGTTTAACTAATTTTAACGGTAAATCTCTTCACATGAACATGACTGATATAACAATCTTCCTATGAAATTGAAGTAACTAGCAGTCGCATGCTTTTGTACATGCAACGAGTGCGCTGATAAGAGATGAGATTTAACAGAAAAATGTAGAATGAATATTAAATAATGTAAATATAAGTTTGTTTTAAATGCAAATACAAAAATTAAAAAGTTGAAGATTAAAAAAAGATATAAAATTTACAATATTTAGGAAATTTGAATATTGCTTAAAAAACTTGTTCAATAATTTCAAGATTGTACAATTAAATTCAATTTATCAAATATGAAAAAAATAATCATTTAAAAATAAAACCCATCAAAAAATTTATTACAAAAAATTAATAAGAGAAATAAAAAAAAAATTTAAAAATGAAAAATAGCGACATCTCTAACAAATATTCTATTGACTAAATAAATTATAGAAACTGAAAAAACAATATTTAAAGAAAAAACTAAACTAATATAAAAATAATAATTTAAAGTAATTTAAAAACTAAAACCTAAATCAATTTAAAAAATCAAAAGTTTAATAAATAGAGATCATAACATAATCTAATGTCGAGATCGCAAGTAATTATTTTTTAAATAAATAAGAAAATAAAAACAATAGTTAAAAGTGGATATTTAAAATATAATTTATGTGAACAAATTAGAATATTAATAATTTTTAATTTAAATAACAAAATATTTACTAAAATCATAGATTAATAAATATTATTTATTTAAATTAAATTTATCAAATATGAAAAAATAGTCATTTAAAAAAACCCATAATATATCTATTATGAAAAATTAATAAGAGAATTACAAAAAAAAATGTCTAACAAATATTCTATTGACTAAATAAATTATAGAAACTAAAAAATAATATTTAAAGAAACACTTAAACTAATATAAAAAAAAAATTTAAAAACTAAAATCTAAATCAATTTTAAAAATCAAAAGTTAAAAGATCACAACTAATAAATAGATAAAGAAAAACAATAGTTAAAAGTGGAGATAACAACTAATAAATATCAAAACAAGAGTTAAAAGTGGAGGGAGATAAAAACTGGCTGATAAATAATTAACTTGAAGGATTTTCAATTTTCTGACCAAACTGACAACTTTCCCGGCCAACTTGCAAATTTTTCATCAAAAAATTAATTTTTGAGAACAAAGTTCCCACAAATAGCCTATCGGTTAAATAACTGTATTCTTTGAATATGTTAGTTGTTAATTAAAACCTAGGAAGACTGGTTGTTACACATCCATACATCCTGCCCAATTAGCATCAGTATAAGCATATAGAGTGAAATCATTAAATTTATCATACCATAATCCGAACTCTGGTGTTCCTTTTAGGTATCTAAATATCCTTTTGACTGCTGCATAATGTGCTTCTCTGGGGTTAGCTTGAAATCTTGCAACAATTCCAACTGCATTTGCTATATCCGGCCTTGTGTGAGTCAAATATTACAATTCTCCAATCATAGATCTGTACTTCTTCAGTTCAATAGTAGGTGTCTTATCCTTTGTAGATAACTTGTGTCCAGTTACCATAAGTGTTCCAACAGGCTTACATGTTTCCAAACCAAACCTTTTCGATAAATCTTTCAAATACTTAGCCTGAGAAATAAAGATTCCTTCTTTGTCCTGCACAATTTGTAATCCTAGAAAATATTTCATTTATCCTATTATGCTCGTTTCAAATTCCTTCTTCATTTCTTCTGCAAACTTGTCACTTTCATCATCATCATTTCCTCCAAATATGATATCATCAACAAACATTACCAAGATCATCAATCCATCATCAATTTCTTTCCAATATAGATTACTATCTGTCATACCTTTGTTATATCCAAGCTTTATAAATGCTTGTCCAACCTTGCATACCAAGTTCTGGGTGCTTGCTTCAAGCCATACAATGTTTTCTTCAATCTGCATACTGTCCTTGTCATTTGTCAAAAGGCAACCTTCAGGTTGTTCTATGTATACCTCTTCTTCAAGTTCTCTATTCAGAAATGTTGACTTGACATCGATCTGATATACTTTAAATTTTTTATATGTTGCATATGCTAAGAATAACCTTACTGCTTCTATTCTTGCCATAGGAGCATAGATCTCATCGTAGTCTATTCCTTCTTGCTATGAGTAACCTTTACATACCAATCTTGCTTTGTTCCTTACAACTTCACCTTGTTCATTCATCTTGTTCCTAAATACCCATTTTGTTCCTATCAAATTCTTGTCTACTGGTCTGGGGACCAACTCCCATGTCTCAATCTTTACTATCTGATCCAATTCCTCTTTCATAGCTTGTTCCCACTAGTCATCTTTACATGCTTCATCTGCATTCTTTGGTTCAACTTGGGATATCAAACATAGTTCTTCATTGATTCTACTTCTTGTCATCACACCTTTATCTCTGCTTCCGATGATTTGCTTGGGTGGATGATTTTTTGTCATATTCTTACCCGAAGTAGGAGTTGTTATCTCAACTCTTAGCTCTGTTGAAGGTTTCGAGCTTTGTTCCCACCTTGGCTCTCCTCATTCTACAAATCATTGTTAGTCTCAAAGAATACTTTGTTATTTTGTCTATCAATTCCAGAATTATCCTCTTCTTCATCATCATCAATAATAGTTACCAAATCTATCTCTTCTACTACTTTCTTTTCCCTAACCAATTCAAGCTCATTATCTTTATCACAATCATTCAAGAATCTTTCCATACTTGCTTTAAATTCTTCATCTTCATCAAAAGGAAAACTTTTTCTATATTTTCTTACTCTCTTAGGGCATGTAGATGAGAAATGACCAAACTCTTTACATGTCCAACAAGCAAAAATTTCATACCTTCTTTCTCTCTTTTCATAAGCAGATCAATACCTTCTTTGATCTCCATGTCTTCTTCAGATCTGGATCTGTCTTTACTTGTGCCTCTATTCAGAAACTCAGTGCTCAAATCTGTACACAATTCTGATTTCTTACCAAGAAGCTCCACCTTCTAGGTGTTGAAATTTCCTCCATCAAACTCAGGACTATTTTTTCTGAAATAACTTGCTACTAATCTCCCAAAGCTATTAAGCTTATCCTTCAAGGACCTGACCCTCTGATACCAATTGTTAGAAACAATAGTCCACCAAGATAACTGAAAGGGGGGAAGGTGGACCAATTATCCAATAATTAAAACATTTATCCACCTTAAATAATCTTAACCATTCAACCAAAGTAAACAACAACCATACAAAGATGCACATACACAATTACACCAAATATGTTAACTAGGGAAACCCTTGATCAAAGGAAAAACCCCAATGGGAATGATGCCCACAAGATGATGTACTAATATAAATATTCCTTATTAGAGGATGGACCCTATTAGGAGTCTATTACAACATTTAGTACATATGAGTCCCTATTAGGAGACTTTGAATCCTTGTTAGAAGATTCCAAGTCTGTTAGGAGTTGTAGAAGATAGAAGGACCCACTGTCCAAACAGCTTTTGGGGCAAGATCACCGAATTCACTGTCCAATTGATCTCTCAACTATTCCTTGCAGAATAATTGTATGTACTGTACTTTAACTTCTTTCCTCTGTCTTGTCAACCGGACCAATCACTGTCTAACCTTGTAGACCAGGTCACGAGCCTCAAATCCAAGTATTGAACTTTGAATCACACAATAAAACCTCGGCAACGAAGTTTCCTTTATCTTCACTCTGCTTTGCTTAACTTCGCATTCCGCTCTCCATACTACTTACAATCATTTACTTTCTCCATGCTGTGATAAAAGAATATGTCCTTCCTTTATACCGAATCCATAAAACAATTCCCTAAGTCAGCTATTACACCTTCTCAATTAATTATTATAGGACCATATTTAGAACACATTATACTTAGCGATAACATTAATCTTCCGCCTTGTAACTTGAATAACTTTTCGTACACGTATCATTATGACGAGCGAGCTTAGCTACATCATCTCCAGAATGTCTTCTTCACATCTTCAACTTCAGCTTCTTAGAATAACAACTCTGCTAAGAGATATAACAAGTTTACTAGAACATGCATCTGTAAACTCTATCTCAGAACAGTCTTCACCGAAACTTGCATAACTTCTTCCCGACTTAATATCTTATGCTTCCGAGGTTAGCTACATATACTAGACACTTAGTAGTGTCTCCCTTTAACCTCGCTATTGAAAGTACTCAACAATTTGTCCATACCAACTTGATCTTTCCGTTGTTCTTCTATCAGACACCACAGAAAACTGCTATATTGACATCAATGACAAACACAGTCATGAATATAACATATCATCATGATAATAATCTAATCATGTTTCAGGTGTTTGGCTCTATACTTTGTCATGTGTTTTCTTCTTATAGATAATTGTGGTAATACACCATAAATCAAAGGCCTTTGCAAATGTGGAAAGGTGTTTCCTTTGTAGGCTTTTGAGTGGCAATATTTACCGCTGCACAAGATCAAATATTTTGATGACATTGGACCCCCATCTGCCACATGATCTGACGTATTTCTTCTTTAGTTATGGTTATTGGCTTTAGCTTTAGTACTTCATTTGAGCAGGGTTTATATTTATTTTTGCCATCTTCTTTAAAGCTCGACATCCAGATTCTAATCCATCGATTGCCAGTTGTCCTTTGTTAATAGACTGATTTTAAAATTCATTGTTCGCATTACGTTCCTTATCTTTTAATATTTTCTTCTTTCTAGATCGTCCATGTAATGTCCAATAAGGAGTTGCTCTTTGTGTATTTACAACACTCTCATCAAGCTTACAAACTACTTGATCCAAATCTATCCAACGAATCTCATACTCTCCTCACACACACTTTCAATGAGCCTGCAACCTCATATAGAAAGAGTCAAAAAAAATTTACCAGATTAGGAAGTTGAAGAATATATAACCATTCTCTAATCACCAACTATTATTTAAACTACCACACAAACTATTGCTCATCATGGCTTTTATCACACCTTTATACAAACTACCTTCTTCTTCATACCCAACAATGCTTCTACAATAGAATATAAAGGCACTTTCAAATTTTTAATCAAGTTACAATTTCGATAATTCCAAAGCAAATGAATATGACCAACTGTGAATAATATTGAAGATCCATTGCAAGACAAAATAAATACAACCAGGTCTGAATATAACAAGACAAAAAATTCAGCGCAACAATGATCAAATGCCTTGGTTTAGGAAACTAGTGATTCTTTCACTATAGACAATGGTAGAATGATTAGAACCCATCTCTGTAATTTCTCCGATTGTGTTCTGAATATCTTCATGTGTTTTATTGTGTCAAATGATTGTCAAATTACATACGTCCACTTAAATACATAATTACAGTCATGATACTTCCAATAAATTTTGGATAGACTTAAGATGACCAAAAAAATTAAGTGCAGACCCAAATATAATTTAGGGTAGATGATTCCAAATGTAGGCATCATAGATATTAACAATATGTATCCCTGAAGGCGGACATTTGAGCATTTATAAAATTGCGTGCCAAATCAATATCAAGATATTACATAGCAATGTTATTTTCAGGTACATAAACTAGGCTCTGATACCATGTTGAATTTCATGGAGGATCGGTGCAATTGTACTAAGCACTGCCATTGTATCTCGAATATAAGGACATGTGTTCATCCATAATAATAGAGAATAGTTGATTCTTCATAAAGAAAGCTTTGCTTTTATCTGATGTCTTGTGGAGATCCTTCAATATATTCTAGAACTCTACAGTTGTCTTGTCGGACGACACTTGAGTCAATCGACCATCAGTAATTGAAAGCTTAATGAGCATAACCGCTTCACAATTACGCTCATCAAACTTCTCCTAAGTAACATCGATTGTGGTAGGACAAGTCTCGACATGCAAAACAAGCACCTCAAGGCGACTATACTCAAAGATCATCATCATTCTCTAATTCCAGGTGTTGTAGTTCTTCCGATTGAATCATTGACTGCAATGCAGTGCAATGCAGGAGAAGATTGGTGAGAGATGTCATGACATGTTTTTGACACACAAAAACGTGAATATTTGTAAAGGCACGAACTTCAAGGTAGATTGATCAAAGACCCTAAAAGATGAAAGCACATCCAGAAAAGAGCTTGAAAAGCCCAGAAAGAATCTAAAATTAGATTTTGAATCTGCTAGCTTGAAAATTGAGGCACAGAAAAATGATGCACCCAGAAAAAACAGAGACTGACCCAGTTGAGATCTTGAAAAGCCCACCACAAATTTACAAACAAATTTCAATTCCAGCAAAACAACTAAGTGGTTCGAACAAAACCCTGACCAGCTTGAAAAAGAAAACAAAATCAGAGAAATAATGGCAAAAAACTATGACAAAGAGTGTAGAAGGGTGGAAGTAGAGCAGCAAGAAGGTCAAAATGACCAAGGAGAGGGTCTCTTATGAAGGGCAACCAAAAAATGGCGCAAATTAACACTGCAGAAAGACACATAGGTTGCAGAAAATCAAAATTGCACCCAAATAAAGTTGTAAAAACACATCCAGAAATGGTCGAAAAACAAATTAAAATGGCCACAGTTTTGCAAGAAAAAAAATGACAAACAGAAAATCCCATTGTCTGTAGGAATAGAGCCACAAAGTTCTGCAAATTCCATCCAAATCTGTTACATCCCAAATTTTGCCCTAATTTTTAATTTGATTATAATTGTTAGTTTAACGAATTATTTCTTTTCATGATCATGGGAAATGAGTTAGTTATTTATATACATTGCTATCAATTTAACCATTTCTAACTGATAACATACTCAACTGAGAATAAAGTAACGACTAACTTTCTTAACTAAATTATATCAACTGAAATATTTATTCAATGTAAATATCAGTATTTACTTTATCTAGAAAACTAAACTATCTAATTATTCTTCTAAGGATTAAAAGTAAAAGTGTAAAAGAAACATACAGTAATAACAAAAGAATCTCTTTATCTTGTTGTTCAAGCCTCGACATTGGTGAGAGGAGAAGCATTAACATAAGCTTAACCTCCCAACCTCGGACCATACTTATCTCCACAAATCCTAACTTATTATAATGGCCCTCCCTACCTCGAGATGGGTTTGGGATGTTCTTCAGGCCAGCCATCCAAGCTACTAGGTGGTTGAGTGCCCCATCAGTTATAACTATATAACTGACATCTACGGAGAAACAAGAGATTTCAAGATTGGCACATATGCCTGAAACTACCTTCGTCAACGATTTTAGTTGGGTTGGTGAACCCAATCTCCACCACTCGAGTTGACAACAGATTCTATTACCGAGACATGCATGAGCTATTACTTATTCAATATTCAAATCTGATTTCATTATTGATTTTTGCAAGTTAATTCCACCTCTTCACCATTTTGTGGCTTCTATGCCCAGGTGAATCCTAGGTGTCTGAAAGATTATGATCACCTTGTTATTATATACACCTCTTCACCATTCCATAGCTTCTTTGAGGATGAATTCCTCAGTGTTCGTAAGATTATGAGCATTCTGATATTATCTACACCTCTCCACCAATTCAATGGCATCTTGTTGGTGAATTCCTTGGTGTTTCAAGTATTTGAAATTGTGATAGCATGTGCATTGTTGTTGATTCACACAATCAATCAAGTTTCCTACAGCTATTATTGAAATCATAAATGTTGTATTCACAAGGATATTCAATGAAGATCTTCAAGGTTCTCAATGTAATGCAGGGGATAAACATCAAAATAACATAAACTTATCTCAATCGGCTAAGGATGGACACTCAAATCGGATTAGAATGGAGTTATGCCCTTGAAAACATATTTGTTTTAATCTCAGCCTATCATTTTATACTGACTGTCAATAGACATTGTATTCAATGGAAAATGAACTAAGAAATTCAATGACTCTATGGTATTTCGCTCAACACTGGAAAGAGTAATCCGACTATAGTTGGGCTTGTACTTAGCAGAAAAAAAAAAATAGAATGAGTCATGCGACCTGTGATTTGAATATGGCTTTCTTGCCCTCGGTCGGAACTCCTGTTCACCTGCTAATTGATAATACAATCGCCGGTAGAACTAAAGAAAAGTTGGGAAGTCGGGGGTGAGAGAAATACTATAGGTATGGCTGTGAACATCCAACCCAGCCTAGAATGATTCACGGCAAACAGAGAAAAGGAGAGGATAGAAAAATGGAAAGAGGAATAATCCTCTAATCGATTCATGGCTTCTTTAATGGTTGGTCGAGACTCCTCGGCTACCATCAGTTTTCAAGATGACCATTCGAATACAACATAAAATTGAATTTGAAAAGGAGAGAATTAAAGGGGGAAAAGAAATAAGGAGTTGAAGAGTTATAAACTTATTTTATTATTATAATATGCTCTTATACACGTTCACATAAGTATATTGATGAGGTGACATCATTAGTTTATATTCTTATAATTTTTTGGTGCCATTTCATTTTTATATTTATGTGTTCGTATTTAAGTGTTTATTATAATGATAAGAAAATTTAATAATCAATCTCTAAAGGTATGTGTTAAATTTTAATTTAGATTATTTTATGTTTTTTTTTTTTAAATTATATTGTTTCCCTAATAGCTCATGCGGTCCCAAAATGTAACCTGTGGACTAGTCTTTGTATCCTTTCCAAGGAAGTCTTAGGACATTACGAGTTTACAGTATTACCATTTGGTTTAACCAATGCCCCAGCAGCCTTTATGAACTTAATGAACAGCATATTTCAAGACTAACTGGATAATATAATCTAATGATGTCACCTCATCAATATGCTTATGTGAACATGTATAAGAGCATATTATAATAATAAAATAAGTTTATAACTCTTCAACTCCTTATTTCTTTTCCCCCTTGAACTCTCTCCTTTTCAAATTTGAATATGTTGTATTCAAATGGTTATCTTGAAAACTGATGGTATCCAAGGAGTCTCGACCAACCATTAAAGAAGCCATGAATCGATTAGAGGATAATTCCTCTTTCCATTCTGCTATCCTCTCCTTTTCTCTATCTATTGTGAATCATTCTAGGCCAGGTTCGACGTTCGCAACCAGATACCTTCAGTATTTCTCTCACCCCCGACTTCCCAACTTTTCTTTAGTTCTATTGGTGACTGTATTATCAATTAGCGGGTGAACACGAGTTTTGGCCGAGGGCAAGAAAGCCATATTCAAATCACAAGTCACATGACTCATTCTATTTTTTTTGTTTCTGCTAAGTACAAGCCCGACTGTAGTCAGATTACTCTTTCCAGTGTTGAGCGAAATACCATAGTCATTGAATTTCTTAGTTCGTTTTCCATTGAATATAATGTCTGTTGATAGTCAGTATAAAATGATAGGCTGAGATTAAAACAAATATGTTTTCAAGGGCATAACTCCATTCTAATCCGATTTGAGTATCCATCCTTAGCTGACTGAGATAAGTTTATGGTATTTTGATGTTTGTCCCCCGCATTACATTGAGAACCTTGAAGATCTTCATTGAATATCCTTGTGAATACAACATTTATGATTTCAATAATAGCTGTAGGAAACTTGATTGATTGTGTGAACCACAACAATGCACATGCTATCACAATTTCAAAATACTTGAAACACCAAGGAATTCACCGAAAAGATGCCATAGAATTGATGGAGAGGTGTAGATAATATCAGAATGCTCATAATCTTACGAACACTGAGGAATTCACCGGAAAAGAAGCCATGGAATGATGAAAAGATGTATATAATAACAAGGTGATCATAATCTTTTAGACACCTAGGATTCACCTAGGCATAGAAGCCACAGAATGATGAACAGGTGAAATTAACTTGCAAAAATCAATAATGAAATCAAATTTGAATATTGAATAATTAATAGCTCATGCATGTCTCGGTAATGGAATCTATTGTCAAGTCAAGTGGTGGAGATCGGATTCACGAACCCAACTGAAATCCTTGGCCAAGGTAGTTTCAAGCATGTGTGCCAATCTTGAGATCTCTTGTTTGTCCATAAATGTCAGTTATATAGGTATAACTGATGGGGCACTCAACCACCTGGTAGCTTGGATGACTGGACCGAAGAACATCCCAAGCCCCATCTCGAGGTAGGGAGGGCCATTCTAATAAGTTAGGATGTGTGGGGGTAAGTATGGTCCAAGGTTGGGAGGTTAAGCCTATGTCACTGCTTCTCCTTTCACCAATGCTGAGGCTTGAACAACAAGATAAAGGGATTCTTCCGTTATTATTGTATGTTTCTTTTACACTTTTACTTTTAACCCTTAGAAGAATAATTAGACAGTTTAGTTTTCTAGATAAAGTAAATACTGATATTTACATTGAATAAATATTTCAGTTGATATAATTCAGTTAAGAAAGTTAGTCGTTACTTTATTCTCAGTTGAATATGTTATCAGTTAGAAATGGTTAAATTGATAGCAATGTATATAAATTTATTATTTCCTTTTATTCTTGTTATATCAGCTGAAAATGAAATATAGTTAGACTAGAAACAGTTACTTTTATCATAGTTATATTTGGTTAGTAGAAGTCATCGTCTTGTGAAATAGAATCAGTTACTTATTCAATAGGTCATTAGGAGTTCAGAATTGGTTAAGAAAATTCATTTGTTACAAAATCCATGACCAAAAACCACGCACAGTTATAGGAAGACATAAAATAGAAAGATGTCTGCAAAAAGCACTCAACCAAATCAGAAAAATCAACCAAAAATGGCGCCCAATCTTAGTACAGAAAACCTAGTCAAGTTTTTTTTTTTAAATCCTGCAAAGAAAAAAAATTGAACACACACAAGAAAAGGATGTTGAAAATCTTAAGTCTAAAATTTCATGAAAAAATTTAAGACTTTCAAAACCTATTTTGAAACATAACTCAGGAAATTTCAATAATGAAACTATTATTTTTTTTTAAAATAGCTCTAATATCATATTATGGTAAAATAACGAATGTGTTATTAAACAGAGATCATAAATGATCTATATACAAGTATACACAAGAATGTTTCTATAATGAACAAAGAGAGAGAAATAGAAACATTCTGAAGAGAGAGAGAAAGTTTCCATATTGAACAGAAAGAGAATATGGAAGCAAAGAAGAGGAGTGGCCATTAGAAATAGATGTAAATCTATGGAAGGGAGAAAAACAAAAATAGAGAGATTTAACTCTAATACCAAATCCTCCGCCTCCAGATTTAGTTTAGATGCATGACGGCTTCATTCTATATTATGGTTATAGCAGTTACATTCTAGCTTTTCGCTCTGCATCAATATCTTTTAATTAGTTGCATTATGACATCTCTCTCATCATTGAGTTTCCTATTAGCTGCATAATGCAATCATAACTGGAACATAACAGTTTGTTTTTGCATTAGTAATGCATACCTCTGTTGCATGTCATCATATAATTGCTTCCTGAATAATGGCATTATATCTCAATACCACTGTTTGTTCAAAAACTATTTTTTTATATTCAATATTATTGGATTTTGGATCATGTAAAAACAGTATCCAAGTTGTACTCATTAAAGAAATTATGGGTTAGATGTAAAACTTCTGTTGGGACAGATTCTGAAGGATTAAAATAAAATGCATACAGTCTAGATAGGGCCCACCCTGTTGGGTCTCCTTCGATCCTTTTATATTGTTCCTCTGGATCTAATGTAATTGCTATGAGAAACAGCAACTTGAAATAGGCTGAATCTCTGAACTCTTATCCATATTGGTCCAATTCCATCCCTGGGATGGGTAGAACATTTTCTTCTTGGAGACTTACCAGCATAGAGATTTAAGTCATCTTGATTGTCATCTTGATTGTATTATTGATGAAACGGACCTGGAGGTCCACAGAACAAGATTGGTGGTGACATTGGTTGCACAAGGTAATTGTTTGTACATACAAAACCTTGTCCAAGTGATACTACGCTACAAGTAATATACATTTGTCACTAGGACCAATAGTGCAATATGAAGTTAGGAAGGTCACCTAGTAGGCAAGAATGTATTAGGTTGACTGGCTATGACAATTGCAGGTCCTACACCAGGACTCATATGGCAAGAAAATGGATACCATAGTCATGTACTCCTGGAAAGGGTTGGACTTCTTCCTTTGGAAGTTGTACGGGTGACGGTCACAATCAAAAGATCCATGGTTGAGTGGTAAAAACTCTTAATGATGCCCTTTCACCCTTGATGTTTCAATGATCCGGAAAAGATCAAGTGTTATGATCAGCATGAGCAGGTTCTAGTCCGTTTCAGTTATCTGTTAAATAATTAATTGTTTCTTGTACACTATTTTGAATCACTTAATTTTCAGTTTCATGCGAAAGTAGTTAGTAGCTGCAAATGGCAGTTAACTGTCACGTATTCATGCTCTTGTGAAATGAGAAGTAGTTATAAGCCAGTTTTTATTTTCCGCAAATTGTAATAAAAAATTATTTATTTTCTTCATAGAATTATGGATGTTACAAGAATCAAGCTTGCCCAACAAGTTGAAAACTGTGTGTCCTTCTCAATGCCACATTCTTCACATTGTGGTCTTAGCTCATTTTCTCTAGTGATAGTCTTGAATTGTATTAAAAAATTTAGGATCCAAATTTAGAAGATAACTTTCGTATGTGTTACCTATAAACTTATCAGCTTGACCATATAATTTGTGAAGTTTATCCCAAGTTTCCTTGATTGTCTTACACTTTTCAACTTGGATACCAATTCGTCAGCAGTAGCCCCAGAGACAGAACCCGGTGCTGGTGGAAGCAGAGGCGGGTGCTGATGTGAGGGGAAGCTGGCCGGAAGCCATTCCCAGCCAGCTGGGATTGTTATGTCTGAGTACGTGTGGATTTGGTATACGCATGTACATGGGAGGTCTATGGATCAGGTGAAAAAAGAATGGGGCATCCGCAACAAAATGTTCAGTTTGCCTCTGCGAATATATATATGCATACGGCATGGGATTCACTCAATATTCTGACTGCTTTATGTTCTTGTATAGACTATTGCACCATGGGAAATTTCTTGTTTTGGGGTTTCCTTGCATTGCTCAAACTGCGTGAGCTGTCCACCACTTTCCTGCTGGCAACAGACCTTTCAGTCGGAAAAAGAAGGCTGTTTGGGAAAATAAGGAATGTGCTATCACAAGTTTAAATTGCCTTCATTTGATTTGGTCTATCCAAAGTCATAGCGATCATCACTCTTGGCAGATTTCCACTCACATGATTATTACCCAATGTCCACCAGTTACCCACATGTATTCCTCAAAGTCCACTGGTGTTTGACTAGGGAATTTGAATTAGTTTTATAAGCTCAATCTCCTGTAGTTCAAGGAAATTGTGTCCTAGTGTTTATACAGCCGACATCCATGTGTTTGAATATGTATTGGTGAAGTCTCAAGCTATCAAATGTTTTTATTTTGTATATTTATTTCATTTCTTTGCAAATACATAGTATGTGTGTGTACATATATGTGTGTGTATATATATATATACATATGTACATATATATACATACATATGTGTGTGTGTGTATATATATATAGATATATCCGCATCCACATCCGAATTGGTAACTAAGCTTTTCAATGCGAAAGATAAGGTCAGGAGATATATACTTTCTGAACATTCCAAAAGGCATAGAACTTTTGATAAGCAATTCCACTTTCAAATTATGATCATTAAAATATCTTGGTTGTGAAACTGTGCCATCAGCATAATGATTTAAACCTCTTCCATTAGTTTATTCCATGTATCAACTTTCCAAACAGCATAATTAAGTACGGTTGAGAATGGAAATTTAGGAGAACCCATAATTCAAAATAAATGAGCACGAGAGAGAAAATCAGAAGCACGTAGTACATACACACCAAGAGAAACACACACACACACACACGAACAAAAAATAATTGTGGCACTTTAAAAATCACTGCATTTACAATGCTGGAATTGTTTTAAAGAGTCTTACAATATCTAAATATGGACTCAAAAACTGAAAGTTTAATAAAATCTCAGAATCAGAATTTCAAACTAGCACCAATATGTAGCACATGGAAAAATATCAACTTTCAAAAGAAAGGCACCTTGATCTGAGGTTGTATGTGAAAGATACATCCATTTGAAGTTGCAAAATACAAGGATTGTCTTTTAGATCTCATGAGAAAATGACTTTTCTGGAAAAATGGCAATACTTAGCAAAATCTGATTCCACAATTGTGAAGAGTGCAAAATTCTGCCCCAAACAAAAAAAGTTGCTTGGGAAAACACATCTGTATGGGTAAGAACAAGCCTTTTGAAATTTTGCACATTATATTTGTAGTTAAGGGAGGATATTATTGCAAAGGTATTTGGTAAAGAATCTGATTTGCAAAATTGCAAACTTCAATGGCAAGGGGTTGCAAAATTGAAAACTTCAATTCTGACGGATTGGGATTTTACATATAAATACTGCCATGTTCACAACTAAATTTTGGAAACACCAAATTTAAATTAGCTCTTGCCAAGTTTAGAAGTTGAACAATATTTGACAAAACCACCAAAATCTGGGCATAAAGGTTGGACCAAGTCGCAAGTACAGATCACGCACTTCAAAGGGACAAAGGCAATTAAATAAATGTATTAATATGTTTTAAAATTGCATTGGGTTTGGGGGGGGTGAAGCTGCACCCCACGCCCATGAAAAGGGACTCACGGGTACGTTTGGGTTCAAGGCCTATGCATGCTATGCAGGGGCCCACATTAACTTTGGGTACAGACCTACAAAATGCAGGTCCTTTTATTTTCCGTTATTTTTTTAACAAACTATTTTTTAAATATGTGAATACTGCCCTTTTTTGAATAATAATACTTTTTAATGCAAAAAATTAATTTATTTTTAAATAACTGTACCTATTATTGCAGGTGGGCCAAAGGTTTGCCTGTTAAGAATTTTTTTGCCCTGAGTTTGTTTCTCTCTGAAATCAACAAATTGATAGTTGAATTTATGGTTTTTGGACCTTCTAGACATAATGGAACAATTTGTTTGGTCTCAAAATACCTCAAAGAAAAGTTAGCCTCTGGATCTAATGGCAAAAGATTTGGTTCACACCTCTATAAAATTTGCATCTGGTGTCCAATGTTAACAAAACAAGTAATTCTGACTTTCCCATCTTCTGTGAACTCAATAGTGAGTTCATATTTGCTCTAGGAAGCTCACAAAATACCTCTACTAAAAGCAAGAGACAGGAACCCCCCACCCCTGAGAGCCCATAATTTCTTCAAGCTTTTTTCATTCTTCAAGGCATCATAGGATGCAAGAGAGTATTAGGATTTCTTTCAAGCCCCGTTTGTTTGCGGGAATTGAACTAGAATAGGAATCAACAAATTCCTAAAATTTCTAATTCTCAATTTGGGTGCACCAATCAAAATAGGGAATTGGAATTCATATTCCCATTTTAGACCCAAAATGAGAATTTGATATTTCACCAAAATAGGTGGAATTGGAATTGGTAATTCTACTTCCCATTTCCCTTTTTAATATTTGATCAAACTTTCAAGTCCACTTGTGGGTTTCCAACCTTCTACCGTACAATGGATGGAATTTGTGTATGGCTTCCCCCTCCCTCCCATGCGAGCAAAGCAATTACGCAGTGTTTTATAAATGTGAGAGAAGCAGATCGGACTGTTTTGGTTAGGTTGCATTTCATCAGATGAGCTTCTGCTTTGTTTGGACACACCCGATGCGATGAGATCCGGCAAAAATCCAATGTTGCAGAGATCCTAAAGAGAACCCATTTCCTCGAGATGCCAAAGCTAGCTTGGAGTTGTCACAGACTATTCAAGGACATGAGTAAGTTTAAATAGATCGGACTGTTTTGGTTAGGTTGCATTTCATCAGATGAGCTTCTGCTTTGTTTGGAGACACCCGATGCGATGAGATCCGGCAAAAATCCAATGTTGCAGAGATCCTAAAGAGAACCCATTTCCTCAAGATGCCAAAGCTAGCTTGGAGTTGTCACAGACTATTCAAGGACATGAGTAAGTTTAAATAGATGTCTTCACACTTATTAGATTCCTGCTTTTGACTCATTTGTTTCATTTAACTTCTACAAGTGTGATCAGGTACTTGGTATGGGAAAGGGATGAAGCAATTGTCGTATGAGAGCAGAAAGAGTAGATTTTGGGATTATCACCCTGTGTCGGCCATTTTTGCAACAATATGGAGGTGATTAGCAAACAAAAGCTGAAAAAAAGCTCAGTCTGAACCTTTCGTTGAAATTACTCCAAGCAAAAGAAATGTTGTTTGAACATCGCTCAGTATTCAATCAGCATCTCAACATGAGGCAATCCCATCTCTCTCATGACCATTCAACTGCGACCAAATCAAAAAAAATCCAAATTTCAGTTTCAACTCAAATTCCAATTTTAGTTTTGTGAATCAAACGGGTCTGGAATAACAAGTTCCAGAATAACAAATCCCAGTAGCCAAACAGGCCCTCAAAGGCAAAATCACTCCAAAATCCAAAAAAAAGCTAACCCACAACGCACAGGTAGCTCCAATACCATGTTAGATTAAGTTGTGAAGCCATCCAAAGATAAAAAATGACTAAAAGAAAGCAAGACTAGATCCAAAGATCAACAAAACTCAACACTCTCTTAGCAATGAACTTGGACTCGGAAATAAGTAAGCTAGTGAACTTAGCATAGGAAAAGGTAAGGGTTGTTCATATAGAAAACAAGAGGCATATAGTTCCAAGTGGAACAATAACTCCCAACAGCCCAAAATAGGGAGAAACTTTGCCTGCTTGGTAAATACCAGACACATGGTTATGCCAACTTAGGTAAAGACAAATAAATGGTTATAGGAGGCTGCAAATAATCCAAAAAGAGGGTGAGATATTGAACAACCCAAAGATGGGTGTGAATGCCACATGCAATATGTAGGATTATGTCATTTGTCCTCCCAACCATTCTAATATAAACTAAGAATGCTTCAAAATATGTGTTGGAAGATAAACATTCCCTTACTAACATAAGAAAAATAATATCCTGCACTAAAAATATCAACAAAAGTTAAATGTTCCCCTTCCAAAATATTAATCTAGGAGTAGTTGATTACCTAAGTGGATTATAATAGTTTTTCATTTTTAATTAATTGAATGTACTAAATTGTAGTTTTAATCCTTGCTCCATGGCAACACAGCCACCACACCCCAACCCACCACCAAAAAAAATTGCATTCCAGAGATAAGGATTTTTTGGGACATGGGGGGAACATCCCCCTATTGTTCCACCACCTCCACTGGTGACCCAAGGGCATTTTTGGGACATCCTCTTGGTTTGGAGACGTCTCCCAAGTGTCTAAGGTACTCCCAACAGTCTCCTAATCATCCCTAAGACTTCTAGGAGTCCCTATGGATCCCACTCAAACCTTAAGCACTCTGAAAAACTCATAAATAGGCATCTAAGCCTCATTCCAAATCGCTCCCATGTTCTAGAAAGAGTAATGGCTTGTTTTTCCATAAAACACTGATAAAAATGCACATGAGGGTTTGTGTGGTTTTGAAGACCTTAATTTGTGCCTGGTTGTGAGTCTCCACCATATATCATGGTAGGGAATGTGACACACTAGCTCTCAACCCTGCTAGGGAATCTAGCCAAAAACCTACACCCACCAGCATCCCATTCTCATTCCAAAATCTACACCCTGGTGCCCTCATCCCCCTCTTGAGACTCTGTGATAAATAGGCATTAGCATATTATATTTTCAAAATGCAATTAAGTAATTACAAGGAGAAAAAAATTCCATGCGACATAGAACAAATGTAATTTTTATACAAAAAACATATTTATGATTTGCAACCATGACTGTATCCTCGTTCACTAATGATTCAGATTATATCATATTGTGTGCCATGTTAGTTTATTTCTGTTCTTTGAATTCACAAAATTTGGATGCCAAAATTAAATCAGATGTTCATGACTACTGTAATCATTAATGTTATTAAAATTTGAGCTTCTGTATTTTACTCAGAAAAAGCATCAAAGGCAATACTCTGTGAATATGACACATTACTAATTTAATAGTACACAACAACAGAAGTGAAGCAAGACACTACTTACTATCCCTATTCACGTATCAGGTTTTATCAACAAAAATGTAGATAAAGCAGCTTGTAAAGCTACAATACAATTTGTGTTTGTATTTTAGATATTTTTTATTAAATACTAACGTTCAGAATTTGTGTTTGTATTTTAGATAAGAACTTACATTTTCAAGAAGTTGCTGCTTCAATATGGAGATACCCTGCATACCATTGGCTGAGGAACCAGCTGGAATTAGGAGGAGGATTGTCAGACTCTTGTATTGATATGCACACAAATGCATCCGTTCCTCTGTTTGTTGTAACCAAACAGTTGGGCTTAGAGCACTCCTTCCACCTATCTCTGTACCCCAAATGTCTGTCATAAGGAAGCCATCCTTTTCTCTTGACCACCTCTCATGTTGCAGAGGCCTTGGAACTTGAAATTTGCGATCTTGTCTAACTGGAGAAGTATCACGGGAGGTGGGACTGACTTCCTCTGACACAGTTGCAACATTACTAAACACGGGTCTTACAGGATCAGGAACTCCAAGATTTCCTTTCTTCAAATAGGAACGGGAACTAGCACCAGAAGCAATTGCATTTGGAGTCAACCGTAATACTGCATAAGTGTACAGATTTGTTGTGTCCCCCTATAATACAAAATTTTAACAGCCTTCCAGATAAGTAAGATTCCACAGGAACATGCAGTCTGAAAAAAGCTATAATACATTCAAGTACTCGTGGAGATTTCAGTTAATTCCTTCAAATATCATCACATTTCACACTTAATAATGCATGCCCTTAAAGTTGCATTCTGTCATAAAAGTGAAATTAAAGTTAAAACTTATAAGAAAGAGTAGGCAAATTCATTAACATACCGAAGGAAGAGTTGTTGAAACCAGAAAATCATTAAAAAGTATTAACGAGTGTCGAGCAATACTTCCAGTGGATGAGGATTCCAAAAACCTGACAAGTGACTGAGAAAAAATGAAAAAGGCCAAAAGTCAAATTACTGAAAAGGAATATACAACTGTATAGCATAATACTTCACTCAGCACAAAACTATTACTGTGATACAATTAATAAGAAATTAGGTATTCATAACAGAAACTGACTCTCAAGACCCGGCACCTCACTGCATACATCTAAAAAAATTCTGCTTCTCTCTTACATTTGATAAGTAATTCCTTAAATGTATTTTATTTTCATACTGTTCTTATGCTTGAGTGTTATTCTGTTGGAATTGTTTTACACTGCACTATGAGTTCATTTCGGTCACTAGAACTAGAGAACCCAGAACTTGGAGTAGAGTACATATCATTTTAAAGAAAAAACAAGCAAGAGAATTTCAATCAGAAAAGGAGCATTCCCTGACATCTCATGATACCTCATGGATGTTTCCTACTGCAAAAACTAGCAACTTTACATAACAGATAATAAATGTAGTATCCAAAGCCCTAAAAGATCAAAGGGCATGGCCCAAGCCTTTTGTCCTTCACTCACACAAAAAATAAATAAAACAGAAATGTTTGCAAGTATAAAAAACGCATCAGTGAGACTGTTTGAAGAAAAAGAGCTAGCAAGCTTACAACAAAATAGCAGCTTTCAACAGCATAGATTATTTTCCTTACAATTCAATATTACTAATTATGTACACTTGAACTGATACAAAGGTGTGTCGGTCAGAAGTGCCCTAGAGCCACATGTTCGCATGCCCTAAATTCGAAGATGGTTTCCACACCATTGTATACACAGTCATACACATATGCATACCTATATCTCCACCAAAACATACATGCCCTAACATACTACCTAAACCCAAAATTTACTCCTTTGATAAATTTACAACTGAAAAGGCGATCATGGAAGTCCTTACCTCGTGTGTAGAGTGGCTAGCACCAGATGTAGAGATCTAAAAGATCCTTGATGAGTTATACGTTTTTTGCATTAAATTTTAGCTTACACTTCAAAGTTTTAAGTTCTACTCTTGTTGTTAACTCCTATATTCTTTTAAATGTTCTGTTCATATATTTAAGGTGGGACGATCATGGTGGTAGCACACTAAATAGTTAGAAGCCAACGATTTATGTTTTGTCCCAACTCTATATTTCTTCTAGGTGTGAACACAGTTACAACCAATTTGTGAGTATTCACAGTAAGGATATAAACCAGTTGACTTTTAGCACATCAATGATCTTGTCTGTCTTGTACAACTTTTGAATTTGAACCAAACTGCTGGAGGGTTCCGCTCATGATGCCACCGACTTGGATAACATCGAACCACCTTTTAATTGGACTGCTGAATAACAAAAAATAATCATGTTTACTAATGAAGATCTTGCAGAACTGATGAGAGCAAGAACAGTAGAGGTGGATGCATTGGAGTAACACAGACATATTTAAGATCTTGCAGGATTGCAGAGAGCAATAGCAGTAGTAGAAGTGGATGTATTGGAGGAAGACTGTCAAATGAGAAGTAACTTTTAAATTATGACAAACTGATGATAAAAAATGGACTTGCTTCCTCTAATCTAAGTGTATTAATTTCTGTATTTTTCATATTATTATATTTTACATTTGAGTCTTTGAGCGCATTTTTGCCAAATCCAGAGTCTACTCAAAATTTTGGGTTATTGAATTTGCGTTTTCCAACTGTTTTACAAACACCGTGAGGCACAAATACAGGTTTCTATCTAATGATGCCTACCTAGAACAAGAATGTCCTTTAAAAAAATTGTCATGCCATCATATCTCTTAATTTTCAAAGTATCACCAAAGATGGTGATAAACATGGTGTTTGTACTGTTCTCTTGTACTGTTATTGAACATGGGGTTCTCACATTCCACAAGATCGATTGAAAAGATTATGGCAAGTCTGTGTCTACATTTGTATCAATGTGTCATATCGCACTATGTGACCTATCATCACAAAGTGGATTGTTGGAATCGCTCAATAAACAATGCATCCAACGTGAAGGTGATGTTAGGCAAAGGAGTTTGTGCTAAATTTCTCGTACTTGAGTGTCATTTCTTCTATTGAAGCCCATATGTGACCAATAGCTCTTTGACTAAATAGACTATGTGACTCTTCTAATTGATGACATCCTGTCAATGTTATAGTAAAGTGCAAATAAAGTTCAGCAAAGGATACTCATGGACAATTAAATGACCAAAAAATCAATTGAGGCCGGTCATGAAACATTGAATGATTGAAGGCTCACTTAAGAAAACACATTGGCTGCTGATTATGCAATGCTCAATTGAGGTTACACATTAGCCATTGGTCAATAGGAGGCTCAGTTGAGGTTACTCGTGGGCTGTCAATTTGTTATTCCTAGATAAAGTTCCCGTGGGATAATTGAAAACAAAAATTAGAATTGTGTTATAAGTCCGGCATAGATATCTTTAAATATCATTTAGAATCTAGATAGCATATTTAAATATCGATGCCGGTAGAAATGACATGTGCAGCAAGTAAACTATTAATTTAGCATCTATCTGTTTGATGTGTTGCTATAAACAATATTTTCCTTTAAAATAAGGAACAATATGATATTTATCTAAAGAAAATTTGATTTTTCACATCAATTATTCCCACTAGTCAATTGGTGGATGCACATCTCTGATATTTGTATGCAGTTGACATAACCTTTGTTGGTCCTCACTTTCACCTTATCTAAATGCCTTATACAAAATAACAAACATTTTAAATTCATTTCATTTTGTAAATCTTTTACTACATATGGTGGTTTATCACTAACAAGAGGCAGTTCAGTCAAATCTCCTCAAGCATGATTGATCTTCCTCCAAACCTGAACTTTTCTTTTTCAAGAAATACTTAAAACATCATGGATCTATGTTTTGTAGCAATTGTGTTTAATAAAACTCATACAGTCAAATAATTTATATTTAACAAAATGGATTTTTTTCCTGGATACTTGTGAATCTTATAACATATTCAAGAAAATTTAGAGGTAAAATTCTTAGCATTGAGTTTGTTGGTAGTTGGCACAGAAATATTTAACACTGCAACTTTAGTTGGTGATGTATCTTGGAAATCTTGACAAATGGTGTCAAACTGATGGTTTTTCTCTTCCTATTGCTCCTTGAATTGTCAAGTCTGATGGCATGACAATTTGATTTTAATGATAGCGTGTTATGAACTTATGATAATATCAAATGCTCATTTTTGCTTAGCCCCTAAGATTTTATATGGTATATTTGATATTGTATCATCGGGTATTATCGTATTAGCAATTTATTCTCTTTCATGGTGTTGTTGAGTTTTATTGCTTTATTTTTGTGTATTTTTCTCAATATTCATCACTACTTAGAACTTGTCTATTAGAATCTCTTATACCTGACATATCTATTTATGTTACAACCATAATTTGCCTATGATATAATCTTGGAATGTTTTCACTCCTGTTAAATTATATTTTGTTCAATTACTGGAACATTCTTTGCTTAGGTTCAAGGTTTATCTTAGACATAATTATTGTAGGAAAGGTTGAATCCTCCCAGGGCGTGACTAAGACAAGTCCCTATAAATCCAAACACAACTTTTCTTCTTATTGTGTGTAGGTTCTCAGATCTAGGAGAAAAGAGTTGCAGATCTAGGAAGAGCAGCTGAGATGAGACAAGGAGAATCAAATCCCGAAAAAGCAGCCTGGACACTGTCAATTATCAATATAGTTTGTGATTACCAAAATAGTCCAGCACATATTAGCAAAACTTAAACGGAAGGATCAGAGTGACATCTTGAATTGGAATCCATTTGTGATATCTACTTCAAACACGATTTGGACTATGTCGCCTATTGATAGTGTCTCACACTTTTACACCTGAATGACAAATTCTTCTCTTTCTTCTTTACAGTTCTGCATTCAAAGTTTGCATAATATCTGTAACTTATTGTCTATGCTAATTATTGCTCACTTTCACATCTTTAGACCTAGTTCTTGTTCAATCTTATCCAATCACATTTATCAACCTTTCAATCAAAAGGAATAACTCAATAGTACACATTATTCATTTGTGCCCAGGTCTCAATAACTCAATTGGTTTAAAGTTGGGCCAATTGAGTTACTCATTGATGAAAAGGTTAATGGGAGTAGGTTTGATTGCTACCTTGCACATTTATCCTGGTGGTCCCTATTTCTATCCTTTTCATTTTGGTGAACATGATGTATCCTATTATATCTTCTACTTTACATTTTCAGATCTGATTTGTACCCATTTAATTGATTCATATTTGCAATCATTTCTACAATATATAGATCATGCACTTCAATTCCATACTATAGTGTAGTAAATTGTGCTCCATTAATTAACAAGTCCAATTTCACACTCTCCTAGCACTCATTTTGACTTTCCTTTCCTATAAGCACTTTTAGAACCATTTCTGTATTTACATTAAATATTTAAATCAAGAACATGAGTCCCAACCAAATTTAAATCTCAAACTCCTCTTTAGGTACTTAAATGTTATGTTTATCTTGTATCATTTTAATCTTATAGGGGTCCTATCTGATTATTAAGTTCAATGTAATTAAGGCCCTATGGATTTTAGTTCTAATAACTACACCACATTATCTAATCACCCTGAAATTTGAGCCAAAAAGAGTAAAACTAATTTGGTTCCACGTATTATGTGCGGAAATCAAAAGTGTCCAACCACCTTTTTATGAGCAAAAATAAAGGGTGGATAAGGTGGAGGCCTTGACATTCCCAAATCTAGCCTTGGAATTGGAATATGACCACCCTGCATGGATGTCTACTAACTGCCACAGAGGCCAAGTGGGCCAAAGTTCCGCTCTTGGGCTAAGTATGGGATTGGCTTCAACTAACTTATAGTAACTCAATCTCTGTGAATCAAATTGATTAAGGATGATAATAGCATAGGGGATTGCATCTAGCTAGCCAGTATCATGAGTCTATATGGATATATGTACATTTGTGTTCACTATGTGGTTGCAAGGTTCATAGTCAAAAGCATAATGAAGAAGCAAATTTTATAAAAGTTAAAAACATTTCTCTAACCATGGCTTATTGCAAATGGTAAATTGCAGGGTTTAATCAAGAAATCTAACAAAAGTTACATTGGGTGTATATTCCTTGTCTTCATGTATTTATATGTATACTTTGTGCAAGCTATGTGTCTTCATGCATTCATGTTCTGCCGTGTATGCTTCATGTCTTCAGACATCAATGTATATGCTTTGTGTATTTACATACTCGTGTATATTTCATATTTCCAAGTGTATGTGTGATTCCACTTTGGTTTTATATTGAAAATCATACAATGAGACAAGCTATTGCGTACTTGCGTACATCGGGTCAATCCAAATCACTATGATGATTGTTGAAGGTTGTGGCTTCAATCGGATTGATTCGATCTGAGATACATTATTGTTATTGGTAAATCATCATTTCCTATATATACTTATCCATGTTAAATAATATAAATTATAATATATATATATATATATTGTTATACATATTATTATTTTTGTTAATTTATTATTATTAATTAAACGATGATTAAACCATAAACACATGTCTCTTCATTTATATAAGATTCAAATCTGCATTTGGAATACACCTATAACAATGGCAGTGTTATTACATTAGCAGAAAACGATCCCTGTTACTCAACATGGTATCAGAGCCAGGCTGCAAATATAAGAAAATAATTAAAGACGTGATAGATAGATTCAGATTTCAGAGACTTTTCACACCAAACAAAGGAGATTGTGTTAATAAGTCGTAATTGCAAAGATGGAAGTATGAGCATTGTAGGAAAGATCATTGCGTACACACAAATAGTGATAGTCAACGTATAACCAAGTAAGAAGTACAAAGGCTTGACTGGTAGCTGTGCCTATCTGCATAGACTTGTCTACAGTGACCATAATATGATTGTCCTGACAATGATAACAGGTTGTGCTACCTGCAATATGTTAAACTATTTATGGGACTCAAGAATAACCAGAAAAAGAAATCAAATAGGGAGGGACAAATTCATACGTTAGACCCAATACTCTATGCTACCTACACTTGGCATTGGTCATCGAAGGCGGGAAACAATCAACTCCACTCATAATAAACACTCTCACATGGACTGCAGTCACGAAAAATATATTATCATGCCAATTTGGAATGAAAGCGGTCTAGAGTTTATTGAGTGTCCCAGTCCCTAATTGTAATGCCTAAATATATTTTTCATAGATTGAATGCTCGAGTTTTCCTCTTATTAGCTGGTTCTCCCCTTCCTAATACTGATTGAGATTGCCTTGCATCTCATCTCAATGTTCCTCCATTGATGTTGAAAACCAGTTTCTTTATTGTTCATCTATTTGCGATTGGATGTGGTTCTCAATCTGTTAATTACTTGTATGGATTCCTTGTGTTGAATCTTTCCACCCTCGTCCTTCGTCGCTGACCTGTATTTTGTCAACTGTGAGATTGTTGCAATAAGGACAAGATGATATGTTTGTTCCTGTGGTAGAAACCTCCTCTATTTAATCCCACAGGCTGGCTCCAGTCTTCCCTTGTCGTCGAGCAAGACTGAGCATGCTCTTGTTTATTGATCTTTATCTGCTGACTATTATCCTTCCCTCAGCTGACATGGGGATCTAAGGCTTGATGCCTTATGAGTGTTTGCTTAGAAAGTATGTTGTTGTCGCTTATCCTGTCCTTCAAGATGGTTGACTACTCTGCCATTTCTACCTTAATCAATTTTGATTATGCACTGGTATATGATTATTTTATCTGATATAAATGACATTATCAATATTTACATATCAGCTTCTATTTTCATTCAATTATATTATCTTTTTGCCCATCGAGGGTTCCTGACTCTACCTTGTATCATTTTGAATGGATTGTGTCCCAATATGCCTGCCACATGCGCTGTCAAGGCTTGATCCTCTGAACATATTTCCCATGCTCTCCTCCATCCAGTTGGCAATAATAAAGATAGAGGTTTTATGTGAAACACCAGTTCTCTTAAAAACATGACTTAAACCAGTCACAACACCTACAGAGAACATCTAATAATTGATTGCATATACAGAGCATCAAACAAGTACATATATACATATATATAGATATATCTATATGTACATATATGTATGTATCTATGTATGTACATATATGTATGTATGTATGTATAATATATATATATATATATATATCCTCCATTTGAAGCAGACTCCCAAGTAATAATAAGAAGAGACTATTATAACACAACAATAATTCAGACCCCTGTTCTTATCAATATAAGAGAACAGTAAAGATTATTTTAATTCCTGAGGAATCAAGGCAGAGGTTTAAATATCTTTAATGGGCCCTTCAATAAGACATTCAGCAGTGAGTGTTAGATTGAAGCAGTTGATTTTATAAAGCGCACATATATAATAAGTGAAACAATACACTATAAATTGGGACGAATGTACCAAATCATTGAAGCTGAAGATGCATGATGCATATGAAGAAATTATCACCAAATAAACAGTTCACGTGTACTTACTATAATGAGATTTGAACCTGGAAACTTTATTATTTTCATTGCAAAATACGACAAATGAAAGTGAGTGGGACTCGTGTCCTGACCAAATCCTAAGATCTATAATCTATAATTCTAACGTCATTGATAGACTAGTTACAGAGGAAATTCACTGTGAGATGCTTTGGCAGAAAGTAGAGTTTAATGGAACAAATATATATTATGGTCCACTTAAGAAAGAAAGAATATAAGATGCATGTAGCAGTGAAAGACAAAATCTAAAATGGCAAGCCTTTGATAAATTTGTGTAAAGATTGAAGAAATTAAAGTAGTCTGGAAAATTACTTCATCCATATAATATCATGAGAGTAATATATGTTCTCTGATAACTTTCAAATCATGCAATCAACTTTCAATGGGTATGTTTGTGAGCATATATAGTTGTGTGCATCATTAATAGATAAGAATAAAACATTATTATTCCAAATAAGCGATAATGCACTGAGGGTACATCAACTCTTACATGATGGAATGTTACATAGAGACTGACAAAGACATGCAGTGGGTGACGTATTGGAATCACCTTATTTGAGAAATGTGTGTAGTAAATTAGAAATTACTCATGCGGTTAGCATTATCCTGAATGTCTACAAGTCAACTCAACTCATCACCTTACTCTTCTTGCAAGTAGACATCAGCAGTAGAGTTGAACAGGCCCCTGATAGAGCTAAACAATCAACAATGATGTTAAGTGAAAATAATATCAGATGAATCTACAAGTCCATATGGAATACCATCGAATAGAAGTAAAGGGGAAGGTGCATAAGTGACTCGAAATTTTATAAACAATGGAATAAGTGGGAATTTATATTGTGGGGGGGGGAATAATAAAAATGTTCCATTCCCATTTGAACTATCTTTACGAAGGAGATGTTCCATTCTCAAATGTCTATGGACCCTCATGTGCAGATAAGTATTCTTATTTTTACATTTATCTACTCATTTTAGTCTCTCTCCTATTGGTAATTCTATGTACATACTATAAGAATCATTTTCCTTGATCTTTTCCTTTGTGTCTAGGGATGTTCTTTCAGGAAAAGGAGGTTGATTCTATACACATGCTACCAATTATTGTGCAAACTTGATCATATGACACTAGATCCAAAGAAGTTTTTTATCTAGAATTCATTAAATCATCCAATGATCAAGCTGGATAAAGTGAGGCTCTTGAAGCAAATATCTATGATATTAAGAGTCTAAAAATACATGTGTGTGATTGCATGATTTTGATGGGCATACCCCTGCATACATCATGAGGAAGTAATGACTTATCACCAGAAAGTCAAGAAGATTGATATCAGATTCAGAGGGAGTTCGACAGGCTTCCTTAGGTGAAGAGAGCTCTAAGGGAGTAACTAGAGGACTTGACTTCCCAAGATTGTTGTTCAAAGGGAGAAATTTGAATTGTGATCTCTTCTCTATAAGGGAAAAGTTCGAAGTGAAATTCCTTATAATGTATTCTTCTCTGTGAAAGAGAATTGAGGTGAAAGTTCTTGTACCACTCTCTAACTTGGTTCATGGTGGTTACTATTTCGCATATGATATGTAATGAAAGGTGGCGATCTTTCATTGGCATATATAAATAGAAGGTAACCATTGTAAGGCGATGATCTTATAAATGGTAGACCTGTTATCATGACAGACTTCATTAAGTTGTTGTCCCGAAGTGTTGGAGATCATGATACTTATCATGATAGAGACCATGACAATGTGATTTCTTGTTAAGTTGTTATCCTAGAGTGCCGAAAATCAGATAATTCATATCCTTCTAGGAGATAACATATTCTTTTGGTAGGCATCAAGGATTTGATGCCAATGCACATACCAAAAGAATATACATATGATGAATATCATATGATTGATATTTCTTGTTAAATCATACTTCGGAGTATATTGAAAGATAACATCTAAGTTGATGGATTTATGTTGATATCCTTAAATATGTCATTCCAAGAATATCATGTTGAGATGATATCTCTTCATATACTTGAGAGCATAATGTGTTCTACAAATCCTCCCTAGCTAAGAGGGAGTGTTCAGATTGTAGCTTCAGTGGGATTGATTCGATCTGAGATACATTATTGTTATTGGTAAATCATCATTTCCTATATATACTTATCCATGTTAAATAATATATATTATTGTATATAATATATATATATTGGTCTACATATTATTTTTGTTAATATGTTATTATTAATGAAATGATGATTAAACAATCCCTGTTACTCAACAATGATAGGACCTTGTTCATTTTTTCAAGATGAAAAGAGAAAACTAGTCTAAGATTGCAAACCTTGCAATTCATAAATCTTAGTTATTGGACTCAAAATTTACAAGTTCAAATAAAATTAAAGTTGGATAGAGAAGCCACTCTCATTGAAAAAATATCATATGAAATCAGCATTGCTTGAGGGCACAATTTTTAGGAAGGATGAATTGCGATGTACCAATTTTAAAATAGAATTTTACAAAAAATAATAATAATTTATTGGAATTTATTAAATAAATAATAATAAACAATAATAAGATAATCTATTATTAATATAATAATATTATTAAAATAATCATAAAATATATAATTGTAATTGGTATACTGTAGAGGCTCTCACCCAACCCTCTGGTCACACAGTCGCTAATTTAGGTCCAGATCCAATCATCCAAATTCCTTAGCATTTTTATATTGCATGTACCTATTGTCTGCTCGCCATCCTTTGATCCCTTGTCGTCCATCACAACCACGTGGATATTGCAAAGTTCCACATTGCCTATCGCATCAACAATCTCTGACATTGGAGGCCCAATCAAGACCCCCCAGCAACGATTCGTAGAGCTCCAAATCCCCGACCTACATAAACATTGGTTCAGCACAACAGACAACCGAGCCTACCAACATTCACAGTGAGTGTTCATTTTTTGTTTAGAAGGGAATTTTTTTTGTCGCACAGTCAAAGAGGGTACGTGGACCTGTAGTCATAACACTCATTGGATCTGTCTATCGATCTTCCTCCCACAACAGAAGCCCCAACTTCCACATTGAAGATCTGAGGAGAAAGGTCACTAGAAAAAAGACATCTCACCTTATGCAAGAAAACCGAATTTGAAGACTTCCATTGCGATTAAAAACCTTATGGGAAGAAAAATTTGATGAATTGCATCATATTCTCTTCACAAAATCGCATAGTCATCGTTTTGAAGACTTCATTTCTACTAACCACTGCATCGGTTACCACTCTCCTACGAGATTCTTTTTGAACATTTTAGAAACGAGCGGTGAATTTTCTATTTTTCTGTCGATAAAGGTAAAAGTTTCCTACATTCAAAGTAGGAGATATAATAAAAAATTATTTCCCAGCTGCAGTTGCAACTTTGCAAAGCAATCAAAAAGCAAGACAGTTACCTTTACCTATACGACTCTTGGCAACGAATATTATCGGCAGCGATTATATTCATATGTAACAAATTTCCTTCAAAAATTAGAAACAAGAGCTAGCTAAGGTTTCAGACGCTAAAAGCTTTCCATCACAGAATTTGACACTATTGAACAATACAATCAAAAGCAATATTTTTTTCGCCCTGAGTATTTCTCTAAAGGAATAAAAGTGACCAGTAATTTTATTATGATTGGAAATAACAATAAGAAAATTAGGAAGTGAAATACCACAAAATTTGCAAAACAAAGGGAATTTATTTTTGCAACACATATCCAATCAATATTCGCAAAAAGCAAGAAAAACAAAAAATGGCTCTACCAAGAAAAAGTGCGAACTTCAATACGAACAACAAGCCCAGTTACTTCGACAAAACAAAATATGCACTCCAGAACACGATTTCAGTAGCAAACAAATTTGATATTTTGCAAACAATTACTGAAGACCTGACAACGAGTAAGGAAGTGCAAATAAAAGAGGAATCACCAAAATTCGGCAAAATTAATGACATTCAAAAGCAAGAGAAGGATGCCTAGGTTGAAAAAAAGAAAGCCCACTTTGTAAAAACTAAATACGGAAAAAATGGATGGGATGCATAACCAAATTATAAGTTGGTAGTTCAAAAATGGTATTCAAATGAAAAAGGAAAATTACTACATAACAAAGAAAAGATTAACAACAAAACCACAGGAACAGTGGCAAAACCATAAAGAAATAAGGGCCAAGTAAAAAACAGTATTGATGCAAGACAACATCCTAAAGGAATTAGTAAAACAATTTGTAAGATAGAGCATTCGAGCATTTAACCAAGGGGATATGGATAATATCCTAATCATTAGCAACAAGCATAGCGAAGATCGATGGTTTAAGCGCAAAGCATTTGGGAGTTATTGCATTTTGGAAGGGTCCAGAAACAAAGGAAGCAAATCAAGCAAAATGGATAAAAGAATTTTGCCACAAGCAGGCAAGTATATCTTCCCTATCTAAGTGCTTGGTTTACCTCCATTGCAAATGTAAGAGTGTTCAAGATAAATTTCTTTCAAGGCCTCTGTGTTTTTATAAAGGTTATAGTGTTAGTTTTATTAAGTGGAGTCCTAACTACAACGAAAATTCTATTAAAAATTTATGTCTTCTAACATGGATAACAATTAGATCATTACCAGTAGAACTTTTACATTTTCATATATTGAAGCGCATCAGTTTTTCAATTGGTGAATTTATAGGTTTTGAAGATAATTTTAAGAAAACAAATGAAGTTAAGATTTTAATAAATATGAAACCTAATTTACAAGAGGCAAAACCGATCAAAATTATAACAAATATATCATTTTACAACATAAGATATTCAAAACTTGAAGGACACATCCACAACATAACCCTTCTAGAATTAGAATCTAATAGGGATCAAAAGAACTTAAGCTTTGAAAAATTTAGCAGAAACTCTAACCGAAATTGGATCATCTCAAAAATAGATAGCATGATAAAAGATAAGGAAATAAACTTTGCTCAGGAAAATGTACCTACAAGTTAAACCCATAGTTGGACTATCACATCAGCATCACCTTAATTTACTGAAACCCAATTTAGCGAGTAAAATGTGCCTTCCAAAAGAGGATATTGAGGAAGGCAAAATAGTGGAGGAAGATCTGAATACATGTCATGATAACAACCCTTGTCATTATAGTGCTGAGAACCCAAGACAGGAACACTCTACGAATAGAGATCTAAGAGATAATATTCATAATAATTTAAGTGGGGATGAAAGAAATGCCAATGAGGAAAACAACGTTGAGGAGAATATTAGTAGATTACAACAATGTGAGAATTGCAGAAAATATGTATATTGAAGATATCAAAGAAAACGTGAATAAATATAGACATATCTTAATTCACAATGATATAAGCGATCAATTAATCTTATTGAAAGAGGAGCATAAAGTACATATGATTCAATCTACTATAACAGAGACTAGTAACAATCTAAGGAACATGGACAAAATGGTTAGTAACATAGTGCAAAATCAAGATATTGATTATGATCAAAACAATACTGAAATGGAACAAAGTGCATTACCCATAATTCAGGCTATTGATGATGAAGAGAACAATGTAGAAAATGAAATAGCAACCATAAAGGAAAACAATAAGGATCCTTTACCGGATTTATTACCAATCAAGGATCAGTACAGCAGCCCAAAATGATTTAACACAAAAACGATCAGCAATAAAGAGGAAAATAAGAGTCACAATTTATAAGAAAAAGGAAAACAAACTACTAGACCCAGCAAATGCAAAAAGAGATTGAACAAGGTAGGCATAATAGGAGAAAACATAAATGAGAGAAGTCCTCCAACAACGGCAATAGATTGACAACTGGACAATACTGAATCTAATGAGATAAGGGGAAAAGCTAAAAAGAATTAAAAAAAATTATACTAAGTTTGGCAAACTCCAATAGGAGGAAGAAAACTATTCGAGGATGAGAAAAAATCAAGCGAGCATCAAGAGATGGTAGGAGAAAAGGAGCAAAATCAGAACCAAGTACCAATAGAAGTAGAGACTTTTAGAAGGATCAATGAGGAAACGAGTCAGGATGAAATATGCAATGGATGGCATAAAGATAAAATGGAGAAGAATTTAGTTGACACATGCTAGTGGTGGGAAGAGTTTGGAGTCCATTTAACACCAAAAAAATAAAGGATTATACTGATGGTAAAAGAAGTGGGGATCAAAAAAGCATGTGAATGATACCACTAATAATTTGAAGGTTAAAACTCTAAAATCTGTAATAAGTGATAAAATAATGCAAGAGCTACAAGAACATAAGGAAGAAATAGATGTAACAATAGCAAATAGTGTACAAAATGTGAGTACTAATATAGAAAATTTAGATATTACAGTAAATATAGAAGGTATAGACCATCCAAAGTGCGGTAAACAAAGCAAAAAACGTGAAAGGAAATGTCATGTGGAGCTCAAAACAACCATAGACATGGCTGGGAATCAAAAAAAGATTAATGATTTATTTAATGTAGGGAAGGAGAAGTTCCTTCCCACGGAGCCCTAAAAATTACATCATGGAATGTTAAGGGTCTAAATGCTCTTAAACAAGAAGCACTTGGTAAAGCGCAATTTATCATCATTTGAATCAGAAATCATCCTAATACAAGAAACCAAACTAAATAAAGAAGAGGGAGAGAAATTTGGTAAGAAAGTGGGAATTCAAAAAACAGAAATGATAGGATCAGTTGGGGTCTCTAAAGGAATTGGAATCATTTGGGATCTGAGGAAGATTGATTACATGACATTGGTAACTAGTAATAACTGGATGGGGGGAAATCAGAAGTTTCAAAAATAAAATTCAAGTAATACTTATAAATGTGTATGGACCAATACAAACAGCAAATAAATTCAAGTAATACAGAAAATATCTTCATAGGAGAAGATTTCAAAGTCATTTTAAACTTAGACGAAAAACATGGTGGTGTTTATTTAGTAACACAGGTTATGACAGACTTTAGAGAATGGTTTTCAAAAGATAATCTAATTGACATCCTTGCCTCCAATGGGATATATACATGGAACAATAGAAGAATAGGTTTCTGCCATATAGCAGAAAGACTAGACAGATTTATTCATAAAAGAGATCTAAGCACATTCAACTTCTCTTTCAACACAACTATACCTCTAATGCAGAATTTGACCATTTCCTAGTTAGGTTAGAACTAGTACAACAACATAAACTAGCTAGGAATCCCTTTAAATGCGAGAAAATGTCGTTCTTAAATGATAGTTTCCTAAAAAATTATAGAACAATGGTGGCTTAAGGATAAATTTGAAGGTTCTAAAATGTTTTGTTTTGTTGCAAAATTGAAGTTAATAAAAGAAAAGGAATAAAATGGAATAAAGAACATTTTAACAATATTTTCAAAGAAAAATTAGATAACGAAGAAAAACTATAAAAGCTTAATGAAGAAGTAATAAATGATGGAATGGATAATGATACATATATAAAGGAAAAAGAACTACTAGCAAAACATGAAAGCATTTTATCCAAAGAAGAAATATATTGGAAACATAAATCACATGAATCATGGTTAATAAAAGGGGATAGAAACACAAAAAATTTCCATAATAGCACTCTTAAAAGAAGTAATATTAATAGAATAGTGAAAATTAAGGACAACATTGGAAATAAAACAGATAACACAAGTCAAATTGCAAATACTTCCGTTGATTATTACGCTAACATTTTAAATAATTATGATTCCTCTAATCTAATAGCTTAGAATAAGATGACAAGTACTATTCCCAAATTACTAACCATAGAAGATAAAAAATATTTAAATAAAAAATTCTCCTTAGAAGAAATTAAAGAGGCATTGTTTAGTCTCAATCTAGACAAGTCTCCAGGACTGGATGGCTTCCAAGCATTTTTATTTCAAAAATGTTGGAATATTCTAGTATACGACTTATGGGAGGCCGTTGAGGCAACCAAAAATTTGGGAACTCTCTTAAACATCAATAATACATTTCTAGCATTAATAGAAAAAAAAGAAAATAATGAGAAACTAGGGGATTTCAAACCTATAGTATTATGTAATATCTACAGCATTAGCTAACTAGATGAAAGAGTCCTATCAAAATTGATCTCAGAAGAACAAACCAGCTTCCTCCCAAGTAGGTCAATCTTTGATGGTACAATAATAATCCAAGAACTTATACATTCGGCTCAAATTAATGAGGAACCTTGTATTTAATGAAGCTAGACATGCAAAAAGCTTATGATAAGGTTGACTGGCGTTTTTTAAGCAAGATTATGGAAGCCTTCGATTTTTCTCATCAATGGATTAACTTGATATATAATTGTATTTCAACTGCCAAAATATCCCTTCTTATTAATGACACGCATGAAGGTTTCATCAGCATATCTAGAGGTATTAGATAGGGAGATCCAATCTCCTCTTTCCTAGTTATCACAATGGAAGAAGCATTTGGTAGAGCAATAAAAAAGGCTCAATTGGATGGGAAAATTAAAGATCACAGTAACAGAGGAAGTTCCTAAAATAACTCACCAACAATTTGTAGATGATACAATCCTTCCCGAAGAAAGCACAATGGAGGAGGCTCAAAACTTCAAACAAATTATTAATACCTACATGGAAGCGTCAAGTCAAAAAGTAAATCTTAATAAGTCAGAGATCTGTTTTATTAACACCACTCCTGAATCAGGAAGAAATATCTGCAATACAATGGGGTATAGGAAAGGAAATTTCCCTTGTAAATATCTTGGTATCCAATTGGAAAAAGGCATAGTTACACTGCCCTAGGGGGACGAGGGGTTCAGCAAAAGAGGGGGACAAGTTTCTGTGACAAGGGAACAAAGGGGCCTTAATTTGGGGACAGTGGGGGCACAACGAGGGATGGTGACAAGGGACAGGAGGTGTTGTATATACTATAAATATGGTAGTTAAAATGCTAGTTATGAAAAGATGTATTGTAATATAAGATATAAAGATGCAAAAGAGTAAATGCTTAAACATTGCATTAAATTGGAACATTGAACATTGAACATAAATAGTGAATCAGCAAATAGTCAACACTAAGATGTCCCCCCATCCTCGGTGGAGGTGGTGGAATCTGGTGGTGTTGCTGGTGACATGAGAACAGAGTACCCAAGTCCCTAATGCGTCCCCGTCTCATAGACGTGGGGCAAAAGGGGGGGGGAGGGGGGGATATCCCCTTGTTACTATGGGAAAAGGTGTAAGAGAAAGTAAAAAATGGAAACTCATATAAAAAAAAATAGATAAAAAATTGGAAAGTTGGAAAGAAAAATGGCTAACGCTGGAAGAATGACTATGATTAAATCAGTCTTATCAACCATCTCTACTTATTGATGTCGTGTCTATGACTCCCAAAAGGAGTAAAAAGGCATCTAGATAGTAAATTAGGGAATTTCTTCTGGCAAGGAATGGAAGGGAAAAAGAAACAAGCCTTAATAAAAAGGGATAGAATATGCCAGCCTAAAGAGTCCGGAGATCTTGGAATGAAGAACTAGAGTTAGAAAAATGAAGCTTTAGGAGCAAAATTAATTTGGATAATGTATCAAGAACATGAAAGCAAATGGGCGAAAATTTTATACCATAAGTATTTAAATAGTGTACATCCATTATCATTATTTAGAACCAGAAATCTGCCAAAAAGATCTAGAACCCAGCACTTCATGATGCAATGTTGTCCTCTTATAACCAACAATCTGACTTGGGATATTGGACAAGGTCAGAAGGCTCTATTCTGGGAAGATTCATGGGATGGACTTCCTCCACCTGATAGCTATAATCTCCCAACTAAAATTAAAAATACTTTAATTGACTTGTGGGGTCGTCATCTAAGCGATTATAAACAAGTAAGCAATGCTGACCAATATAGAGACTAGAAGTGGAAATCCATTGAAGAAACTAATTTGTCAAATCATGATAAACAAATTTTTGAGCAATTTCTGAAAAATAGACAAGCTAATCATAAAGATAGGAAGGCTGCATTAATTTGGGGCGCTTCAAAAAGTAGGATTTATAGTGTTAAAAGAGGATATGAAATGATTAACTCCCAACAATGGGAAAAGATAGATATGCCTCTAAATCTTTGTCGGGATGCATCATGTCTACCCAAGGCTGGATTTTTTCTTTGCAGCAAGAGAGAATTCTAACAGTAGACAGATTCGCCATGATGGGGTTCGAGGGACCCTCAAGATGCTCTTTATGTGAAAACAAATTTGAGACGGTTGAAAATTTGTTGTTTCAATGTCCCTTTTCTAGGAAGTGTTGGCAATGGTTATGCCAAAAACTTAATTGGTCAACAGAATTCCTGAATAATTTAAGAAATATTCTAAATAGTTGGCCTAAATATGGACATTGTAGGGTCTACAATAACTTTCGGAAAATATCTCCATCTATACCTTTATGAGAAATTTGGAAGGAAAGAAATAGAAGAATATTTACAAATGAAAGTATGGACGTAACTTCGTTTCTCAATAAAGTAGAAGCAAGCATTATTGAAGTAGAAAACAATAACTTGAGAAATTATAACAAAGAAAGCTCTTTTTTTGAGTGGGACACAAAAATGCGCAAAAAATGGTTTAAGTTCATTAACCCACCTATGACCTATTAAAAAGCTAATAAACAAGTTAGGGGTGTACGTAAATGGGAACCTCCTCCAAAAGGATGGGCTAAACTAAATTTTGATGGAGCCTTAAGAGGCGAACCAGGCCCTATAGGACTAGGTTGTATTATCCACTCCAATAAAGACTTGTGGATAATAAAACGATCCAAGCCTCTAGGGGTGCTATCAAATAATCTAGCAAACTTAGAGGCTCTGATCAAAGGATTAATCCTTAGTTTACAATTGGGTATAAGAAAGCTAGTTATCGAAGGAGCTTCACAAATCATTTTAAATGCACTAAGGAAAAGAAGTACGCCAAATTGGATATTAAACTCTAAACTTGAATAAGTGTTAAAGATAGTTGACAAATTTGAAGAAATGAGCATCAAACACATAAATCGAGAAGGAAATAAGGAAGCAAATACATTAGTAAAAGAAATAAGGAAGCAAATACATTAGCAAACAAAGGAGTAGAAGGTGAAGATTCTCTAATAAAGAACAACCAAATTAGCCAATAATCCAATAATTGTAAAAGTCCTCGGCACAATAATATAAGATAAAAGCTTTGGGATCAAATATATTTCACTTTGGAATTGACAATAGGGTGTGTTAATATTCAATTAGTTTACTTATCACTCAAGGATCAACAATCCTATCATAGGAACTACGCGATAAGTAGGTTTTTTTATGTCTTCAATTATGGTGTGTTTTTCCGTTTTTCTTTTAGGCCTTCTCTTTAAATAGCCACTCACTATTAACAATCCTATCGTAGGAACTACGCGATAAGTAGGTTTTTTTATGTCTTCAGTTATGGTGTGTTTTTCCATTTTTCTTTTAGGCCTTCTCTTTAAATAGCCACTCACTATTAATTTCAGTGTAATTTGATTCTATATTATCATATTGCATAGATGTGTATTTCCTCTTCTAAATTTAGCCTATGTAGGAATCTTAGTGCCTCTTAGTATTAAACATTGCTAAAAGTAAATTTTCTAAGAATTAAATTTTTACTCTATCAAGAAATAAATTCAAATTTCAAAAGTGGTTAAAGAAAAAAAATACTCTCTATTTATTAAGAAAAAAGCTATTTACAAGAATATTTTTGATTCAATGTGATTTTTATGATTCACTACTACTACAAGGATCTTAGCCTAAAGAAAGTATGCAGGAAGAAACATCTAATGACTTGGATTTCGAACTTTGGAATCATGAGGACATAATAAAGCGGTAAATCTAAAAAGCAATCAAGCTTCAAAAAGAAGTTTAATAATGAGAATAAAGCAGAATTTCAGTAATGTAAAAAGGCTGGAGGTTTTCTTGACTCCATTTTTTCCTACCAGTGCCCGTTTTGGTTGAGAGATAAGATAAGATAATAATATTAATGTCCAACAAAAGACCACAAAAGGATCTGTGGGACTGAGAGCTTACAACCAAGAGATCTGGCAGAAGCAGGAGCACCAAACGATGTCTGAAAAAAAGAAAGCAAGAAGTAAGAAGAGAAATGCCAAGGCAAGGACTGGGGATCCTTCCTTGGCAAAAAGAAATTGGTCATAGAACGGTATAATTGCAGGTGATCAAGAGCCCTGGACTGTCTCTAAGAACCACTAGAGGAGTGTCACTGCCGACAAAGACTGTTGTGAGGTCTCACATATCTAGAGTGACCGGTGGTGGTGGTACTGGATAGATAGGTGATGGTGGTACATACCTCTAATCAGCTAATCACTGCCTTTTTCACACCCCGTGGCATTGACAAGGGTGAAAAAAAGGCAATGATGAGCTGATCAGAGGTATGACACTGAGGAAGTAGTGACTACAGAGTATGATCACGGAGTAGGGTGGCCTCCCGGAGGTCAAGTGCAAGGCACCGCTGATCAATGTAACTGAAGAATGCTGAAAGAGAAACAATCTCTAAATAGGCAATAAAATCTCCCTCTGATCTCATAATAGATAGGGCAACGGAAAATAAAGTGAGTCTCTGTCTCAACCTCTGCTAAAGTACACACTCGACAGATCCGGTCATCTCTATCCATATGGTGGTTGATCTAGGCCTGAAGACAGTGAGAGACAATTGTTATTCGATCTCAATGTTTGCATATGACCCTTGGAGGTTAGCATTATTTATTGAATAGTTTGAAAACACTAAATAAGAGCATCCTCTCCTCATTCATTTTCATCATAATACATCCAAGAATCTTCTAAGAGCAAGCATTATCGACAAAATTCTTCATATCTGTGCAGAAAGGAGCAGCAAGTTGCAATAATCATCATGTTAAGGAGCTTTCATGTTTTGAATAGTCATGTTCTTGATCAACACTTCAAGATCTTGTCCAAAAAGCATTAACATTCATCAACACCATCAAGCTTGAGGCATAATCTTGATATTCAGCATTGTATTTTAGATTAATCTTATTTCCTAATCATCATTGATGTAGGGAAGGTCAAATCCTCTCTGAGCTTAACTAAGGCAAGCCCTATACAACACAAATGCCATTTTTCTCCCTCTTGTGTGCCAGTTTTCAGATCTATGAGTGAAGTATTGCAGATCTAGGAACTAAGGCAGGAAGATCCAGGTTCTGAAAAAATGACTGGCATGTTGTCAATTACTGATATTGGTCTGCAGTTAGCAAATCATCCCAACACATTTTCTGACATTTTTTAGTGGAAGCTTCACAGCAACATTTGATTCTGAACCTGTGAGCAATATCATATTTGGACATTGCTAGGACAATGTAGCTAACCAAATAAGTCTTGCTATTTTGAGCCTGAGTTTCAGTGACAAATTCTTCTGACTCTAGCTTCCAAATATGTATTCAGTATTGTTTGATCAGACCTGTAGCTTTCTTTCTTCTATTGATTAATGTGCAATTTCATACCTTTTACCTAGTTTTTGTTGTATCAGTCAATTCAATTCAATCCACACAAAGGGAGGATAATTGCCACCCAATTTGAGCCCAACTCTTTCCTATAGGTCTGAAGTTTAGCCAATTGACTTTATCTTCCAATGTGGGCATATGTGAATCGGATTAATTTCTAGTTTATCCTAGTGAGCCCTATTTCACCAGACCACAATCGCAATAGCCTGGAAGGATTGCAATGTGAATATCACCCCTACTCCCAACACAACAAATTCATTCCATGTTGTCTGTCCAAAATGATAGATTTCATGAAAGGCTTATTTAAAAGCTCTACCAAAAAGCAAGGTTCTATCCAAAAGAATATGGTTTCATGGAAAGTTTAAACTTTATACCATGATTCCTAACAATAAGTATGGTGTCTACTAGAAAGAGTAGGGTATCAACAGTGTCTATTCAAAAGAATAAGGTTTTATCTAATAAGATAGGGGTGCTCTGTAGAGAAAACGAGTGTGCTAATAATCATTGCACCTGGTTTGGTGTGGCTTGTTGGGATAGTTATCCAGATTAGTCTAAATTTAAAATGTAACTGTGTTGATGTAACTGTGTTGATTGACAACGTATGGAAGGGGAACTAATAATGAGCCCTTGTTGGTAATGGGTGTGCTCTAGCAGTGACTGGATTCAATATTTCTTGGATCAATCATTGAGCATGGTTTGTGTGATTTGAACTGGTGTAATTGGTCGTTGGAGTCAGTCACTCTAATAACTATTGTATATATTGTTTTTGTGATTTATCCTGTTGAAAATGTCGTCTTAAGTCTTGTGTTTTATGTATTGCTTTGATCTCTGCTGTGACGATTTGTAGTCCCATTTGATGTTTTACGTTTTCTTGTCAATTATGGTAAAGTGTTGTGAATCTGTACTGTGATTGACTAAAGTTAAAGAAATTTTATTGTAAATATTCCAAAGTGAAAAAGATAAAAACATAATAATACATTGTTACTTAGCCTTTTTAGATGACAAATTCATTCACATTAAATCATAATAATGTCAAATTAAACCAATTATCCATCATTATAATGCAGCATTACCTGAACTTCAAGAGCCGTCTCTCTTCCGATTGAAAGCATCTGAATAGTGCCTCGTTCTACCAATGATTCACGGAAGGAGGGCATTTGAAATTTCTTCCCAACTATAAAATCTGAGTCACAAGAAATTCCCATGTAATAAGTGACGAGCTAAAGTTTTCACTCAGTCTTCTTTCTCATCGTAAGATCTGGTTCACAAGACTTTCTCATTAAACAAATAACAAGGAGCCAAGGTTCGCACTCAGCATTCTCATGTCTTTTAACCTACTGCGCAATAGGCAATGCAAGAGCAGTAATATTACACTGAAAATATGGTTCAAGTGAGAAAATGTTCATGCAAATTGGACTTTTGCATAGAAAATATTACTGCATTTATTTTGTCTTTGATAACTAACCATGAAAGCTAGTAAAGTGGATACAAAAAAAAAGACAATAAAAAGTGAAGAAAACTACAACTGAAGTCATAAGTTTGGAGTAAACACCTGACAAATAATCGGTATAAAATGCATGTAAGCAGCTCCTTACAGTTGCCCCGTTAGGCTGCTTTTCAAGCAATGCCCTTATGGAACCAAAAAACATAGTAAAAAGGCAATGTGCTTCCTTAAGAACAGACTTAAGCGCATTGGGTCGACTTACTTCCTTATATTCTTTACTCTTTTCAACCACCTGCCAAATCAACACAATATCTATTCAGACTTAATAATATTTCCCAGATTGCAGAAACAATCCGCAGCTGATTTTAATGGCAATTGTTTCAGAATAATATGCATGTAAAGATAAAATAGAAATTTCAACATTTTGGATATTATTGATAGGGAAAAAGGAAATGTAACAATTATCTAATGACAACACTAACATGCAGAGATATTATAAAAAGGAAAATGACTTATAAATAGACCTTGTAACTGATCACCAATGTAGTTTATAATAGAAATGAAAAGTCCAATGCTGAATAGAATAATAACTTGGACCATGAAGAAAAATGTAGAGATGCAAAGTTTGTACATGGTCGACCGTGTACATCAATTTTCCATCCGAAGAATAAAAACAACTTAAAGGAAAGATATGACACAGACAAGGCCTCCAAGTTATAGAAGGAAAAAAAAAATGATTGATGATAATATAGTTTCAAGGAAGAGTGAAGTTCAGCCAATTCTTTTTATCAACCCTCAGCTGATAGCTGACGCTGTGCTATATCTGGTAGAGCATACCCAGATATGTAATAAGTTAATGGGCATACTGGACAAGAACTTGGTAACCAGAAGGTGTTGTGGAGATCATTGTTTTAGCAATGGATATTTTTTGTGGTGTTTAGAATATTTGGTGAATATCTTGCCCTCGATATTCTGATACATTGTCTTGCAAATCAACTAAGTGTTAGATGTCATTAAATTGACGGTCTATATGTTGTTTGTATAGTTATATGATAGGTATTTGGTGAATATCTTGCCCTTGATATTCTGATACATTGTCTTGCAAATCAACAACTAAGTGTTAGATGTCATTAAATTGACGGTCTATATGTTGTTTGTATAGTTATATGATAGGTATTTGGTGAATATCTTGCCTTGATATTCTGCTAGGCAAGATACTATGATACATTGTCAATAGTTTAATGAGTTGAAGAGTAGATTGTAATGACAGCCACCATCAAGATAGACATTAGCAGTCTTCCGTTAGTCATCACAGAGGTAGGCCATAAATGGCTCAAATGAACAAGAGACCTGAGAAATATGCAAGAAATCACAGTATTTCTTCTAATTGGTTATTGTCAACATATGTACATCAATCTCAGAAGAAGTACATCCTCCAATATTCCAAATCAATTCTATCATCACACAGTAGTCTCCTTATAGCACTGGATGTCAAAAAAGGATCCAACATGGGTCTTGTCCAACTTTAGAAAATCTTAATTTGGCTCCAAATCTTTCCCTTGACAAATATCGAACTAGCTCCTCCTGGGACTTAGTATTATCGCAATATAGTGTCATAATCAAAATAGGTGCTCACAAATAATTGAAATCTTTAATCTATCAATGCAATTTTTTATTGTTATTTTTGACTCAAGCCATTCAAACAATTAAGTCAATATCTCCGATCACTATCGCAATTGTGCACCATGTGAATTTTGCAGATTGTAAATATAATTTTAAAGAATATATCCTCTGCTCCACTCTTAGATGCCAACCACTATCAATAATCCCCATTTCAATAATAAAGTTGGATTTTTATTTTGACTTGTTATGCTTAGATGATACTTCCCTTGACGAAGGATTCCATTGATAAATAATATAATTTCATCAAAACCCAAAAACATGCTCGAGATATAGTTCAGGTGTATATGGTTTTCCTTTAGCATTTCTTCCAAAGTATAAATCAACATGTAATGTCAGTATATGAATTCTGCTACTTAATCCCCGATGACCACCACATGGAAGACTTTTAATCTACCCGATGGTTAGCATATTCTGCTAGTAGCAGACAGAGAGAGAGAGAGAGAGAGAGAGAGAGAGGCTCCAAAAATTAACACCAATATAATTCAAGTCAATCTCAATATTGGAAATAGATTGAAAGATACACACTATCACATACTGGAGATTGTTATTCTGGATCTTATATTTGAGCCACAAATATCAGACAATAATCCATGGTACAAGAATAACAATTCAATATAATTCCTCTAGGAATGAATACTTGACCATGAAAAATGATACCAATATGAATCGTGTGTAACTCAAGGTAAGAACAATCCCAGATTTGTCTATGTTCCCCCTTCTAATCTACACGAATATATGTTTCACTTCCCCAGATTTCTCTCTTTCATTTCCATTCCTTAATTCAGCATATAGTGACAAGATAACCGAATCACCAAAATATATATCAATAATAAAGTTGATAAGAATTAAAGGTGTGAACTTTTAATGCAAAAAATGGCAGGCATATTTTTCTTAGCCAGGTTTTCTTCCTAGTTCGTTAGCTTTCCTTCATCACTAATTTTTTTTCCGAGTATTCCACAGAAATGACAGATCTGTAGTATCCAATCATAAATATCGTCCAAATCTTCCATGTATAATAAGTCTTCACTGCCAAAGAAGTGTTCAAAATGGAACCCTTGTCTTCCAGCACAACATAAAGGAACTTAACTCATCCAAAATGCCCAGTGCAATCCAATTGCTTTAACACCCAACACAGGCTCAGGAATGTATCTGCTCTGATACCATGTTATTATTATCAGACTTATCTGTGAAATATATTCTTATCTTACTTCCTGATATAAGAAATATTTATGCAATTAAATGATAATAGTGAATGCTGATGATAAACAGGGTAAAAACTGATTTATATATTCAGCAGACTATCTACGATGACTCTGATCCAATTTAATTGAAGTAATGATTTTACTGTGGACTTAGACTTCGTCAATCTCTGCAGAAAACACTGAAGACTGAAAATAATGATGCATTCGATATACTTTGCAGAGTCTCTGACAGTGGACATATAGTTTGATGGGGAGTCACATCCCCAATGGGGAGGGACTACACAGTGGAGTCACGTTCCATCAGTGACGTGGCTCCCGGTGTTATGTTTTACAAACATACGAACTAATATGCCCAACAACCAAACAAATTACAAGTAGTCGGTCAGAGTTAATTAGTTTCAATCAGACTTTCTTCAGATTTATTATTGTTATTGTATTATATTTTAGTATATTGTTTTAGAGTATTTTATTTTATATATATATAATAAAATACTCTAATCAAACACATAATAATATATTATACAATAATATATTGAAATATATTACACAGTTATTTTCAATAATTATTTATCCTGATTGAACTAACACATTAACAATAAGGAACTAAAATGAAGCTAGCAAGAAAAATGAGAGAAAATTCCTTTGAAGCATAGAATTTCCACCTTTAAGAAGGAGCAATTCGATCAAATGAAAACAAGCTCAATCAAGGGGTAATGTGATGAATTTTAAAGGCAAATAGGGTTGAATCAAAACTTTGAAAATGAGATTGCAAATGAGAAAGTGAATGAAAGAGTGAGATCAGTTTTGAGGGAAGATTTGAAACAAAGTGAAAAATCCTTTGGAGGTGGAAGATTCTGCCACCCTCCAAGTATTGATGATCCTCTCACCCTCTCAATTTCTACCTTGTGTATAAAAGTAACGAAAACACAACTAAGCCCCCAAATTTGCATTAAAGGTCAATAAGAGTGGAAAAATGGAGAAGTGAGGAGGTGGAGATTGAGTTTGAGAGAAAATATTAGTTCTCCCCTAACATTGATTTCAGCCCTTGTCTATCTGGAGATTAAAGCACAAATTGAATCCTCCAAGCTTATAAAATGAACTGAAATGGAGATCAAAGCATGGAAATAATGATCAAAATTAAATTCTGGCCAAGTCCAATGAAGAAAAATAATGAGTTGGATAAGATGGTAAGAAAGGAAAAAATCCTTAGGCGTTGGTACATTCCACAATCCTCAAACATAATCAAAATCCGCCTTGAAATTATGGTAACCAAACTAAGGTGAAACTAGAGAAGGGAACGCAAGCACAAGCAGCATAAAAGCAATAGTGGAGATAAAGTTGTTGATTAACTTACATGAAGATGTGAATTTGAGAGAACGAAAATCCTCATACCCTCATGATTTTCGCCTTGTCCTCGTTAGGATTGAAATACAAAATTCGATCTTTAAAATTTGCAATAAGAAAGGCAACATATAACAATAACATGAAGATGATAAACAAGAACTTGAAATGACAGTTGAAATCAGTTGAGGTGAAATCAGTTTGGCATACATTGAAATTTAAGTTAAAGCCAAGTTTGAAACCAAGTAAAGGATTGGAAATACTCTCTCCACCTTTATTTCCCCATTTTCTTTATGAGGGTGAAAACATGAACTAAACTGAAGGGATAGAGACCAAAGGGTCATGAAGGTTAAAACATTATGACAAATGATTTGAATAGTGAGGATTGAGATTAATTGAGCCGAATGCAATAAGAAAGTTGAGACTAAACTTTGGAGAAACATAGAGAAAATTCGTTGAGGGATGGTGCCTTAGGTAGATAAGGCTCAATACTTGTTTTTAGACCTCCAAATCACATGAAAATGAAAGAGAAGAATGACAGAGATAGAGTACTAGAGCAAAAATCCAGATTGGTGTTTGAGTAAAATCAAGAAAATTCCTTGAATCCACCATCCTCCTAGGATTAATAATCCACTCGTACAAGTGATTCCCATCTTTTGGTAGACCAAGCCCAATCAGAGATAAAGGGGCCACAATTTAATTAATGGATGATGAACAAAACATGCTTTTAATCCCCAAGCAAGTCGGTCTCTTTGCAAGGACCTGTCCTTTCAAGTTGGCAATCACCTATTTAAGGAGAGGAGGGGAAACCATTTCAACATCACATGTGAAGCAGATGTATCTCTGGTAACAAAGCAATTTTCTCCTAATACACTGAAATAATCTTCCCAAGACAGCAAATTCCATACTTGTAGGTGCAACAAACAGCAATTTTGAATATCCACAAAAATTGTGGAATTTCCAAACGATGAAGATTTTAGAGAGACTTTCAAGCAAATCATGGGCATTCAGAATTTTTGTATGTTTTTTTTAAAATAAATTGTAGGTTTCAAGGTTTTTCCCAATTTTTTATTGATAACAACTTAAGGTATTTGAGAAGTTGATTTTCATCTCATGTTTTGTGTCTCTAGATAATGGGAGGGATGCCTTTGTTATCCAACATCGTGATGGAAGGCAACCATCGCATTCTCACCATTTTTGAGTCTCAAGATCTTGAATTAGCTGCAAAGAGTTCATCTATCATCACAAATATGTAATTTTTTTGGATAAACTTGGTATAGTTAGTAGAATGACCATTAATTGAGGGTATTAAAATAATATTGTAATATTTAGCTTATAATGGTCAATTCAGTCATTTAATTAGTTTTCAGTAACTATCTTGTAAGTTGTTTAATTAAGATTGTATCTTTTTATTTTGTCCATAGTTTTCGATCATTGCTTCAATGGAAAGATCTTCTCTAATTGCTTATATAAGGAGTATGCTCTCCTTTTTTTTATACAACATTACGATAATCATCTCAAAAAATGGATCTCTTCTGACAGAGTATGGGAGCAAAAAGCGATGAGTTAGTTCAAAATGAATTTTCCTCCATATTCTAGATCCATAAACCTCTTCCCCCTCCTTAAGAAAAGATGTCAATATACGAGATGACATCACGTATGGAAATCAGTCATACATTCTAAATCATTAATTCATAAACCATAAGATATGTCACAACAGTGGAGTAAACAGATTCCAAGATACTCTTTGGCACATACATAGTGAATTGTGACATTGCATTCTTATGTGAAAGAAAATACCATAAATAGTCTCCCCATACATATTATGCTGTATATTCTTGTCTAGTAATATGTTCAATCTCCCATTGTTTAGTTCTGCAATTTTATTATTGTCATGGTTATTATCATGACTTGTTTCTGCTTATAACACAATATATTGCGGCAATTTACAATGTTGTGCCCTCCACACCACCGGGATCTGGATTGTTCAAAGAGTAAAAATATTTCAGAAGTTGGCAATTTATATGTACATCGTAAATAGAACTTCATGCATTATCACAAATCAATTAACAATTGCTATAATAGATGAATGCCTAGAACATCAGACCACCAAAGATTAATTCATAAGTAGTGCAATTGATATTTACATTATCAATGGAACCTCATGCATTAGGACAAATTGATCAAATAGTTGCCATGATTTTCAAATGCCTAAGACAGAGGACCAGATTTTTAAGCATTTGAGGTATCTTTTACTGCAAGCTAAATTTCAAGTTCAGGTAACAAAACCGTATCTCTGATAGCATTGAATTTATATTCATCTACCAATAACAATAAATAGTAGATTATCTATAAGCATAAATAACAAATTTTGCCTTCAGAAAATTAAATGAAGAGAACTAAGAAGTGAACCTTACATCAAAATTGTTAACAAATGGACAAAAAGAACAATTTCTATAGATACATAGATCTAAACTATCTTTAAGAATTTGTGAAAATGAAGAATAAAATAAAAAATGAAGTGCATGATTTTCACTAACCAATATCATCCAAATGTCAGCTTCTGGCTGATAAAGTACATGTGAATGTTTATCAGTATCAATTACTTCACAAGGAGCCTCTGGGGAGAAGATCCTGTATTCAAAGCAGTAAAACTGTTTATCTCTACTTTCCAAATAATTTCCTACAAAATGGCAGTCTAGAAACTCTGAATTCGAGTATGTTCCGATGAACTATTCAAGCCAACTTATATGGAAAATAAGAAAATATGAAGTGGATGCAAAAGATGCAAATCAATGCAGTTAGAAATCTAAAATGTTGAACCAAATATATTAAGCATTGAGTTGCCAGTTGTGCCTTCAAGAACCAAGTCAAATCCACAACACCATCAAAATTGTGTGTGTATTATAATACAAAAACAAGATAGGCATCTCCATATTACTCAATTAGATGATTGAAGCTTAGCATGAAGTTCTAATTGTTGAAAGTCTACACAATGATACTTGAACTCGATATTATTTTAATATTTTGATGTTGCTAATGGATATGATGCTAAGATTACAAGTTTATAGTGTTTTTGTTGTTTTTATGATACTGTGTGGCATTCTAATCTTAATTAAATTTTCTAGGCTGCATACGTACGTACGTACACACACACATATAGTGTTACCCCGGCGCGGGGGTGCAGCGGTGCGAGGGGACGTCGGGATGAGTTTCGGGTGCAGGAAAAAAATGGCCTCAATTTGGGGATGCTGGGGGGACAACGGGGGTGTGGCAGCAAGGTGCGGAAGGGGGGGAGCAGGGGGAAGGAGAGGGAGGTGGTTGCATAATATATAATATATATGACTGAAAATGCTAATTATGAAATGATACTTCAATATATTATATAACATACCAAATATAGTTGAATAAAGAAAATTGAAATGTGATTCACAAACCATAAGTTCAAACTTGAAACTTGAAACTTCATAACCAATACCAATGACCATTTAACAAATTAACTTAGTTCAAGATGCAAGATTCAAAATTCATTGTTCAAATATGAATATCATATATGATATATCATAAAGATGCTCATGATGACAATGAGCTGAGTAGCATGAAACAGTGAAATGAAATAATGTATCGTAGCCATATCAAAGTGAGTACAATCATCAAAATGACAAATGTCAATAATAAGAATGAAATCATCCCAAGTGCTCTCTAAGCATGCATAAAAAAAAAATTGAAAAAGAAAAGAAAAGAATTTTTTTTTTAAACTATTTGGGCCATTCCACTGGCCGCACCCCGCGAGCACCCTGGGAGCACCCAAGCACCCATGATGCACCTGAGCACCCACAAACCATTCAGGTGCTCGACCAGTGCAGCCGAGGTGCGGCGGTGCATTTTTGGCCAGCGGGGGTACTCGGGTGCGTGCGCGCACCAAGTGCTTCAAGTTTTTGACCTGGGTGCGCGCACCCAGGTTACACTGTGTGTATATATATATACATACATATATATTACATTTTTTTGTACTAACAAACCCAAACCCCATTTCAAGATTTTGATGTACCAGTGAACTAGTTCTTCAAACCTGAACTCAAACCAGTAACTTAGCTTTCAGTGTTTTCATTTTCCTCTCCTTGACCTCTTGTTTTCTGCACTTCTCCCTCTTTTTCATCCTTTCAAAGAGTCTAAGTCTGCAATATATAGCAGTTTAATCCTCATCCTAATGATGGTATATGAGAGATAAACTAAAATGTTGATCCAAAAATCCTCAATTTTTACTAGAAGCATGCATTCTAGTTTATGTACATGGACTGGAAATTTAATATCTACAATTGTCTTTTCCATTTGGCCATGTAGCCAACCAATTGCTAATAACAGAAACTATATCTATTTAAAACCTCCAGATAAGGTTTTACTAGCAAGAGCTTCCTATGGTAGCCACAAACTCACAAGGTCCAGACTCCCCCTATCCCATGTGGAAGAATGATGGTTGAGAATGATAGAGTCTTGATAGAGAAAGTTGACACTTTGTACAATGTTGCAGATTCTCTTATGAGGCCAATTACTGTGGGAAACTTCTCTCGATGTAGGAAGGTCACCAACCTTGATCACTATACTTGATTTTATTCTATGTATCTATTGGATGTAATTGCAATATTAATGTCAAGTCGACGAATGCTAGGATAAGATGACATTAACCTTGCAATCCTAAGCCATTCACATGTCTCCATGTTCCTCGGAAATTGTTCCCTTGGACATATGAGAAAAGCACTATATATTGTACTTTATGGCTAATTATAATTGTATTTTCCAGATATGGTAATGAAGAGGTGATAGAGATAAATTGAAATGGACAAAGCACACCCTTTCCCATGTCCTTATTGAGATGTGAAGAATCGTGCATTAGGCACCCAAGTTTGGATAGAGAAAAGGTGCCTATTTGGAGATCTTAATGGTCATTGAGAGTTATAGAGCACTCAAAACGTCAATGGTCTTAGTGACTTTGGGTTTTATGCCCAAGGAGGAGTCACTTAAAAAGTTTTATTATTTTACCATGTCTGGCTATTTATTCTACAAGGCGTTGGTTTTACGCAAGTGGTTTTGACCCCTTGTTTTAGGAAAACAGCAGCAAATGTTCCTCTCCCATTTGGCTATATATTGAAGCCAAGGCATAATTGTTGGTGAATTTGTAGCATCGTTCGGACATCTTGTATCTGATTATTGCTCTCATACATATACATGTATATGTATATGGAAAGATATATATATATATATAGATATACACATTAATATATACACATATGTATCTTAATTGACTGTACAAACTGATTCGATCTTATTCAAATCTCTGTTATAAAGCAGTGATCATATTGTGAATATGATTCGGTTATTTACTGTTATCATGAACTACTTCATTGTGCCACATCACCAACTGAGATCGGGTATTGTGAAATATCATATGCCGATAATGATCGGACTCTTTGAAGCACATAACCACCAAATGTGGTTAACAATAATAACTAATGGTTAAGAGTAGTCTCATGTAGAGACACAACCATTCAATATTTATATATATTAAGTGACATGACTGTTTGGAAACACATCACACAATACATGTTACTACCAGCAATCTTCACATATATATGTCAACCTGCAAATACTAAAGTAGCATCAGTAATATTCATTGAAAGAGTAAAAGACAAGTAAGATATCAGGAATTTATACAAAGCATTTAATCTATACATCTGTTGTGATTGTTATCAGAATTAAAGCAATCAGATCTGTCATTGTCTGGCAGTTACTTATAAGGTAATCTTCTACCTCTGATCTACCATTCCTTAACATGGTATCAGAGCCAGGTTGGTAGAGAAAGCATTTATAAAACTGACAGTGATAATTCTCTTAAAGATCACTAACATCATTTGAACATATCAATCATGGTGAATAATATTAGAGTTGAGGATAGACTGGAAGGCACTTCTAATTTTGTCCGAGAGAAAATTCGAATCATAGCAATACTTAAAGAACTCGAATTGCAATCATTTATAGAAGAAAATAATAAAATGCCTATAACAAAAAAGACAACATGGAAAAGGCATAACAATAAAACTAAGAAAATTATCATTGATGGGGTTAAAGATCATATTCTTCCATCAATAGCAAAATTAACTACCACTTATGAGGTGTTCAAAACAATTAAAGATACATTCGAAATAAACAATGCCAGCAGATTGTTTACATTAAAACAGCAACTCATCAATATCAAAATGGATAAAGGAGATAGAATCTCATCATATTTGTCAAAAATAACTGACTTAAGGGATCAACTCTTTACCATTGGAAATAATGTAGATGATGTGGAACTATCTCTAATAGCCCTTAGAAGACTACCATTATCATGGGAATCTTTTATCCAATGCATCAGTCATCCCTCTTACCCAAATTTGATCAACTCAAAAATGATTGCACTCAAGCAAAGTCACAATTAATCTCAAGAGGTATCATCTCCAATAAGGAGGAAGATGTTAATACATGTAGCTTCGGTCTGACATTACTGTGAAGCACATACTTATGTATATATGCACAACAGCATGATGCACACGCTGTTATGCATATATGCATACATATGTGATGTTGCACTTTACACAGTCTGCAACCGATAAGACATATATATATTCCGAGATCATTAAGGCATGATCAAGATTATTTTTGGTTCCTTGGATGTTTAGATCTTGGTCGATCTACCCTTTATATTGGGCCACCAATGTAATGATTGGTTTATACACTGTGTTAACCATTTAAATGATTGGTAATGACAGTAACTAATTATGTGATTAGTTACCCACAAACAGGTGTGTGAATGAATGTCCATGTCTCATGTGGGAGACATGGCCATTCATCCCCACACCTCTTCCGTGGGTATTTCTCCAATCTGCCCGATGTAGTCTTGGTATTGTAATCTATTAATGCAAGTGCGCCATAAAGGATAAAAGATAATTCTGAAAGTTTCATATAATTCAATTCTATTGTTACTGCACTAACACTTGCAGATTCTGGAAGCAATTAAAACATTGGTGATATTGATTGTACCTACAACAAATTCAGTAATCAATCAAATCTGGTAATAAACTTTACATGGTATCGGAGCTTGGCTAAGGAAAGATCACACTAAGTTTATTAGGGATCAGATTTTACTTCAAATAACAGTCCTCTCTCTCTCTACAAAGATGAAAAACACAATGAGATTCAAACATCACCTTGTAAGAGCTGATAACTTCGAATCTTGGAAACTTCGAGTAATGATGTTAAAAGAAAACAAATTAGAATCATTTGTAAGAGAAGAAAAAGAGGAACCTAAAGATGACCCTAAGAAATCAGAATGGATTGAGAAAAATGAAAAGGCTATGAAGATAATTGTAGATATTGTTCGAGACCACATGGTACCTATTGTGGCAAAACATACCACAGCATATCATATGTTTCGAACTCTTGAGGATGCATTTATAATTAATAATACAGGCAGAAAACTTGCTCTTAAAAGGTAAATGAATAGCGTAAGCATGAATAAAGGAGAAGAATCACGGATTTGAGAGATCAATTATCTGCACTTGGTTATGAGATTGAAAACCAAGAATTATCCTTAATAGCATTAGGAGGACTTCCAAAATCCTGGGAATCCTTTGTACAAGGTGTAAGTGCTAGGTCTAAAATCCCTAAACTAGATTGTTCAAGATTAGATTGTCTTCAAAAAGAATCGAGATTAATGATTAATGGAAAACACAAAACCCTAGATGAAGATGTTCAAGTTCTTAATACAAATACTCATAAAAAGGGAAAGAAGAAAAACAACAAAAGGAAAAGAAATTTTCATGGAAAAAGGAAAATCCAAACAGAGGAAAGACTTGTCTCAATCCAATGCTTCAGATTTGATCTATATGGACATTATGCAATAAATTGTCCCAATAGATCTAAACCTCAAGCATCTTTTGCAAAATCTGAGAAGTCAAATGAAGACAATGAATATGAGAAATATGCCTTCTATTCAGCATTATCCAACCAGATATCAACCAAAAGGAATACATAAAATAGTTGATAGCGAGTCTTCTAGACACATCACTGGATATTAGGATAACCTAGAAAGCATGCAAATAGAAACGGATAAAGAAGTTATAGTTGGTGATGACTCTGCACACTCTGTGAAAGGAATTGGGACATGCACCATAAAATTGAAATCTGGAAATTCTATTCAACTTTCTAGAGTTCTCTATGTACCAGGTATTAAGAGGAATTCAATATCTATATCCACACTTGAAGATGATGGTTATAAAATTGCATTCATGGAAGGGGCAGTACTAGCATGGCCTAAAAATTCAGCCATTAAGAAGGCTCTAACAATATGAGTACGAAAAGGACTCTTATATGAGCTATGTGCTAAGACAAACCTTGCACTTATACATGAGACCTCTGATTCAAATGAAATATGGCATAGAAGACTAGGTCATATCAACTTTCGTGCCCTAATATCAATGGAGAAGGTAGTAACTGGAATGCCCAAGTTAAAACATATTCACAATGAATCATGTAAAGGTTGTGCCTTAGGGAAAAACACTAAAAAGCCATTTCCTCATAGTTTGAGCAAAACTAAACAGGTGTTGAAACTAGTACATTCTGATCTATGTGGGCCCATGTTTATACCATCTATAGGAGGATTCTTGTACTATTTGATATTTGTTGATGATTTTTCAAGGAAGACGTGGATATACTTCCTTAAGTGCAAAGAATTTGACGAGATTCTCTCTAAGTTTAAAGAATTCAAAACTATCATTGAGAACTCTTCCAGTAAGAACATTAAAATTCTAAGAACAGCTAATGGGAAGGAGTATCCTTTTGAAATATTTATAGAGTTCTGCAAACTCACTAGGATTAAGAGGGAGTTCACAATCCCGTACAATCCTCAACAAAATGGGGTTGCTGAAAGGAAGAGCAGAACTATCGTAGAAGCTACTCGGGCTATCATTTTTTTATCAAAATTTGAGTATGTCCTTCTGGGCTGAAGCATCCAACACAGCGGTCTATATTCAAAATAGATGTCCTCACTCACATTTGGACAATAAGACTCTTGAAGAAGCATTTTCTGGAAAGAAACCTAACATCAGTCACCTAAGGATATTTGGATGTCCTGTATATGTTCATGTACCTAAGGAAAAGAGGACTAAGTTAGAACCTTCTGGAAGAAAGGGTATTCTCATTGGTTTTAGTGAAACAGTAAAAGGATGCCGAGTCTACATTCCTAAACAAAAATAAATAGAACTAAGCAGAGATGTCATCTTTGAGGAAGACATTGCTTTCAGAAGAGCCAAAACCTCTGATGAACTAGATACATTTGATGTATCTCCAAAAGAGACTCCTACTCCTCAGATTCAGAGGGAGTTTCCTGAAGAGACTTCAACTGAAACTGAAATCCTTCCAAAGACACAAGAAGAGAGTCTTGATCACTCTAAAAGGCCACTTTGGGCAAGAAAAATAATACAGGAAGGAGATGGATTCGCAGCCCCTTCAGGAACCTTCCGAGAAAGCAAGAGACCTAGAAAATTGACATATAACGCTTTCATGTGTGAGAGCTTGAATTCTAAACCTTCTAGTACTTCTGAAGCACTTAAACATCAAGCTTGGAAAGACGCCATGGTGGCAGAACACCAATCTATACTAAAAAATGATGTTTGGGACATAGTTTCAAGACCTAAGGAAAAATCTATTGCATCTTCAAAATGGTTCTTCAAAGTTAAGTATGTTGTAGATGGCAACATTGAAAAACATAAAGCTCGTTTTGTGGCTAGAGGTTTTTCTCAAAAGGAAGGAATTAACTTTGAAGAAACCTTTGCACCAGTTACCAGGTACACTTCTATTAGAGCTATAATAGCCATCGCTGCAACCGAAGGTTGGAAAATCCATAAAAATGGATGTAAAAACTACTTTTCTTAATGGGAAAATAGAGGAAGAACTATACTTGGAACAACCAGAAGGATTTGTAACTCACAATGTTGCTTCTTATGTTTCTAAATTGAAGAACGCTCTATATGCAATTAAATAGGCTTCTCGGCCCTGGTATGAAAGGATTGACAAGTACCTTTTGAGTCCTGGATTCACCAAGAACGTGGTTGATCCAAATCTATACTTAAGGTAACTAAAGGTGATATGCTAATTCTAATTCTTTATGTTGATGATCTTCTAATTACAAGGGAAGAACATCTCATTAATCAGTGTAAGAAAGATTTGGCTTATGAATTCAAAATGAAGGATTTAGAAATTCTTCATCACTTTCTTGGTTTGGAAGTACGTCAAAAGTCTAGTAATATCTTTCTACATCAAAAGAAATATACTATTGATATTTTGAAAAGATTTGGAATGTAGGACTGTCGACCTATGTCTACATCTATGGAAACCAACCTTCACAAGCTAAAGGAAGCAAGTGTTGAATCCAGACTAGTTGATCCCACCTTATACAGATAGATAATTGGGTCCTTAATGTATCTTGTAAATACTCGACCTGATATCTGCTATGCAGTGAATGCATTAAGTCAGTTCATGTGTGAACCTCGTGAGATTCATCTGTTGCTTTGAAGCATATATTGAGGTTTTTTCAAGGTACTATTGTGTATGAACTTAAATATGAGAATATCAGCTTGGAGTTACATGGATATATTGATTCCGATTGGGCCGGAAGTGTAAAAGACCGAAAAAGCACATCAGGATGCTGCTTCAATTTAGGATCAGCCATGATCTCTTGGACCTACAAAAAGCAAGCTTATGTTGCTCAAAGTTCTATTGACGCAGAGTATATTGTAGCAGCTATGGGAGCTAGAGAAGCAGTGTGGCTTCGGAAGTTGCTTTCTAACTTGTTTGGTGAACTTATGAAACCTACCACTATTCACTGTAATAACCAAAGTTGTATCAAGTTATTTACAAATCTAGTATTTCATGATAGATCCAGGCATATAGAAATTTATTAACACTACATAAGAGACATGGTGGAAAGAAGAGCTATTAGAATATATTAATACAGGTGATCAAACAGCTAACATTCTCACCAGGGCTCTCCCTAAAGTGAAAATTGATCATTTCAAAAAGAAACTTGGCTTGATGGAAATGTAAGTCTATGAGATTGAGTCTCAACTTTGTAAATTTGTATTATTTATATAAAGATGTTTAAAGTGTAAACTCTTTTGTCATATGTGTGACTCTATGACTCATGGGCCTACCCTATGTTCATTATTTAAGGAGATAATCTTTTATAATGAAATATTGATTCAAATAAGATAAGGTGACGACTTTATTATTATTAGATTACTATCATGATGAATATCATGTGACTTGATATTCAAGAAAAAAAAATCATGATAGTTAAAAGAGCATGTTGATGGATATCATGTGACTTGATATCTGTTGAAGATCAATATGTTCAAATTCATGGTGGATATTATATGACTTAATATCTATGGATATACCATGATCTTTTATGGTGGATTTCATGTGACTTGATATCTATATACACACCATCATTAGAAAGAATGTCATGAGACTTGATTTTCTTATATATATCTTGAGGATATTACTTTTCATATAAAAGGAACTTATATATATGCACTTTGTCTTCCCTAGCTAAGAGGGAGTGTTAATGCATGTAGCTTCGGTCTAATATTACTAGGAAGCACATACTTATGTATATACGCAAAACAGTATGATGCACATGTTGTTATGCATATATGTATACGTATGTGTTGTTGCACTTTACACAGTCTGCAACCGATAAGACATATATAAGTTTCGAGATCATTAAGGCATGATCAAGATTATCTTTGGTTCCTTGGATGTTTAGATCTTGGTCGATCTACCCTTTATATTGGGTTGCCGATGTAATGATTGGTTTATACACTGTGTTAACCATTTAAATGATTGGTAATGACAGTAACTAATTATGCGATTAGTTACCCACGAACGGGTGTGTGAATGAATGTCCATGTCTCCCGTGGGAGACATGGCCATTCATCCCCACACCTCTTTCGTGGGTATTTATCCAATCTGCCCAATGTAATCTTGGCATTGTAATCTATTAATGCAAGCGCTCCATAAAGGATCGAAGATAATTCTGAAAGTTTCATATAATTCAATTCTGTTATTACTACACTAACACTTGCAGATTTTGGAAGCAATTAAAACATTGGTGATATTGATTGTAATTGCAACAAATTATGCAATCAATCAAATCTAGTAATAAACTTTAAAGAAGAGATTCAAGCATTACATGCAAAATCAAATAATAAGAAGGGTAAATTCAAAAGGAAGAGAGGAAAGAAAAATACAAACTATAAGAAAAGAGACCTATCCAAACTTCAATGTTACAAATGTGAAAAATTTGAACATACTCACATGTATTGTCTGGAAAGAAAGAAAAATCCGATCAACACAGTTGAAGTCAAAGAAAGGGAAAACTCATTATTCTTCCTTGCCTTATCAAGTGAGTTGAACACTAATAGAAACACCTAGATTCCAGACAATGGAGCCTCTAGGCATACACCAGATTTAGAGATCAGTTTGAAACACTTGAAGGACATTCAACCGAAGAACTATAGGAGACAATTCCACTTATCTTGTGAAAGGAATTGGGACCTGCTCAATACATCTGAATTCCAGAGTTGACTTGCACTTAAAAGACATCCTATTTGTTCCTGGAATCAAAAGAAACCTTATCTCTATTTCCGGTCTAGCAGATCAAGGATATCGAATTGTGTTTCACGAAAACAAACTTTTGCGCTGGTCAAAATATTCAAACATTAAAAATGCTATTCCTATTGGAGTTAGAGAAGGGAGCCTATTCAAACTTTGTAACTCCCCAAATCTAGCCCTAAACCATGAAATTGGGAAAACAAATGAGATTTGGCATAGAAGATTGGGGCACTTAAATTTCCAAGCTTTACCTTCTATAGAGAAAATTGTAAAAGGCTTACCTAACATTGAACCTGAACATTAAGGAATATGTAAAGGATGTGCACTAGGAAAGAACCCTAAACCTCCTTTTCATCGTAGTGAATATAAATCAAAGAGCATCCTTGAACTCATGCATACTGACCTATGTAGACCCATGTCAGTACCTTCATTAGGAGGATACTCTTACTGCATCATATTTGTGGATGATTATTCTAGAAAAATCTGGTTATATTTCCTTAAACTAAAAGAGCCAAATGAGGTTCTGTCCAAATTCAAAGAATTCAAAGCCTTATTTGAAAATCAAATTGGCAAGAAGAGCAAAACTCTAAGGACTGATAATGGAGGAGAATATATCTCTGAGAATTTTAAAGAATTATGCATATCTGTTGGGATTAAGAGGGAGTATATTGTACCGTATAATCCTCAACAGAATGGAGTAGCAGAAAGGAAGAATAGAACTATTATTGAAGCAGCTAAGGCTATGATGCATGATCAAAATATGCATACAAAATTCTGGGCCGAAGCATCCAATACAGCTATATATATTCAAAACAAATGCCCTCATGCAATTCTAAAAAACACAACACCTGAAGAAGTCTTCTCAGGGAACAAACCTAATTTAAGTCACCTACAAATTTTCGATTGTCCTGTATATATTCATATTCCTAAGGAGAAGAGAACTAAACTAGAACACTCAGGATAGAAAGGCATATTTATCGACTATGGTGATTCTTCCAAAGCCTACAAAGTATACGTGCTAGGGTCAAGGAGAATTGAAATCAGTAGAGATGTCAAGTTTGACAAAGATATTGCATACAAAACTTCTGAAGATATAGAAGAACCTAATAATGATCCCATTTCTGAGGATAATGAAAACACTATGATTGAGAGGGAGAATTGCACAGAAGATAATGAACCCACAACACCTAATCTTAAGGATAACTCACTTAATAAGAAAAGGCCCTTATGGGCAAGAAGAATGATAGAAGAAAACAATGTGGCCCCTGATGATATCCTTAGAGAAACCAAGAAGACTAGAAATCATTCATGTTATGTTACACAAATGAGTCCTCAAATTCTAAACCTTCTAATATTGAAGAAGCCCTAAAATCCCAAGCCTAGAAGGATGCCATGATTAAGGAATATCAATCTATATTGAAAAATGATGTGTGGGACATTGTACCAAAACCCAAAGAAAAATTAGTCGTTTCCTCAAGATGGTTATTCAAAATAAAATAGGCACCTAACGGCAACATTGAAAAATACAAGGTCAAGTTTGTGGCAAGAGGATTTTCATAGAAGGAAGGAATTAATTGTAATGAAACATTTCCTCATGTTGCTCGTTACACATCTATCAGAACCATAATTGCAATAGTTGCATCCAAAGGTTAGAAGGTACATCAAATAGATGTAAAGACAGAATTCCTAAACGAAGTCATTAATGAAGAAGTATACCTGGAATAGCCAGAATGGTTTGTTATTCATGACAAGAAGTCACATGTGTGCAAAGTTGCAAACTAAAGAAAGCTCTATATGGTCTTAAGCAAGCCCCTTGGGCATGGTGTGAGAGAATGGATAGCTATCTTGTCAAATAAGGGTACTCAAGAAATGAAGCAAATCCTAACATATACTTCAAGAAATTAGAGGGAGACATGTTAATACTAGTTCTCTATGTTGATGATCTTCTGATTACCAGCGAAGACCATCTTATTGTTAATTGTAAGCAAGACCTTATATCTAAACTTGAAATGAAAGATTTAGGTCTTCTACACTACTTCTTGGGATTAGAAGTAAGACAAAAAGGAAGAATACATTTTCCTAAACCAAAGGAAGTATACCGCTGACATATTGAATAAATTTGGCATGATGGAGTACAAACTGTTATCCACACCTATGGAGACAAATCTTCATAAACTCAAAGATGAGGCACATGAGTCTGAGGCCATTGATCCTACATATTATAGACAGATAATTGGATCATTAATGTACTTAGTGAATACTTGTCCTGATATTTGTTGTGCCACAAATGCACAAGTCAGTTTATGTGTGAACCTAAGAAGATTCATCTCATGGCATCAAAGCACATTTTGAGGTACTTGCGAGGCACTATTGGACTTGGTCTAAAATATGACAAAGTTGAGTTACAGCTTGGCCGGATGTTCTACTAATCAAAGAGCGCTACATGATGTTGTTTTACTCTTGGATCTACAATGATATCCCGGTTTAGTAAGAAGCAATCTTTTGTTACCTTAAGTTCCATCGAAGCAAAGTACATAGCAGCATCCATGAGAGCTCGAGAAGCTGTATGGTTAACGAAGTTACTGGTTGAGCTTTATGGGAAGCCTCTAAAACCTATAGTTATACATTGTGATAATCAAAGTTGTATCAAACTCTCAGTGAATCCAATCTTCTGTAACAAATCTATAATGTCCCCTTTTTGGGACATTAGAAAAGTAAAGACATATTATATATAATATTAAAATTGACTTGGAGAGCATGGACTCAAAATATAGAAGGTCAATTTAATATTATAAAGTGGGCAAAAAAAAGGACAAGGAGAGATAAGACGAAAAGCCAGGAGGGGAGTCAAAGAATCACAGCTGTGAGGATAGAAGGAGCAGAGACTTTTTCATTTGTATGCTTGATTTATGATTCAGATTTCAATTTCTCTCTTGCGAGAGTTATTCGGAAAGCTTCAACTTTTAGCCAATGTGAGGATGTAGCCCCTCATGCTAGCAGATAGTGGATGCAAACCCATTGTCCGTGGAGACGTCACTTCAGTTGTCTCGTGTGTGCTTAAAGGTTCCTCTCTTAGTGTTCCAGTCTGGCTGTAAAACTGTGTTTAAGATTGGATTTTGAATGTTGGTTATTGTATTGCTGTTGTATAATGCAATAACATGTTTTAGGGAGTTTTATGAGAATTTACTAGGTTTTTTATACTGTTGGTTTGTAACGAAATTCCATATGTTTGAATTATGAATATTATATTCAAGAAGAAGCTGGATAAATATCTATTGGGGATATTTCTTATGGTTTACATTGCTGGTTTATTTATAATGCGATTGCATATGTTTATGATCTGAATGTTATCTTGAGTACAAAATTGGGTCAATATCTGTTTGGGATATTTCAAGATCAAAGCATATAGAGATGTCAATCCACTACATCGGTAGATAGAGGTGTCATCAAGTTGGAATACATCAGCACTGAAGACCAGTCTGCTGACATATTCACCAAACCTCTTGCAAAGTTGAAAGTGGAATACTTCAAAAGAAAACTCGGTATGACAAAACTATAATTGTAACTCCTGAGATAATCTCTCAGTTTTGTGTAATATATATAACTTTTATTGTTGTTTAAAGAGTTACTATTGTGCACATGTGGTTGTTTATGAAAGGTGACGATCTTTCATTTTATGAGATGTTAGATCTCTATTGGAAGGTGACGACCTTAACAATAGATTGACCTGTTATCATAGACTTCATTAAATTGTTGTCCCAAAATGTGCCAGATAGTGTGATAACAAAAGTATCATAATTGACTTCTATTGTTGTCCTAGGGATGAGCCGGAAGTCATGGTACTACTTGTCTTGTGTTTTTTTGTTAAGTTCTTTATCCATTGTCATAATAAGACTATGAGGACTTGTTGTCCTATACCATGCTAGGATTCATTACAATGAAAAGAATCGTAATAGACTACCTTAGTCCCAGAATGAGCCAGAGATCATGATTCTATGTTATCTTAAGATCAAGAGAAACATCTGATAGACTATGCCTAGTTATTGTCCCAGAATGTGCCGAATATCAGATAATTGTGTTGATGAGCATTTGAATTTTAGATTGATAGAATCTAGATCATCATTTTGTGAGATAATCATATCCTCCCTCGCTAAGAGGGAGTGTTGAATTTGTAGCATCGTTCGGATATCATGTATCTGATTATTGCTCTCACACACACACACACACACACACACACATATTTTTATATACACATATATGTATCTGAATTAACTGTACAAACTGATTCAATCTTATTCAAATCTCTGTAATAAAGCAGCAATCATACTGTGAATATGATTTGGTTATTTACTGTTGTCATGAACTACTTCATCGTGACATATCACTGACTGAGATCGGCTATTGAGAAATATCATATGCCGATAATGATCGGACTCTTTGAAGCACATAACTGCCGGATGTGGTTAAGGATAATAACTAATGGCTAAGAGTAGTCTCATGAAGAGACATGACCCTACATGCCCTTTGATGTCTCTACATGAGACACAACCATTCAATATTTATATATATTAAGTGATATGATCGTTTGGAAACACATCACACAATAAATGTTACTACTATCAATCTGCACATATATATGTCAACCTGCAAATACTAAAGTAGCATCAGTAATATTCATTGAAAGAGCAAGAGACAAGTAAGATATCAGGAATTTATACAAAACATTTAATGTATACCTCTGCTGTGATTGATATCAGAATTAGAGCAATCAGATATGTCATTGTCTGGCAATTACTTAAGGTAATCTTCTACCTCTGATCTAACATTCCTTAACAATTGTTTCATCACAGTCTCTTTGATGTTTCCAACTAGTTCTGGGGCTAGTCAGAGGAGTGAAGTGACATGTAAATTGCTCTAATCTCTTTTTTGAAGATTAATAATATACTTGCCCTTGTTCTCTAGTGGAGTTTTCTCCTGAAAGGGTTTGTCCATGTAAATCTGGTGTCTCTTTTGATATCATAATTTTGTATTCATGTTGAATGGTGCAATCACATGTTTATTTCAGATTTGGTAATCTTTTCAAATTTGTAATTGCATAAGAAAGTCAATATTAAAAGCTGTATTCACCTTGTGTCCCACCAGAATATTGACCAGGATCAATAGGTCTCAATATCCTTATCTTAAAATCTATTTGTTTTTCTGCTAAGACTTTAGATTTTTTAGACTTTGTAAAAACCTTAGATTTAACATACATGAAAATAAATCCAAAGAGTCAACATCCAAAAGTCTGACACATCTAAATGAATGGTCTCCAATAATTTTTTAGGAAATGATGATCTATTTTGTTTTCCAAACATACAATGATGATGAAAAACTCAATACCAAGAAAATAACCAAAAAGACAGTCAACCAACTTTCATTGAGAATGGTCCTAAGACCACCTTCACTTATGTGACCCAATCTATTGTACCACAATATGCATGCATTTTCAATGCCATTCACATTGGTAGGATTACATAAAGTGGAGGCATTAGCACTAAAAAACTCCCAATTTGAGATCGTTTAGCATCCACCAAATTCTCTCTTACAATGCTGCAACCAGACTTCTCAAAAGTCACAAGCATTACAAAATCACTCAACTTGGATACAAAAAAAAAGTTATTGCAAGTCCTAAAATATGCAAAACATCATCTAGTTTTTTAACGGTTTGGAATTTGAAAAACAAGTTTATCATTCTCTTACCAATGATATGTTATACTTAATGTTGATATCACCAAAGAAAATGTCTCCTCCATTGTAAGTTGAATATGTAAAACACATTTCCTTCTAAGGATTAATGTAGTAGGAGCAACATGAATCAATAAGCCAAACATTATTACTAAAAATGTTAGATCGATATAATCCAAGGACTTTTCTACAGGGGGATTTGAACTCTTTCTTGTTTTTACATGCCTTCTTCACATGCCCTCTCTTACCACAATTTCAACACGTTGCTCCTCCTAGTGGTTTTAAAACATTCTTTAGAATTGTCCTTTTTCTTGTCCCCTTTAGGCCCTCTCTATTTGGAGCTTCCACAAACATACAAGGGATCTTGGGATCCAACATTCATGGACTTCCTTTCCATTTCTTTTGAGACACATTTAGCAATGATGTTATCTGTCTTGGTATTTATACCACTACCACTGATGACAACAATTATATCTTCTCAAGATTTTGGTAGTGAAAAAAGTAATGAGATGCTTTGTTTTTCTCTTCTAGTTTGACATCTACAGTTGTAAACTGATTTAAAAGCAAATTTTAAGTGTTCAAATTATCTGCAACATAATCATCGTCCTTCATTTTTTATGAATACAACCATCTTTTTAGATACAACTTATTAGACTAACTTTTGGTTTTTTAAATATCATCCATCCTCTTCCATAACTTGTATGAAAATTATAGAGGGTGAAATCCGCAAGTTATAACTGAATGATTACTTGTGTCTTCTTGTCAAGCTTTAATCAATCTTCATCAAACATTCTGGATGGCATCTCATCATTGGAAAGATTTTCAAATTAAATATTTCCAACCCAAATCCATTAAATTTCTCACTATCTAAACAAGGTTGAAACGTTTACAATCTTATTCACAAATCTACAAAACCCCTATGGAAATGTTCCCATTTTAACCAGAAATATGACCCCAAATGTTGAAAATGAAACAAAACTATTGCAATATAAATCTTATTTTTGTGTATGCAATCTGATCTTGCTATTAGGATTCAATTGTGTAGTTTTTGAGTCACACTCATTGATCCATGTTTCATGTAGTGGTTCACAAGAGCCCATCTCTCACAAGAAGGAATGGAACACTCAGCAATCATTGCATCTAGTTGATGCTCACAGAGGTGAAGCACCGGGACTTGCTATGAAAAATACCTTCCACTTATCAATGTGTATGCAAATCAGAAATGGATTTCAAGATTACTGAACATGATTTTTTACCGTCACGAGTACACGCATTTAGTGCACAATAGAAAAATAAAGAATGTAACACTAAGTTTCATAAAACTGTACTACTGCTTCCATTAATGTTCATGTCCATACAATATAAGACAACGTACTTTTGATTCATCCCTAATGCCGCTCAAGTGGATGTATATATAGTATCCAAAGAGTTGCAACTCAACCGTCGCGTTCCAACTACATTCAATACCGGACAACTTACACGCTTAACAAATAACTATTCCCAAAGGTTTGCAATTATTCCCGACAACATCATCCCCCCCAAAAAGAAAGTCATCTCCTGACAACAGATACAAAATAGGGACAATGTTGAATACATATATGAAAAAACAAGCTAAGAAGAGTTGGAAGGAAGAGTCCCTAGAGCTGCTGGTTGGGACATAGAAGCATTCAGTTTCCTTTACAACTGGTACACTTGCTTAGTGCAAATATTTCGATCTGCTCATATCTGCAAATTCTCCTCGACTACATCCTTTAGCATTAATGTGACTTCTTGTAATTCAGCCTCTTTATCATATGCTACCTTTGCTACCTCCTTTTCCTTCATTGCCTCTATCAGCTACTGTTCCACCACACTCTTACCCTACATGGCTGCCTCTAGCTGCGCTACCAATACTACACACTGCTTCCCAAGCGGTCTGTTAAGTGGCTAGTCGGGTAGCTATTTCCTCCTGAGATTTCTCTACTAGTGCCCAAGCCTCCTCCCTAGCCTCCTCTTGTCACACTGCAAGCACCATCTCTGCAAGCAACCTACCTCTATCCACTACCTCAGTGATAGCATGGAGGTATGCATGTACATCCTTATCCCTCCTATCCTCTACTACAATTTCATCCTCTGTCTGCACCATAGTCTCTACTTCCCCTCCTAGTGCTACTCTACTCTATTCTCCCATCTCTCCTAGCAAAGGTGCCTCTACGTCTCCAGGGACATCATTGTCCAACAACATTGCCTCTAAATGGAGGTCCTCTCTCATAGGGGATTGGATAGAAGGTCCTCGTGCTACAAGTGGAAGTAGCCGTCGTGCCAAGTATGCACTGGCACAGCCCGATGAACTGCTTTGTCTTATTGGTGTATGACGTTCCTTTTTTGGAATACTTACATCCATGCTCACCTCAGGACTACCTCCTACTAGATCAGCCAATAATGCAGCATCCACAATCACCATAACATCCAACCCAATCACCTCCAGCCAGACCTACTCCTATGACCCATCACTTGCAATCTCCCCAACTTCTTTTGTCACATTTTCGACCAAATCTACGTCTGTCTGAGGCATATCGGCAACTACTAAAGTGCTCTCCGTGGTTGATACTATCACTAGAGTGACTTCCATCACTATAGTCTTGGCCACCCTTAGAACCCTCACCATTGTCACTGTTTGTGGAGTCATATCTATTGCTTCTCTAACCTAACCAAATGCCAAAATAAGGGCATTGGTGGCAATGGGTGTATAATGTGTCATGGTAGCCAACATAGGTCGTAGAAATAACAATGGGGTTGCTGAAATCACCTCCACCTCCTCATCTTTGTCCTCTTTTGTGGCATTCTCATCCTCAAACGTCTCCTAGCACTCCCTATCTGTATCCCCAAGACCTAACTTGACTATTATCTCCTATCTGGACCTCTTCTGACATGTTGCTTTTTGACCTCCTAGCGTGTCCAAATGTTACCATCTCATAATAGGGGCTCGTCTAGTACCACAGGTACTACTTTGACCTCTCTTGCCAAAATGTCATGTGGCACCTGGTTAACCATGGCATCTATAAGCAATCTAATCGCGTGGTGTGGCATATAGAACGTCATGTGCTGAAGGGTCATAAATTCATACGTGCACTCCAATAATAATGTGCCCCAGTCATAAACCTTTCCTCCTAGCAAGGTATTCATGACGGAGGCCTGCTAAAAGGAAATGTCACATGCACGGCTGGAGCCTGTTAGCCGACTTTTGACCAAGTCCATCAAGCATCTCCAATGCCCCTCTCTAATAAACAAACTCTTTATCCCCCTATTTTGTTAAGCCTTGTTAAGCAACTCCCTCTCTACCTCTGTGAGGTCATCTCTGCAAATTAGCTGGATGTAGAAATCCTTCACTTTCGGAGTCAATTTCTGTGACTTCAATTCCACTTTATGCCCTTTCGTTTGTAAGCCAAAAACTCACCTAAATTTTGATGGTGTGAAAGAAACTACTACCCGATGGTCCATGTACGATATTGTGCTCTTCATGGAGACGCTATCGAAGGTCTCATTCATTGCTTGGAGAGGACCTTCAAATCCTCGATGCACAATATCAACATCTGAATCAGCCACATGCCTAATGTTATAATTAATAACCTAGTTATCTGGTGTTGCTGCACTCTCGAACCACCATCTCCGGCAATCCAAACCATTAAAGCCTTCAAACATTATTGTCTATGGCATCACGTGCTCTTCGACAAGGGTTGTAGACACTCTCGGTCTCATCGTCTATTTGCCTATGTCCATTTTGCCTGGAACTTTTATGCCTGAAGGCAAAATCTAAGCATTATTGGTCATCCTGGAGCTCAAACTTGGCAACACTGTATGTAACTTCATTTTCCAAGAAGTGGTTCACTTTCTGGCTAAATCCATAACCGTCTTTCTTTGGTTGTTTCTTGCAATAACTGATTCTTTCAATGGTTGTATAGCTTTGCTTTCCTGTTGTGGGGTTTGGTTTCTTTGAATGCAACCTGTTCCTTCTCCGACAGCTAACTCCTCCACAGGCCTTGATGCCTGATAGCTAGCTCCTTCTTTGCGGCTTGTACTTGTATTTTTCCTTCTCTGCGGGTTCTACTTGTGTTGTCCATAGAAGGATGGATTTCACGTTTCCTTCGGTGTGCTTGTGTTTCTGCAATCTTCCCCCACGGCCTATCGAAATATGTTTGTAGGCCTTTCATGCCCCAACTATGTCCCCTGTGGTGAACTCCTTCCCTCCTCTACGTGTTTTTATTTGGTATCCATGGGTGGTCTTTGCCGACAATGACAATCACCATCTAGTGACAATCACCAATGAGGTGACTTCACCGTCTAGTAACAATCACCATTCAGTGACTCTACCTCTCTTTTTTTTCAAATTATTTTTTATTTATTTATTATTTTAATATTTTTTATTTTATTCTTTTTGAATCTAAGTACTCCCCTCTTCTAGGTGACTAATGTTAACTCTACAACCCTCGTTCCTCTTATGGTAGATCTTCAATTTCAAACCATTAACTGGATCCACTATCTCCCATCCATCGAGAGTTCACAGCTTAATGGCTCCATTTTCGCCAACCTATATTTTGTAGGGTCCTAACCATTTCACCTTAAACTTCCTAGGTTTATTCTCATTACGCCAATTGTACTTTAGCACCAACTATTCAGGTTGAAACCTTGTCCACTTCAGATGTTTATCATGCCATGCTTTACGACGAGTTTGTGCTACTTCCATTGCCCATTGCGCCATTAGCCTTCGTTAGTCTAGCTTGTTCAGCCTATACAATCTCTCTCGAAGACTTTGCATGTTGCCAAGTCTATTTTCAATCGTTATCGGAAGGCTTGGAACCATAAATTCTGCCGGCACTACCGCTTCTTGCCCGAGCATTAGTTGGAACGGTGTTTGTCTTGTTCTAATTTTGTATGTTATGTGGTACGCCCAAAATGTTAATGGCAAATTCTCTTCCCAAATGGCTTGCTCCACCCCGCATGACTTGGAGATGACTAACACCAAGATTTTTTTCGTTGTCTCCCCTTGGCCATTGGCCCTCGGATTATACAGGCTCAACAGGGAGTGAAAATTTTTGAACTCGATTGTGAGCAGTCGAATCACATGATTGACGAAGTGACCTCTCCTGTCACTGGTCAATTGAATAGGGATGTCATAACGTGTGAAGATCTGCTCATAAATAAACTTTGTCGTGCTTATGGCCAAATTGTTGGGCAACACTCATGCCTCCACCCACTTCCTCAAATACTCAATTGCTACCACAACATAGCGGCATCTCCAAGCCCTACTTGGCTTAAGGGGCTCCATGAAATCTATACCCCATTGTTTGAACAAGTCTTGGGCATGTGATGGATTGAGCGGCATAAAATCTTGTTTCAAGGGTTTACCCATGCACTAACAAGTGTTCACAGCTAACCACCCACTCTGGCATCATTGTACAATGTAGCCCATCATAGCCCTTGTCATCGTGCCTGGTCTCATATGCCCTCTTGTCAGACCTTTGTGAGCTTTTTGAAGGACACTTTGTACTTCCTCCTCCATGACACATCTTCTCAAGTCTGGCCCCATCTTATACAACAAACCATTAATCAATGAAAATGTTCTACTCCTCAGTACCAACTTTCGTCGTTCGCTTGGTGGCATCTTCCTGGGATATTGTGAAGTGGATAGATATTCACTAATGCTTTCGTACCACTCTAGAAGGATGGCTATACGCAATAAATGCACATCTAGGAAGTCATCATTGACTCCTTCCGGCGGTTCCCCTAACCTGATCCAAGATAGTTGATCGGCTATAACATGGCTCTTCCTCGGTCGCACCACAATGGTGAATGTAAACTCCTGGAGTAGCAACAACCATCTACTCACCCTCCCCTGAATGTTGGGTTTGTTCACTACATACATCAATGCTTGGTCGTCTACGTAGAATGTTAAGGGCGTTGCCAACAAATTAAGTTTGAACTTTTGTACAGTGTACACCATTCCTAGAGCCTCCCACTCCATTGTGTTGTGGCGCTTCTTCGCCCTCGAGAACAATCTACTAGCAAAATAGATAGGATTATCCAAGCCATGATCACCCGTCTATGCAAGTGTTGTGTCAATTGCAAAGTTAGACGCGTCCACATGCACGTGAAACTCTTTATCCCAGTTTGTGTATGCCAGGATTGGTACCCCTAGCAATTTCATCTTCAATTCCTTAAAGGAGGTTTCTTGCTCTGTACCCCAAACATAGGGTTCCCCTTTTCTTGTCAGACTTTCGAGGGGGCATGAAACTTGAGCAAAGTTTTTTATGGACCTTTTGTGATATCCAATGTGTCCTAAAAAGGATTTGACTCCACTAACGTAGGTTGGCGCTTCTGTCTCTACTATCATGCATACCTTGTTTGGATCAATTTTGAGTCACATCTTACATACAATGTGCCCCAATAGCTTACTCTAGGGTACCACGAATCTAAACTTCTTTGGGTTCAGCACCAGCCTGGCCTGACGATACCTTTCCATGCACTCCCCGAGTGCTGCCAAATGTGTCTTGTCCACTGAAAATAGACCAATCATCCAAGAATGTGCACAAGTTTCCTACGAACATTTTATCAAAGATATGAAGAATTATTCTTTGGAAGGTTGCTGGCGTATTGCACGAACCGAAGGGCAGCATCTGGTTATATGCATAGATGTCATCCTCTACCACAAAAGTGGTCTTCAACTTGTCCTCATCCACGATTGATATCTGGTTATAACCAAAGAACCTGTCCATAAATGAGTACATTTCGTGTCCAGCAACTTCTTCAAGTATTGTATCCATGAACAGAATAGGGAAGGGGTCCTTTGTAGTGCAAACATTCAAGTAGTGGAAATCAACACAGATCCTAATCTAGTTAACCTCCTTTAACGATACCACAATGGGTGAGACCCATTTGCTTGTCTTAACTCTAAATATGATTCCTACCTCAAGCGTGTGTTGGATCTCTTCATCAACCCTGGCTGCATAATTCTTGTTCATCCTATATGGTCTCTTCCGCACAAGTACGGCTCCAAGCACTAGGGGTATATGGTGCACGCACAACTCTAGTGGTACAACCTTGTTGTTTAACAGTTTGTCTTCCTATTAGATTTTATAACCTGACTCTTTGATACCCAATGTTTGGAGAGACAAATGGGTCAGTGTATGTATTCTATCACTACCCTCTGAATTATTAGGTACAACTCCCTATGATTTGTAATGATATGCGATGAATATGTTTTTATGAGATCAGAAGTTTTAACATTATAAGCTCTTAACCTAAGAACAGTAAAGGATAACCAAATTGTTTGTAGGCACAAACAATTCAAGCAAGAGGGATTTGAATAACCTATCACACTTAATGGAATGACTGTAGTAGATTATCTTGATATTTCTAACCCTTGCTTCTATTCTAAATGCAGATTAACCATCTAAATGCAGAAGAGGAATGAAGGAGATATGCACATGAGGGCAAATCGAATTGCTTTCACTATCAGCCATGAATGAAATGAAATCCAACCAATAACTAATAGATTCATACACATTTATCTTTCATTTCCCAATGAAACTATCTAACATGTTATGAAGCTAACAAGAGAAGAAACAGAACCATATATGAAGAAAGTAAATGGAATCACTATATTGCAAACATCAAAGTGAAATGGAATTCATTTGATTATTCACAGAGTCATACATGATTGTCTTTCAATTCTTAATGCAAAACTACTCTATGCATGTGCCACAAAAGATGACAAGCAAATAGGGTAAATGGCAATACAAATCAATTCACCATCAAGTTTGTCGACCTCTATATTGTCAAATGAGGTTACATTTATAGTTTTCTGTCATCCCTCATTTCTGGTAGAGCAACAGTCACAAAATAGAAAGAAAATATGAAAAATATCTAATCTTCAACATGGTATAGACATGTGATGTCATTCCTAGCGATGTCCTAATCCCATGGCAGCTCTAAGAACACCTGGAAACCGTTCATCTTCATGCGGCTTCAGAAAACCTTGTTAAACTCTTCTTTTCCTTCATATTTTGTTGTTAGCGCCAAATCCATATAATTTGTATCTCAACAGTCACAACGATTTTGAATTATGGTGCTTTGTTGCTACGTTGCTTTGTTGCTACGTCGCCATGATTATCGATCAAGCAACTTTCAATGGTGACATAACAACAGCCGTAGATCTTTCCTAAAATCGACGATCTTCATTGTGTTCTTTGATTACTGCTTATGACTCAAAGAAGGTCCCACCTCAATTGGGTCCTGCAGACAGGTGTCAACTTGTTGTTATCTTGCCATGACTATTGATAGAGCAACTTTTTATAATGATATAGCAACGACCGTGGATGTTCTTTTGATCTGACGGCTATAATTTAAAGTTCTTAACTCACTGATTTCCTTTGCAGTATGGGTCCATCTGTTCCACGTGTCCAATCGTCGTTATGTTGCTTTAGTTATTCTTCGTACAACTCTCCATAGTGACATAACGACAAGCATAGATCTTTTAAGATCTAACGGCTGTGAAAAAGGTCTTATGTCCAAGTTGACTTGACTATTCAACTCAATGACATGGACGTTCAGATGTGTTTTGGACCATCAATTCGATTTCAACTTAGTTTTCGCCACCTTTGACCATGTTCTTCGCCATTTAGACATCGAATTCAACTAATATTGTTTCTAGCTGGTTCTCACGATCTGCATATCATCTTTTAGCTTCGGTCTTCGATGTTCTCCACTACTGTTTACTCTGAATATGCCTATGATCTCTTTTAAATGTATCCTTCCTTTTGATAGGGACCTTCGACCAGGTTCTTTCACCATTTCTAATGATTTATTTGCTTCTCTTGCATTCTATCTTGATCATCTGCAATGTCTTTCATGAAAATTGCAACATAGCATGAATCGTTGTCTCCAACATGATTAAGAAAAAAGAAAGATGTATCATTAAGATATCCAAACCTTCTTCTCATCAGGGAAACGCATAACAAACCCTCCAAAACCTAATCACCTAGCCATTGGACTGGTGCATTGCTCATATGGTTTCCCGCATCAAGTTAGCTCAAAAAAATGATGAGAAGAAAGGCCATCCTGTGGGCAATCTAGACTTAGACTCAAGATATTGATACTTGACTTGACTCAAAACCCTAGAGCAAAAAGATATGAACTGAAACTTGGGCAACAAACCTCCAGGTCCTTGTAACTCCAGGCAAACACATCTTTTTACTCTATGAAGATTTTGAATGCTTCCACTTTCAACACAAGATCCCAATCATCACCAACCCAGATGTTGCGTAGATTCTCTTCATCCCTGAGATTCGTGACCTGTATGGATGGCTCTTCGTACTTGATTGGTTTCCCTGCATCAAAGTTGTGAGCAAGACTTTCATTCACTTGCACTTTTCCTTCTTTGTATTCCCCAAACTCCGATGGAAACACATCCTTATCTTCTCCATCCATTCCTTCCACTCCTAGCATATTTCAACTCGAAAATAACTTGTAATCTTCCATTTGCCAATGGAAGAGTTCGTTCAAGGAATCCAAGTCATGTTATGAACATCCTTCAAGTTCTAACATGCCTTCATCATTAGGCTCCATCCGCTCTCTTCCCTCGTCCATTCTACGAGACTCCGTCAGATTCAAATTTTGAAGCCATCTCCTCACTCACCATTTGTGTACGAAGGTCGATAACAAACTTCCTTCCGCCGCTCTCTAATGGAAGCGTGTTTTTCTTCCAATTATGGTTTGCCCTTGCTGCTACTAGCCATCCCCTTCCAAGAATGGCATCATATCCCATCTTTTTCAACGGAATCACAACGAATGTTCGCAAAGGTTTAATTACATGTTGATCTGCACCAAGTAAGTTGAAAGTGGGGTCCACAAGGTAGGCTTCCCAGGTTTCTTCCATGTCTACTCCAGAAGCACATTTACCCCCAGCCCAACATCCACTACAGTATCGGTGAGGATTGTCCCGAGGATACCCATCTCAACAATGGCGGGGTATCGTCCATTGTTCAATGCAAGTAACATGGGGTCTACCACTAATCCTCCCAAAACGTTTGACTGTTGCACGGTGCTGGTACTTGGTTGTCCGGTGCAGGTATTCAGTAATGTCATCTTCAACTAGGGTAAGGTGTGGAGGTCTTGTATTTTAATTAGAACCTCCATTTGCAATATCTGCCCTAGTATGTTATTCTTGGCCTCTGTTTGTCCGGAGGTACTTATAGCCACACGTGAATCCCCCTTCCTTTCATTGCATTCTTTATTTCCTCTTTTGCCTCCCGTACTCTCTACTTCTTTGTACAGGGATCAGGGTACACAGCTTATTTCACCTAATTACCAGTGACTACAAGTACTTATTTGTCTTCAATGTTGAGAAGGTTGACACGAGGCTTCAAGCAATTCGCTTCTTTATGATCTCTGAGGCCACACTATTGACACAAGTTCTATGGTGTGTTGTTCTCGCAGTCTCGGGCAAAGTGGCCCCACTAGTTGCACACCCTACACTGAATCATCGGCCGACCCTTCAAGTCGTATTGTATCCGGCTTTTGTTCTAATTACCTCCTCTTCCTCCTCGCTGGTTATTTCGAAACCCACTAGATGATGCATTGTTTGTTTGTTGATTGGTGGTGGCTGCCCTAGAGGTAGATGGTTGTTCCTGGGTGAAAAGCACTTGTGGTTCTCTCATCTTTAAGTTATATGGGCAGTCCTTGGTGGAATGGCCCATCACCTGGCAGATGTCACATAATGATTTTTTCGAACACGCTCCTTTTGTATGCTTGCTTTCTCTGCACTTTGTGCTCCACTATTCTCCTTCGTCACTCCACCCTGTGCCTCTTTTCATCGTTTTGAACTCCAACATCATGTGTGTCGTATCCTTTTGTAATGCTTGCACCTTTTTACTAGATTCATCATCGTTGTTACTCTCCTCATCTGATGATTCATCACTCTCATGCAATGACTTACTTTTCTTCTTCTTCTTTAATGTTTTACTTTCACTTTCCAAATTCATAGCTCTATCATACACATCATTATACAACGTCGGCAGTACTATCCTCATTTTTCTTCTCAGAGATGTGTTCAATCCGTCAACGAACCATCTTCTTCAATTCATTCGTCAGTTGAGTTTCCATCTTCCGAGCAATTCCTTCAACCTTCTATTGTAGGCTCGAACAATTTCCTTCCTCCCTTGTTTAGCACTGTAGACTTTTGTGACGATCTCATTATCATCCAGGAGCAGTTCAAATTCTGCGTGGAATTCTTTTATCAAATCTTCCCATGAACCTATTTTCGTTTTGACCATGTCTGAATACCAGTCAATGGCAACACCCCATAGGGTTGCAAGAAATTGGTGAACTCATTCGTCTTAATCAGTAACCCCATTTATCGTCTAGATAGTTTCGCACGTATGGCAATGTCTGACAGGATCTTCCTTCTCGTCACCAATAAACTTGGGTAGTTTTTGTTTCTGCAACATGATTCTTCCTATTTGTCCTAAACCAACTTCTTGTGTTCCCGAACTGCTAGGATTGGATCGTGGAAGGTTTCCCACACCATCGTGCAGCGTCCTCCGACACTTCTTTCTGCCTCAGTGTCTTCGGCTTCCTTCACTTCCTCTTCCCCTTTACTTCGGGTGCTTCTGCCTCAGTTTCCCTCCTGCTCAATGTGCTATGCATTGTTCGCTTTGGGTTGCGAACCTAATTGCTTAGACTGTGCAGCTAAGCGTTTCCAACATTCAACCTTCATGTGTCCAAACTTATGGCAGTAGTTGCATTGAATGTTCTTCTTTCGAGACCCATCTAATGCTGGAGCAAAAGACTTCTACTGAGATGGCTACTGAAACTAGCCTTTATCCTTTTGAAAGGATTTTGCAGCAAAGGCTTGCTCTATGGAGGTGGAATTGGAGATGCTACCGAACTGTTGTTTCCACTGATTTTGCTGAAGCAGCAGGGTGCAAAGATCAGTGAACTTCAAATCAACACCTGAAGATGTAATGTTGAGAGTCTCGATAAAATACTCATAGGATTTTGGTAAACTCCGAAGAGTGATAACCACAATGTCCTCTTCCTCCATCTTGCGATCGATGGCAAGCAACTGATCATGGATTTCCTAAATCCTATTCAGGTGTGCCTAGAGCGAGGTTCGCTCATCCATGACAATAGCAAATAGAGTGTTCTTCAAAAAGAAGGCTCTGCTTTTGTTAGAAGTCTCATGAAGACCTTTGAGATGTGTCCAGATCTCGGCAGCTGTCTTGCCGAATGGAATCTGAGAAAGCTGATCATCAGCCATGGATAATTTGAGAAGCATCACTGCCTCTCGATTATTCAGATCCCATGTATCTTGATCGGGACCAAGAGAAGTCGGATGCTTTGCAACACCCTAAACAAGTTGATCGGTGTTCCGAAATTCAAAAATTGCGATAATCTGCTGCTTCCAAGTCCCATAATTTCGATCATTGAATTTGGAGTTGAGCTCGAGAAGAATGTTTGTCAAAGATGTCATGGTACCGTTTTCAATGAAACATTGTGAAAATCTGTGAAGGCATGTTCTTCGAGACAAAAAAATGGAAGACCCAGAAAATTCCAAGGGTGACCCAAATGAGAGCTCGAAAAATCCAAAAGGAATATGTTGTTGTTTTCTAGATCCGCTGGCTCGAAAATTGAGGCATGAAAAACGAGGCACCCAAAAAAATTGGACAACCCAGTTGAGCTCTTGAAAAACCCACCAAGAATCTATGATCAAAATTTTTGTTGAGCCCACAAAGGGCTATTAATGGTTGAAATTGCAGAAAAAAAGTGTTTTGCAGGTAGAAAAATGACTGATTTTATTCAAAACAGAGGCGTTTTTACTGAGACCGTAGAGAGGCTGAGGAAACAACACCAAAAACGCCCCAAGAAATCACTAATTTGCAAATTTTCAATTTTTAGAAAAAACCAAGAAAAATACACCTCTTTTTCAGACAAATTCGCAAATCTTTGTCTCTGAAACCCTAGCCGTGACTAGGTATTACAAAACACGTAAAAGACTTTAAAAAGAATTCCAAATTTATTTTTTTGAGCAAATAATTTTGAAAGAAATTATAAAAAGTTCGAAAAAATTTGAAGTCTAGGCTCTAATACCATATTTCGGAAGTGATTGGTAAATACTTGCTTGTTATTAACAGAGACTGAGAGGTCTATATATACAAAAGAATAAAGCAATGTTTCCTTAGGAAACTATCAAAAAGAACAGAAATATTATATTCTAACAGATAAAGCTAAAAATGCGAAAGCTAACTAAAGCTAACTAGATATTTACAATAGATTACCATTAACTAATAATAGACAATTATCTATTATTGTAATACTTATTGAGTAACACATTTTGTTCATATGAATGTTGGGCTACACTTTATTATGTATGTGTGTTGAGATCAGACTTCAAAGAGATAAGTATTGTATAACTTTGTATCTAACTAGAAAGAGAGTATATCTTTGCCTTGATATCTATGATAAGTTGATCTTATGAATGTTATAAATCTCTCTTGGTTGCAAGGTGCAATGGGATAGTGAGAGATTTTGCAATGTTGTTTGCAGACTTGATACTAAATTGGTGGCACATTATCTTCATTAGAAGAGGAAGATCGTGTTTAGAGAGAGACTATTCAGCTTCATAGGGAGGTTATTTGATAGAGGGAGATGTCCAACCCTTTGTGAAACTTGTGTGACAATAAAATGCTTGGAATCAACTTCTTTTTTTATGGTGTGTAAAGTTGTTCCTGTTGAAAGAGAGTCTCTGTTAAGAGAAAATCTCAGTGATTAATGCATTCTTCTCTGGGAGAAGTTTGAGGTGAAAGCTCCCATTCCACCCTTTGCAAGTAGACATGTTGGAAATGCATTCTTCTATAGGAGAAGTTTGAAGTAAAAGTTTTCATTCCACCCTTTGCGAGTAGGTGTGGTGGAAGTGTATCCTTCTCTAGGAGAAGTTTTGAGATAAAAGTCTTTGTTCTACCCTCTGCAAGCAAGCATGGTGAAAGTCATGTGTGTGACTCTATTGTATGTGTTTATGATGTAACTATGGTGGATTATGTTATGCTGAGATAATATATGTTACGTGAATTTATCATCTTTGGTTGCAGCTATGTGTGCATGCCTGACTAAAGATTTCTCTCTTGCAAAGAGGGAGTCTTGAAGTTTTTAGCTGAGATAGAGATCTTTATCTCTGATTTTATGAGATAGAAATATGTTTGTTATGACCATTATGGTTATCTTCAGCTGAAAGAGATATTTGTGATTATATGTAAGCTAATATTATGCAAAAAGACATGAGTCATACATCATGCGAAGAGGCATGCGAATGGAAATGTGAAGTGTTGAATATGTGAAAATATGAAGGATCTTATTTTTGGGACTCAAACGATCTTCGTATGTAAGATGAAGAGTCTTATGCAATCTATTTATATGACTGCTTGGCATATTGTAAATGGACCAAGTGGAAAGCGATGTACTTTAATATTTTTATGATCAATAAAAGACATTTTTGCTGGTGTGGCTGGGTTTTTCCCTTCCAGTGGAAGGTTTTTCCCAGGATAAATGTATTGAGTGTTTTGTGTATTGTTTATGCTCTTTTATTGTTGTTTATCTCTATTTCTGGGCTAAAACATTAACAAAGTCAAGCCACATGGTATTCTATGTTGTATGATGTATCTAACTCTCTACAAGGCGATTTTGGAGAGTTTACTATTTAGCGTTTTCCTTTATGGTTTACACCCTTTCCTCATGTTCAAAGGAAGAATTGAAATAAATTATAAGTTCCTTGGTTAAAAGTATGATAAAAACTGATCCCAACAGCTTATCAAAGCATCTTATTTAAATTTTCCCTACAATAACAGATATCAAACCATCTACAAGTTAAAATGGAATGATACAACAACACAGCTCTTCTAAACTTTACATGTTATAGCATAGGATAGAAAAGCTTGGATTGGGACCATAAAAATTACCAACCTGGTGAATGTAATCAGTCCCTCACTGAGTCCAATGACGGAAAGCTGACTTGTAAGAGGACAGCTGGCAGGGAAGAAAAAAAGAATCTTATCGAGCTCATGACCCTCCTCCTGCCCTCTTCTCATATCAAAGACACAAAGTTGAAGTCCTTCACTACTGCTGCTATTTGAAGTTACCCCCATTGTATACTCCTTTTATTCTTTCTGCATACAACAAATATCAACCCTTAGTCAGAACCTATTACAAAGTACATATTTTACTCAAGGGTTAATTTCCATAAAACCATTTTGTGAATGCCCTACGGAGATATATGACACTTAAATTAACACTATTAAGTCACTTGCATACTGAGAGACCATAAAATCACATTGTGAATGCCTTATGGAGATATATGACAATTTAACGCTATTAAGTCACCTGCATACTGCGAGACTACAAGACACGGTTGTAAACAATTGTTGATCAAGTAACATAAATTTCCATGACTGCAAGCAATGATAAAACTGGAAGTAATTCATCCCAAAAATTCAAATGAGATGAGATCAAAGAGACAGATACCAGGAGAAAATAACTCTTTCAAGAACAAATGTACAAGTAGAAATTCATGCACAGTGTGAAATAATCCACAAGACCAGGACCTGCCTTTTTCAAGCCTAAATATAGATAATTCCAGCATGTCATAATCTATTATGGTCTTTACTACCCACAAGCTTCACAGATATAAAGGGTTCTATTCAAAGGGTGTCACTGTCTCACAAAACTTGAAGAGTCAAAACGGGTTCTCTGCCCATTTATACAGACGGCCACTCTAATTAACATACTAAAATCCAAGAGCTCACTACAAACAATGCATATGTAGATCATAATTGGAAAGTTAATATGAATAGCCTTTGGATTCGGCGTGAAAAACGTGTTATCTACTAATTGTCATAAAACATCAGAATCTACAGGCTGCAAATTGGCATGCAAATGATGTAAAAATAAATTGGCACTTCACGTACAAATGAATGCGCCGATTGAAATGAATTGCATTATAGATTTAACTGTGTCGGGGAACATACCTGTCTCTAAAGCTTTGAAAGGTCAAAAAAACCCTACTTTGATAAATTATAGCTAATATAGCTGGAACGGGCTGCAATGCAGAAATTCATTAGCAATAATGCTAAGTCCCGCATCAATTAATTTCTGCCATTAAAACAGAAATAAAGATTAAACTTTCTTAATGGGATTCGCTGGTCAGGCGCCCTGAACCATAATTGCAAAAACTAAGTACAAGGAAAATCTTTACAAGCTTAAGAATAAAGTAAACTGGTCACCAAGCGAAGCCGAAAGAACAATAATAATAATACCCGATTTCAAAGCAGCCCGACGAACAGAGTCCAAGTATCTTCCCTTTAAGGTGGGAAAGGGTGTAAGATCTCGTTGAATTGTGCATGTTCGATGGTAGCATTGGAATGGTTGTTGGGGATAATATCATACTCGAACAGGTAATTCAATTACAACAATATAATATATATACGTTTATCCATGGATTTACCATATAGATTTCAGGGCCGAGGTATTTCACTGCGTAGGTGAGCTCAGTCAAATAATTATTTATTATTAACTTTTTAATTTTTAAATAAATTATGTGGAATCCAAATTGACAAATAGGCCATGAATTGCAGGGTAATTTTTTTGATGAATAGTCCTTTTCAATTAATAAAATTTACTAAGATTACAATTCACAAAAAAAGGCCGGGGGATACAAGATCACCCCGCGAATGAGTTCAATCGGCCGAAGCCGAAAAAAACAACATGGCCGCAGCCAAAAATTATAAACTATTGATCAAAAAAAAACATTTTAAACAACCTCATGTTGCCAAGGCAGTACTAGCAGAGGGAGAAGGATCATCTTTATCAGGAAATCCCCACGCATCAGTCGGATTGTGAGGAGGACTAGGAACAGTCCAGCCATCAGCAGCATCTGCAAGATCTAGGGTAGTTGCAGTCTCCACATCCTTCTTGTCTGGCCGCGGAGGAGAAATTGCCAAGGCCAGCCGGGGAAACTTGCCAGAGTGCGCCCGTCTAGGAGGAGGAGCCGGAGATCGGCCAGAAGCCCGCCCAGGGGGGGAGCCGAGGACCAGCCAGAACCACCACGTGGTGGGGAAGCAGAGCGGCGCCTCCAACCGCCATGACCACCACTGGGAGAGCGGTGGTAGGGACCCTGGGAGCGCGGCGTATGTGAATGGCGGCCAGAGGACTGGCATCTGAAACGGCGACCACAAGACGAGGAGGCATTAGCCGAGGCATCCGGAGGCACTCTGGCAATGGTACAAGGAGCATTACCCCAGTGATTTAACAATTCCTATAAGTGGGCAACCTCCAGGGCAACTTTATTAGCTTGCACCTGTATCTGCATAATGACATTGTTACAAATGAATGCCTTAGTGTACATTGCAATGTTAACATCCAAAAAATTATGAGTGAATAAAACTGCATTCCTATCTTTCCATAGAGAAAACAAAATTTCCATCCTGAAAGTATGCCAAATCTGAGAAAACTTCCGAGGAAATCTAGGGGAATCACCCAGCAGGATCATGTGCCATGAAAAAGGTTCGAGCCTGAAAAGCTTGAAAAAATCATGAATCCAGTGCCAATAACTCTGGCAATGGTACAAGGAGCATTACCCCAGTGATTTAACAATTCCTATAAGTGGGCAACCTCCAGGGCAACTTTATTAGCTTGCACCTGTATCTGCATAATGACATTGTTACAAATGCATGCCTTAGTGTACATTGCAATGTTAACATCCAAAAAATTATGAGTGAATAAAACTGCATTCCTATCTTTCCATAGAGAAAACAAAATTTCCATCCTGAAAGTATGCCAAATCTGAGAAAACTTTCGAGGAAATCTAGGGGAATCACCCAGTAGGATCATGTGCCATGAAAAAGGTTCGGGCTTGAAAAGCTTGAAAAAATCATGAATCCAGTGCCAATAATTCTGAGCACACTTGCAAAACCAAAAAATATGCAAAAAGGACTCAGGTTGGCCACAGAAGGGGCATCTGGGATCAGGAACCCCAATGTGCTTGAGCCGAGGCCCCAAGGGAAGACCTTGGAAGGCAAGGCACCAAGCAAAGTGAGCAATCTTAGGTTCTGTAATGGCACTCCAAATGGTGTCAAACCGTTTTCTCAATTGAGAAAGAAAAGAATGCAAATGCCACCGTTGATTAAGCGTGTCCACCATCGGAAGGTGGGGCAAAAGCCATTTGTATCCCATATTGGGCTTATAATTGGTAAATGGAGTGGCAGGAAACCACTTCCAATCATACCACCAAGGTCGAACAGACTGAATCTCCACTTTATGAAGTAAGTGCACAAGGATTGAAGACAACAGAAGGTCATAAGTCTGGCGATCGGCACGAACAAGGCGGTATTGAACTTGCATATCCTCCCATGACCTGAAATTCATGGTGACTCTTGAAAAAATGTCCTTAGTAGTGCGAATGCCACGTTTAAAGAAACGCAGAGCACTGGCACCTTGAGTCTTGGCAAGAGGAATACCCTGGAAGGCAAACAGGGGAGACCACCAAATGTTCTGTTGATTTAAGGACAGCCCATTGCGAAACTCATCACCAGCCCAACGAAGCCAAGGTTTAACAGCTTCCCAAGCTTTCCAGATGCTCTTTATAACAAAAGAGCCCTGTATGACCACTAGTTCATGCATAGTGAGAAGGGTCTGAAAACTAATCCCCTTCCACGCCGGTCTATTAGCAGGGAAGCCTGAAGAGATGCAATGCCTGACAAGAATTTTTCAGGCTTCATCTCTAGAAATAGCTCTGATAATCCATTTAGTACAGAGGGCAAGGCCTTGCTTTCGAGTGGAAAGCAGGCCGAGACCCCCAGATTCCCTTGGGAGACAACAGAAATCCCAAGCAACTCTGTGAAAACCATGATGGTCAGAACCAGAGGCCCAAAGAAAATCTCTGAGTAAATGTTCTAATTTGAGATAGGAAGCTTTTGAGGGAGCCCAACAAGAAGAGTAATACACATGGGTGGCAGCCAAAATCTTAGAACAAATCTGGAATTTACTAGCAAGAGAAAGCGGCTTAGTGATCCAATAATCAAGCTTTTTGCTAATCTTTGTAAGCATAGCATTCCAAAGTTCCACAGGGGAAGCCTGGAAAGCAAAGGGAATGCCAAGAAAGCGAAAAAATTCTCCATGAGTAACCCATTTCCATTGGAATTGGTTGAGCCAAGGTGGAACTGGCAAAAAAGACTGTCGGTAGCAGAGCGTTTTATGCCATTGAATGGCAGAGCTAGAGGCTTGACAAAAAGTGTCAAGACAATTTAAAATATTTTTTTATGTTTTCTTCATCTTCAAGAAGAGTAAGAAAAGAATCATCAGCAAAATGACCATTGACTAACTGGGAGGAAGAATCAAGCAAGGAAATGCCACGGACCAGTCCTGAAGAGACAGAGTGAGCAAGTAAATAACCAAAACCTTCAGCAATAAGGACATAAAGCGCTGGAGCTAACGGACAACCTTGTCTGATGGAACGAAAAAGTCCAAAAGCTTTAGATTGCGAATTATTGATGGTGATGCAAGCATTAGCGTCACCAAAGAGCATCTCTACAGACTGAAGGAAATTGGGACCAAAACCTAGAGCCTGAAGCATAGCCAAAATGAAAGGCCATTCAATGCGATCATAGGCTTTAGCAAAATCTATTTTTAAAAAGATAGCCTGTTGCTGGGACTTACGGGCCCATTCCATACCTTCCCAGACAGCAATGATGTTGTTAAGAATATACCTGGATTTGATGAAGCCAGTTTGTTCAGGCCGCACAATTAGAGGAAGCATATGGCGAATTTTGAGAGAGAGCGCCTTAGCAATGATCTTATAAGACACATTCAGGAGGGTGATGGGCCTCCAGTTGCAGATGTCCTCGGGATCACCAGCTTTAGGTATGAATTTAATATTGCCTTTATTTATGATCACTCCTAAGCTTTTAGAATGGTATGCTTCAAGATAGACTTTGTGCAGATCAGGACCAATTTGCTCCCAAAGATGTTTGTAAAATTCACAAGGAAATCCATCACACCCAAGGGATTTGTCATCTGCCATGGAGTAAACTACCTCTTTAAGATCTCGGAGGGAAAGAAGTTGCTCACAGAAAGCGCGTTGCTCAACCGTGAGGCAGTTTGGAGTAACAGTAATACACTTTCTGAGAGCCTCCTCCTGAGCAATTGAATGGCCCTGCGAAGCAAAAACGTTCTCATAGTGAAGAACAAAAGCTTGCAGGATGTCTGGCAGACTGGAAAGAACATTAGTTTCCTGTTTTATCTTTTTAATCCCAACATTAGTATGACGGGCTCGGAGAGCTTGGAAGAACTCCTTCGAGGCTTTGTCGCCCACCTCTAGCCAGTGGAGACGGGCTTTGATTTGAGCTCCTTGAGCAGCATAGTTATCAGCAATTTGCTTTTCATGGCGAAGCTTGGCAAGCTGAAATTGACGATCCACATCAAAGGGGTTGAAGGTGAGCGCTTCTGAGGTTTTTTTGAGGGCAAGGGTGTTGGCTTCATAAGACCGTTTTCTGAAAATTGCCAGCTGACGCCCGTAGATGCGCAAAAAATGAGCCGTTCTAGTAATGGCGTCATTCCACCATTGAATCCAACCTCGATGGGAATGTGGACGTGGTTCCAAAATTCAGACACGTTGTATGTGGGAGATGGTGGAGGCATGCAATAGCATAGACGTGTTGAGGAAGAATTGAGACTTGACCACTTTGGGAACAACTGTTTGCCAAGAAATGCCAAAATAAATGGGATAGTGGTCTAACAACGTCACATCTGTCAGGGGAATGATAGGTAGATCACGATCTTCAGAAAAGTAAAAAAAAGATTGCACCGAGATCATAGCACGATCAAGACGTTTCAATATGCGGTCAGGACCAGCTCGAAAATTGGACCAAGTGTGCCAAGCCCCATTATCATGACGGCGGCTAGTATTGGGATCAAAAAGGCCCAATTTATGACGCATGTTAAACCAGGCTTCTCTTTCCCCAGTTGTCCAACAGAAAGGCAGAATGCCATCTTTATCAGAGGCCACTTCAACCATATTGAAGTCCCCACACAGGACCCAAGTAGCTGGCGGCAAGTTGTCAACAAGCCAAACCCACATTTGTGCCCTTTCCACAACATCATTGGAGGCATAAACATTAATGACTCCAAAAGAATGATTGTTAATGGAAAGCAAAAGCCAAATAATACGGTGTGTGGGGTCAAAAATCGTGCGAAATAATAGCGGAATGAAGGTGAGGTGACAGGAGAGTAACTACACCACCTCGGCCAGCTTCATGCTGAGAAGAAAACATGACGCTATCCTGCCAAATGACGCGGCATGTAGTAGAAAGCATGAAACCAGAAATCTTAACTTCTTGTAGGCAAAGAAAATCTAAATTCCCAAGTCTATGACGGGTATCTCGGACATAGAATTTTTTGGAGAGGTCTTTAAGACCTCGAACATTCCAAGAGAGGAAGTTCATGAAAACTCTTCCATATCATCCTCGTCCTTGAGAGAGGAGTAACTATTTTGCAAAAAAGTCGAAACCGGGTGAAAGTCAGATGGGAAATCCTCTGGACTTACAGCCTGTCGTTTGACCCCTGATATCTTCGCACGTCCAAGATGACTGCGAGAACGCCTTGTTGTTGGTGGTACTATGGAAGAGGCTGCAAGAGGAGAACGAGCCCCAGCCAAGGACGAGGTCCTAGCGGCTACCTTAATCCCCTGCGAACCAGCAGGGATTGAAACCTGCGAAACCGAAACAAGTGCAATAGAAGCCGCTGGCGTCTCCACGCTAGTAGGTGCTGACACTTCGGTGGAAGCAGGAGGAATTGTGGTAACTGCCACATAGGATGGCTTGGGGGCCAAAGGATTCAAGGCAGGCTTGCCTTTGCACCCAACAGTAACCCATTCTTCTTTTTTTTCCTTCGACCTACTTGACAGGCGTCACTTTAGGCTGGGGTTTGACCCTAGGTGTGGCCAAAGGGCAATCCCTGATCTTCTGTTCCATAGACTGACACCTATAACAGGTGTTAGGTAGGTTCAAGTAAAGCACCTTTTGTGCGAAAGTTTGAGTGCCAATCTGGATTTCCACAGAATCCTTGAGATCTTTAGAAAGATCAACTTCAATGCAAACACGCCGCTGAGGGCGAGCATTAAAAAATTTCTCTGGCTCCTTGGTAACAACTTTGCCAAGGGCTTGGGCAATAGACTCAATAAAAGGCCAGCAGGGCAAGGGTAGACCTGGGAATTCGACCCAAACAGGAACCCTAAGCTTTTTATCGTCCAAGACAGAGAAGTCTCGGGACCATTTCTAAAAAACAAGTAGAGAGGAACACACAAACCAAGGGTCGTTGGTAAAAACCACGTCTGCTTGTGACGGGTTAGCAAAGCAAAATTAAAAAAAACCTTTGGTAAGGTTTTGCACAGCGTCAAGGCGGACTCCATGAGGAGTCCAGCTTTTGTTGACCCATTCTCTGAGCATAGCTTCAGGGAGAGTCCTACCAACAAAATACCCTATCAAGGTATGTTGTTCTAACCAGTCACATGCAGCATCAAATTCTTGCAAAGGAAGGACTATATCAGGATTACCTCATGGAAAACCTTCGAGACAAACTTGCACGGGCGTTTGTTCGGTGGTGGTGCCATGGCAGTCCGAAGTAGCAGCGTGAACACCAGAAACAACTGGTTCACCGCTGGCCGGAGCCATTATATCCTAACCTAAATCTCCCGCAGTAATTTTGAGTGTAGGATTATTATTGGTATAGGTGTACTGAATGTGTTATTAAGGAGAGAAAAAAATTTTTTAAAAAAAAAAAAATATATATATATATATATATATATATATATATTTATTTATTTATTTATTTATTTATTTTATTTTTATTTATTTATTTTTATTTTATTTTTATTTTTTTTAATTTTGAAGTTTAATTTTATTTTGAGTTATTAATAAAAGGTTGGTTTATTTATGAGATAATGTTTCTAAGAGATCATACATTTTTTTTATTGGTTTATGGAGAGGTAATTTGTATCGTGTCTATTATGAAATAGGTTGATGGAAAATATAAAGAAGTATGGGAAGTGTAGGTGTGCACTTGGAACTAGAACATTTTAATTTTTTTCAAAAAGAATACTTCAATATTTGTAAAGCTTATAAAGACATCTAATTTTAAATAAGTAATTTAAAAATAAACTTTCCTCAAAATTTATTTAGCAAGGAGATGGTTAAGTGAATGGAAGAGGTCATTATCATTTGAATAGAAGAGGATTAACAATTCACAAAGAAAAAATAGTAAGGTATGATGCACCTAATAAATGCTAAGATCTTGTATTCTTCTATTCTAATATATGTTATTTATTAATTACTTTCAATTCATATTGAAGTGTTGTCTCTCCTCCAAAAATACAAAGTCTTCATCATTAAATCCATAAAGTGATGCACTCATCTTTGCTAAATCTCTTAACCGAGTGCATACTTAATTGTATGTTTGTAAATCCTTTTGCAAGGTGGACCTCACAGTCCCTATTGCTCCTAACAGGGTAGATCACTAGAAGTGGTCAATTGTAAGCTTTAACAGGTTAACTTTATACTACAGTACTAAAGCTTGTGGGTATCATCCTCATCCCAGTTTTACTTTCTAATTGGAAGGTTTCTAAGTCACCATATCTTGTGTCAAATTGTTATGAATGTTTATTTGCTTTCATTCTTTCATACATGCAATCAGATTAGAATATTATATGAATGATTAATTGGTGAAGTAAGATAAAGTTTTATTGGTTCTCGATTCACCCTCCCCTCTCAATAACCTTGCCTACCTTATATTTCCAATAATTGGTATTGGAGCTTATTTGGTTCTCACATTAGAAGTTTAACAACTTGAGAAAAGATCAAAGGCAATGGAGGTATATGAGCTAGATGAGGCTATTGACAATGAAAAGTAAGATCTTGAATTGGCTATTGGACAACTCAAGAAAGCAAAGGAGCAATTCACTCAATCATTGAAAAGAAGGAAAGATCTTGCAATACGAATGAATGACAATCTCTACACTGAAGAAAGAATTGAAGATATTTATCCTGAAAGAAATTCAGATGAATTTGATGAAACAATCAAAGATCTATTAGAAAAGAATTCCAATCTTAAAGAAGATGTCAGAAAGTTGAAAAGAGAACAAGAAATTCAATCAGTCAAATTATGTGAAGTCGTGGAAGAAAAAGGCAAAGCCAAAGAAGATATAGAAGAAAAGAACAATGAAATCTAGCAACTATCCCTTCAACAAGCAGACTGCATTGATCAACTCACCCATGAAGAACTTATGAATCTAAGATCAAAGAATGAAAGATTGTTGAATGATCTCAACATTGAAAAGCAAACCTATGAAAGAATTATGAAACCTTAGGAAAGCGTGAATCAATTGAATGAACAAAGTCCACAAAGGCAAAGTTGGAATAGAATACACAGAAGAAGGTGAATCTTCTCAGTAAGGAGCTCAAGAGAATGAAAGACCTACTTGCAATTATTATGGTAGGACAGGCCATACATCAAACAAATGTTGGAGTAATGGTAAAGCAAAATTCAATGAAAAGTGTTACAATTGCAATAAGCATGGTCATAGAGCAAGTGAATGTAAAGAGAAACCTAAGTTTGAAGGTAAATGTCACAATTGCAAGAAACAAGGACACAAATCTTCAAAGTGCAAAACCAAGCAATGGAACCCAACAGAACAAATTATGAAAGCAATATTTGGATGGGATTACAATAAGTGGTGCAGATGTCACTACTGTGGTGAATTTGGGCACATTGGAGAAAACTATGTGAAACATCACATGAGAAAAAGATATACTACAAAAAGATGTTTTATTTGTATAGAACTTGGACATCTTGTCAAGAACTATATGAGCATAGGTAGAATTGAAGATGAAAAGAAAGCCAAAGCTGACAATATCAGAAAGCAAATGAGGTAGCAATGGGTACCAAAATCTCCAGAGAATGCAAACCAAGATCATGAAGTGAATGACACCCAAGTCAATGAGTTGGGTGGTCCAAACACTTCAACTTAGTTCCTTGCGGAGATCACTAGAACTGTGATTTAAAAGAAGTGATCCAACACCAGTTCCAACTAGCAAGCAAAATGATTCAATTAGCATTCAAGATGCACAAGGATCACCAAGCATAATGAAAAATAGGAGACCTTACCAAGCAAGGTCGGGTTGCAAGACCTTATTGAGCAAGGTCGGGTTACATATTATTGTAGACTCAAGTTGGTAGTTCCTGTCGAGTGATTATGACTCTATCAAGCTATAAATGTCTTCCAAGCATTAAAGAGTAAACTAAGTGGAAGACAACTTTTCACCAAGTGAGTATGAAGTATGAAGCATTAATGGTGACAAAATTCATTAAAAGGAATAAATTGAAGACATTGTTTAACCACGAATTTCTAAAGCTATTTGTGAAGAGAGAATTCAGAACCCGCGAGTGATTTGACTATTTTTTGTTGAAGATTTCTTGAGTTTTCAGTAATCCTACTAAGAAATGGCATCTTCCAACAACAAAAATAAAAAAGGTTTTGAAATGTTAGTCTATGGAGTCGACTGCAAGGCACCAAATTTCAAGTTAAGTCCAACAATTATAGAGGCACTCAACCCAGTTGGTGCACAGTCACAAATTTTGCCTAAGGTATTACTCATGCATGACATTTGTTCCTTTTATCACTACTCAATCCAAGAACTTAGAACCCTAGAAGTGAATGAGGCATTCAGGGAATTGTGTGTGGATGGTGCATTGAAACCTGAACATCAGCATTTGGAAACCAAGGGCTTGACACCTATCTCTCATATGCCAAGAGACTTCCAGGTCAAGTGGATGAGATATATTCTGAGCTATGTACACAATGGGTAGTTATGGTTGGAGCAGCCTATTTAGATAACTATTAAAATGATTCATAGAATAATTGGGCTCCCAATGCTTAATAAAGCTAAGACAACCAAAACCCTAAGTCGGGTCAAACTAGAAAAGTGAACTCTTGCCAAGTGGGATGAAAGAGGAATGAAGATAAGCAGTGTAACTAACATGGAATTGAAGTTTGGCATTCATGTTATTGTACACAAGATATATAGTTATAGCATATTAAACAACGTGTCATGTCAAGCTATTGATCTTGCTTACAAGTTTGTGAAGAATAACCTATCCTTCAACCTTGTCGGGTTGTTGTTGAACCAATTCAACAAAAACATGGAGAACATCAGAGGATCAAAGAATAATCCGTGCAAGTTTGGATCTTTTCTAACATGTTTATTCTTCTTTGTTAAGAAATTCTTCCCTTCCAAAGGTACAACAGTATGGAGGAAAGATGTTCCTATTTTATATCAGATTAATGAGTATATAGCATAGATGGGTGAAAATTTTGATAGCATCATGGATAACTATTTTGAAACATTCAAGGAGAAGATGAACAATAGATATAGGATCCCCAAGAAACTTGTAGAAGATTACAAAGAGGATATATGTTTCATGGTGGACTATGATAAAGTATATATTCAAGTAGTCAGACCTAGAGTGGCATGGGTTAAGCCTATAGAGTATGAGGTTAACATTGATGACACCAAGGATATCATAGTGGCTCTACTAAATGAGCTTGTGGATCACAAAGCTACATACTTTGATACATATGATGAAGCTAAGGCAAGAATAGAGCTTAAAATCTCAAGCAGTAAATAAAGGAAGAAAAAGAGTAGAAAAGCTACTAAAAGGCACAAAGAAAGCATGTTCCCCTCTAATGATTACCGAGGGAAAAGGTGATGATATTGAAGATGATGATGCAAAGGATGGAGAAGAAGAAGAAAAATCTAAGGAAGAAGAGCCTCAAAAGAAGAAAGGAAAGGTTATCTTAACCAGACTTGCCAAGTCATCCCCTATTGTATTCACAAGAAGGGTAGCCAAGTCAAGGAAGAAATTGAAGTTAGGTGAAGATGAAGCCGAGAAGATAATCTTCAAGAGAATTGCACCTACACTTCAGGAAATATTAAAGAGGATGGAAGAAGGAATTGGTATGGCATGTTTTAAATTCCTTAAGTATGAGACAAAGAATGCAGATGAGAAAAGGCAGATTGAGGATGTTGTTATGACCAAGCTAGGTAAATAGAAGTACTCACCTGATGAGCTTGCACAACAGATTCCTACTGAGCTTATGCAAGAAATAATGCCTAGATGGGAGCATGCAAAGAAGACAACCAAGGAAATCTTTGAGAAAACCTTGAAGCAACTCATGCCTAATCTTAGTAAGAAGGAAGCCAAAGATTCCTTGAAGCAGAATGAAAAGAAGTTCACTGTCAAGTTGAACACTTGTATGATACTTCTTAAGGACATTGAATATGTAGTGAAGGGGTAAAAGCACAAACCTGTGTCACCCTTTTGTAAAGGAAAAGGCTAACAAAAGTATAATTGTTCATGTTCAATGACATAATACTGGTATTATTATTTAGAATTAAAAAATAAAGTGAACTGATGAAAAGTGTAGAAATGGATGAAGTTTAGAATTACAATTTTTAATAATTATTTGGAATAAGAATTGATACATTTTCCTAATTTTTATAGATGATTTTTTAGTTTCTGAAAAGCACTAAAAATTAGGGGTCTAGTTCCCACCACAAAACTATGTGCAAATAAGCTTATTTCCCTTTGATCTCAGACTATGTTATAGATAACATATATAGCTAGAACAATCAAAAATAAAAATTGTCCGTAGACCTATATTTTCTCTTTTATAATGATTCAAATTTCAACTCACCTAATATCAACAGTTTTCATCTCCCATCACATTTTTGAAAACAAATGTATTCTAACCAGAAGAAAAATTATATATCCTGGAAGAGGACTCTCTCCTCTACAACATCATATAATTTTCAAATTTTTTTAATATCATTTAATATTTTTCTCCTTCTCAAAATCAACATATTGTCAAGTGTTAAGATACGTGCTTGTAGAAATTTTTAACCACAATATTCTATATTTAATTAAAACACTATAAACTCTATATGAGAATATTCTTGACTTTGATCTCTATAAAATAGTGTTTATATGTTTTTTAAAAAATACCATAAAAATATATTAAGAGTTATTGAAACATCATTTTTCATAAATAATTTTCTTTCTCTAGTAATTGAATAATTGAATACAAACTAGTATAAAACATGCATTTAATAGACATTTCTAATTGGATAAGTGTGAGACCATATATAACTTAGCTAGAATGAATTTATCTAGATCATATGTTTGAACAAAATTTTTTTTTAGGTATAAATACTCAAATTGAGTCGTTTTGATAAGTCTGCCTGAAAGGTGACACAACTTTGTACTTTTACTCGAAGGCACCTACAACAACATGGAAGAACATTTACAAGTTGCATCAACCTAGTGACTTTCTTGTTCATGTTGATGTCAAAAATGATGAAGATGAGGACGAGAACATAGAAATAAAAGATGATGAAATTGATGATGTCAATCTGGATGATGAGGAGGAAGAATAGGAAGCTACTAGAGGAAGTCTTTCAGAGATACAAGGTATTGAGGAGACTTATGCAAAGAAAAATGTAGTAGCAATTATGGCCTCATTTCATCACTCTCCAAGCACAACCTTAGTTCAATCTAGGTCAAAGATAGCTTCTACCAAGTTGGTTGTAGATACAACTGCTATACCAAGCATCCAACCAAGCTCTAAATCTTTTCAGCTAAATGTCACATTGACAAAATTGCCCAACACTTCATATGTTGAGTAGCAACAAGGTATTTTTGTTGTTAGTGATTTTTCAACATTTGTTGCTAGTCCACTAGTTTCCACAATTATTTCCGTTCCACACGTATCTATAGCTAATATAATGATGGTTGAGAAACAGTCTCAATCGAGTACTGAAGTCTTAGATAAGGGAAAACAAATTGTTTCCACCATTTTGAAGGGAAAGAGCAAAGAAGTAGAAGCCATTGAGATGGATGAGGATATAGTTATTCCAAATTGGGATATCTCTACCCTCACCCCTAATCAAATGAATACCACGAGAGAACTACTGAAGAAGAGAGCTAAGCAGCAAAAGCTTAGAGAAGAAAAGAAGAAAGAAAATCAAATTTTTAAAGACATAAAGAGCATATTTGTTGATGCTCTGAGTATTGAGGTTGATGGAACTCAACCTATTCTTGATCAATTAGTAGCAATCGTCCAAACATTCAATGAAGCCTTGGATGGACAGGAGAAGCTACTTTAGAGAGTAGAAAGGAAATTTGAGAACAAAGTATAAGAAAAAGTTGCACAAATAATTGCAATAGATCAAGTAGAGTTAGCTACTATTCTTGGTACACTAGAAACATCTGTTAACAATGTTGTATCATTATTTGTCGAGTGACATGTCTATCTTCACAAAGGAGATAAAGGATAAATTGTCCAAGATAGATAAAGACATGAAGGCAAGTGCACACCAACTATCACTTGACCCAAGCCATAGTTCTACAAATTATTCAAAGATTAGATATATAACAGATCTACAGGTAGAATTATTGAAGGAAGAAGCCAGGATCAGGGCCACACTTACAAAAATCCAAGGCATGATTCTTCCAAACATGGATGCATTGTAGAAGCACATTACATATGCAAAGACACTCATCTATGATAAAACTTCTCCATAGCTGATCACATGATATAATTATCAGTAGAAGTTCAAATTGTATTGCATGCAAGTAATGTGCTACAAGAAAATTGGGACAAGACAATGGTACTTATTCTAAAGGTACATTCTGAGTTCTTGTCACATTTTGGTATTAACATATAGATATTATACACCTTTGACATTTATGTCAAAAAGGGGGAGAAATGAGAAGTGTATATTATATGAATAAGAATGAGAAGAAGTAATATGTAAAAAAGGAGAAGTATACTATAATGCATGTATATGTACATAAGGGAGATATATGTATGGGGGAGCAGTATAGTGTAGTATGAATAAGCAGAAAATACTTTTACAAAAGTAATTTTGAAAAATTAGAAAAATAGAGTATGTTACTGAGACACAGCAAATGGAAGTCAAAACCAAGTTGAAGACACAGAATGATGGCAAAGGAAGTTTTGACTTACATTTTTGACTGATCAAATTTTTTTTTTGATAAGTGTTTTGATCAAATTGTTGACATTAAGGTCAATTTGTCTATCAATGACTCAACACTTAGTCAAATTGGTTACATTGCTACTAAGCTCTACAGTTGCTACCAAGCTTATCATTCAATTTGCAGTGTTAACCAAGTGATTTAGTTGTTCTCGAGCTAAGTAGTTAGAATACAATGTCTACCGAGAACCTGAGTCAGTCTTGAGTGTTTGTCAAGCTGCACATTTTTTACCCATCTTTAGAGATGAAGTTCAGTGCAAACTGAACGTAGCAGAGGATACTGAGCTAGTTAGTGGAAGTGAAGAAGATTGTAGTGTTAACCAAGTCCAACAATATCTACCAAACTCATAGGGTTAACGAAGTGGATCTAGTGTTGACCAAGTCATGTAGTGTCAACCTAGTGATCCAGTTGCTACCAAGTCACATAGTGCTAATCGAGTTCAAGCTACTTGGAAGTTAGTAGTATGGACCGAGCTTCAAGTTCAACTGAGTGCCAAAGATTGTCGAGAATTGACAATATTTGTCATGTATCAGAGCATTGCCAAGTTTGTCTTAAGAACCCAAGTTATAGCAGTTGGGCCAACTTTGTGAATTATGATGAAATTGGTATTATAGCTAGCTCCAGTAAGTTGTAATTTAGATTGGTGCGTATGTAATGTATTGTATCATATCCATAAAATGTATGAGAAGAGAATATAAAAAACAAAAGTACAGATTAAAGAAGGCTACAAGCAGTATAAGGGACAACATAGTTTTATCTATCATAGTCAGGTGATTATTGCAATACAAGGAATCTCAACTAGCAAATCAGAGCTGTTGATTTGAGATAAGCCACTAGTTCATCCTAAAAGGTGCATCAACCAAATGCTTTAATGAGGTAGACTTAACAGTCTTTGCTAAATTTCTTAACCAAGTGCATACTTCATTGTATGTTTGTAAATCATTTTGGAAGGTGGACCTCACAGTCCTTATTGCTCCTAACAGGGCAGCTCACCAAAAGTAGTCAATTGTAAGCCTTAACAGGTTAACTTTATATTGAAATACTAAAGCTTGTGGGTATCATCCCCACCCTAGTTTTACTTTCTAATTGGAAGTTTTCTGGGTCACCATATCTTGTGTCAAATTGTTATGAATGTTTATTTGCTTTCATTCTTTCATGCATGCAATTAGATCAGAATATTATATGAAGGATTAATTGGTGAAGTAAGATAAAGTTTTATTGGTTCTTGATTCACCCCTCCCCTCTCAGTAACCTTGCCTTCCTTATATTTCCAGCAATAAGAACTGCTACCCTAGTTATATACAAGATCAACAACTACAAGTTGGCTTATTGGATCACCAATCTCTATAATAAAGAATTGTATTACAACATATAGGTCAAGATCCAAATCCTAATGCATGAGCATCTTGGATCCTTTGACAATTTTGCATCAACCAAAAGTATTTCTTGTTATTTGTCCATGTATATTGTTCGTAGAATGGCCCTTTTTGTACGTGTTCTTTCTGCACAATTTGATTCTTGATAAAGACCTATAATGGATCCTTATCCTATGTTCGCAAAAATTAATTCTACTCCTTGTAGGAGTTATCCTTCTCTTTTCTCAAGGCATGCTTATTTCCTGGCACATCGAGTAATGTGTGGTTATTTGCTTCTGTGAGGTTTTTATGATATCAAGGCTTTCCAAACCATGGGGATCTCATCTTGAATCATGTATGGACCTATCTTGTCCCTGCTAGAGTTAGTTTTCTTTAATGCTTGGTCTCTAATTTCTCCTTTGGGGTAGGACCTATATTTTGTAATAAATTGTCTAACAAGTCAACTTGTGGTCTTGTTGGATATATAATTTGAGATCTAGTATTACAATGGGTGGTATTGAGGATAGTAAAAGAAAGATTTCATAAGTATAACTATGTAAGCCTAATATTTTAAGCTTCTATATTATATTTTAGCTATTTATGATTGCAACCAAGTAGGCCTTATGCTTGGTATGTTATGAGACTGCATTTGGAATCAATTTATATCCTATTTTTTCTTCCATATTTGTGTTGGCTTCCATGTGCATACTTTGGCAAGGTGGTTAGTGAATGGTCATTGGTTCATTTATCCATTCTACTTTGCATCAAATCCATAAGAACTCCATCAAATAAGGTCGATATGTCATGTGATTGTATATGGAGGTCTATCACAAATGTATTACCCTGATGCAAGAGCATCCTAGGTTGCATTACAATCCTGCTTGATAGATATGTTCTTGGTTATCATTGTGAACATGTTTAGTGTCTTCATTGTTAATTGGCTTGATGAAGGTGTTTTTGACTTCGTTCACCAAGTGGCTCAAGGTTCTTCTTTCACTGAGTGGTTTTTCGTCCAGTGTTCGTTGAGTGCCTTGGTGACTCTTTGTTGTTGTTGTTTGATGATGTCTTGTTCTTCTTTCATTGAGTTGTACTTTTGGTTCTTATTTGTGAGCCAACTTGTGTATGTAATTCATGGTTATGGTTTAATATTTTAGATTGATCATTGAGATGTGTGTAGACCATTATTTGGTCAACCTTCTCCATATAATGATCTAGAATCTTTTGAATCTTTTGTAATTCATTTTGGAAAGTATAAATAGGGTCTCCCAGTCTAGGTTTAGAAGTAAGTAGTTAGTATGGAGTTAGAATCTGAATAGTAGATAATAGATATTGCAAGATGGAGAATATTTTTGTGTTTCAATCTTTGAATTGGTCGTAACCTGAAAGGCCTCACAACTAGGTATGTATGATGAAATTTCAATGAATTAATGAAAGATTGTTGGTTCTCTCACATTTCTAGCACTGTCTCTTTGTGATTGCTTCCATTATGTGAACTCAGCGAGGTTAAATGGTAATTGGGTGAGCATTTGGCCCTAGTTACCATACTTCCATATGAAAAGTGGTATCAGAGTAAGACTTCATCATCGTAGAGATTGGATCGTGTAGAACCCTAAGTGAATTTTGCTATAGGGTAGCAGATCTTAGATTTGACTTATAACTTAAAGAGGGTCACAGTTTTGTAGGAACCTGTTGTCAAAATGGTTCATGGTAGAGAAAACATTGATAATATGATTATGGACATGTTGACACTAATTACAGCTAGACTTGATGTTATTGATATAACCCAAAGGAGAGGAGTACATCTTGATGATGCTAGTGATGATGAAGGAGCACCAAATGCAAACCCTAAACTTGAGGTGGAATATGGTGAGGAAAGATTATTAAGATTTTTATTTAGGGTACATTCTAAGCCTGATGTTGAGGTTACTAATTATGATGGAAGGTTGGACACCAACACTCTGTTGGATTGGATATTTGAGATGGAGAAGTGCTTTGAATTTGAAGGCACCCCTGATAATAGGAAAGTGAAAATAGTAGTCACCAAGTTGAAGGGCCATGCTTCACTTTGGTGTGAACATTTGTAAATTAATAGATAAAGGAAAAGGAAAGAGAATATCAAAACATGGGTGAAGATGGTAAACAAATTGAAGAAGAATTCCTCCATGTTGATTACCAAGTCAACTTGATAAGGAAGATGCAGAATTTGAGGCAAAAGGATATGAGTGTGAAAGAGAATATTGAGGAGTTTTATAGATTGGACATTAGATCTAGACATGTGGATGATGAGGTAGAGAAAGTAGCTAGGTATCTAAATAGTTTGTGGACTACAATTCAAGATGAGATCAGTTTTGTGAAATTGAATAGTGTGGAAGAAGCATACCAATATGCCTTGAAAGCTAAGGAAATCCTAACAAAGAAGCATGAATAACTTACAAAGAGGTAGAGGAGGAGGATTTCAAATAGGCAGAGGTAGACCTTATGGAGAAAATGCCAGATTTGACAATATTGTGCAAGATAAGGATAAAACTGAGTGGAAGGGTGATGAGAAAGGCAAGACTGAGTGGAAAGGTGGTAGTTCTTACCAAGGTGGTTATCAAAGAGGAGGATTTCATGGAACCTATTTCAAATTGGGTGAAGAGGGGCATAAAGCCTTTAAATGTAAGAAAAATAAAGGTAGTAGTAGAAATGGTGTTGTCCATGGAGAATATGCAAGTCCACCAAAGGGACCTAAAAGAGGTGAAAATTTGATGGTGAGGAGAACTTTATGTAGTGAGAAAACTGATGAAGAAATCCTCCTAAGAAGAAGAATTTTCAAGACCAGATGCAAGATTGGAAGAAAGTATTGTAAGGTGATTATTGACAATGGTAGCTTTAAAAAAATGACATTAGAAAAGCTAGTTAGCAAATTGTAGTTGCAAAGGATTAGACATCCTAAACCCTATCAAGTTGCTTGGATCAAGGATGAGGGTAAGTTGTTGGTAAGTGAACAATGCCTTATGAAATACAAGATTAGGAATTACTATGATGAAGTTTTGTGTGATATTATTCCTATGGATTGTTGTGATATACTTTTGGATAGACCTCGGTAGTATGATAGACAAGTATTGCATGATGGTAGATTGAATCAATATACTATTTGGGTGAATGAAAAAAAGAAAGTCTTGTTACCTTTGATAGATTAACCTAATGAAAATCATTGTACCATAGTACGGGTTTACATGGTTAATGAAAATCAATTTGTGAAAGATATGAAGAAAGAGAGAGTTTGTTTTGTTGTGATTCCTAGTGCAATAAGTAATGCTAGTGTTGATTGAGCTCCAAAAAAAGTTCAAAAGTTTCTCATTGAGTATCAAGGGATTATTTTAGAGAATGTACCTGATGGTTTACCACCAATAAGGAGTATAACTCATTTTATGGACCTGATTCCTAGAGCTAGTTTGTTGAACAAATCACCTTATAGATTGACACCTACCAAGAATGTAAAACTTAGTAGGAAAGTCCAAGAATTGTTGCAAAAAGGTATGATCAGAGAAAGTTTGATTCCATGTGTCGTATCTAGTGTATTGGCATCTAAGAAGAATGGTGAGTGGAGAATGTGTACTGATTTGAGAGCTATTGTCTAGATAATCGTGAAATATGTGTTTCCTATGCAAAGGATGGATAATATAATGGATTTTTTGAGTGGAGAAAGATATATTACAAAGATTGGTTTGAAAAGTGGGTATCATCATATCAGAATTTGAGAAGGTGATGAGTGGAAGATTTATTTCAAGATAAAAGAAGGTTTATATGAATGGTTGGTTATGCCTTTTGGTTTGACTAATGCATAGAGTACTTTCATGAGATTGATGAATGAAGTCTTGAAGAAATTCTTTGGTAAGTTTGTGATTGCCTATTTGGATGATATTTTGAGGTTCAGTAAGACTGAAGGAAGAACATCTTGAGCATATTAGGCAAGTGTTATAGAGATTAAAAGAGGAGAAGTTGTTGTTTAATTTGAAGAATTGTTCATTCATGAAGGAGGAAATTGTGTATTTAGGATTTGTAATTTTTTTGATGGTTTCAAAATGAATCTTGAAAATTTTCAAGAAATTCTTGAGTGGACTACAAATAAGAATGTGAATGAGGAAATATCATTTAATGATATAGCAAGTTTCTATAGGAAGCTCATCAAAAAAATTAGTTCAATTTGTAATGTTATGACTGAGACAATGAGAGGAGATAAAAATGATTTCAAGTGGACATGTGGTGTTGATAAGAGTTTTGAGACTTTGAAACAAAGGGTTATTGAATTGCTCGTGTTAGCTTTGCCAAATTTTAGTAAAGTATTTCAAGTTGAATGTGATGCAAGTGGTAGTGCAATTGGAGTTGTGTTGCATCAGAATGATAAACCTGTTGCTTTCTTTAGTGAGAAGTTGAATGATGCTAAAATGAAGTATTATTTGTATGATCTTGGGATTTTTATGTTGTTGTTCAAGCTTTGAAGAAGAGGAGACATTATTTTATTCCTAAGGAGTTTGTGTTGTACACTGATCATAAGGCTTTACAGTATTTATGATGGCAATGTTGTTGAGATTATGGGTGTTGCACACATTGCATAATATTGTTAGATTATTTTATTTTATTTTATTATGTAATGATGCACCTAGATGAACGTGCAACGTGTAAATATTCCCATGGGATATACTTGATGAGTTGTATTATAACATTGTGATAATATATGGTCTAATTATTTAATATTGCGAAAAAGAATTACATGTCCAATATTAATATAGGTCAATAGGGGTTTGGTAGCACATTTTTTTAACACATGGTTTATGTAATACTACATGGTGGTTTTGTGGGAGCTTTCTACTATATAAGGATCCACAAGGATAGTTGTTGTATGACAAAGGAAAAAAAGAAAGTCAAGCAAGACAAAGCTTGAAAGGTTAGCCAAGGGAGCATTTGTGAAGGTTGGAAGCATGGCATGGGATGTGTGGATTCATGCTTGTTCACATGGATTTCTTGGTTATCGTTATGGATTTGAAGGCTTCCACGGTTGTATTGCAATGGTATTTTGTTAAATAATACATGATGATGGATGCTTTTGGAGGTTGGCTTTTTCCCTCAATGAAGATTTCCAAGGGTATATCTTGTGTCACTTTTTTATGGGTACACTACTAAATTTGGACTAAATTTTCGATGTGGATTGGTCAATTTTTCTATGCCAATTGGTCAAAATTTTGACCAAAGTCTTTATCGTTAAAATTTTGTCAAAGTTTTGACCAAAATCTATGTGCATCTATTTATTGATGAATATCCTCATCAGAAAATAGCCCAAACTCTTGCAAGAGATGCATAAAAAATGATTTGATTCAACATGCATGCCACATCATCAATGACCTTTATTGTTGAGACATCTACCAAATTTTGTCAAAACTTTGAGGAGCACCTAGTATGTAAAAAAGAGGTTATTGATGAGGATGCTATGTCATCAACAACACTCCTTATCAAAACATCTACTTGTTTGCGTTAAAACTTTGACGAGTTCTCAGTATTGAAAAAGAGTATATTGACGAGGATGCCATGCCATCGATAACACTCCTCATCAAAAATGTCTACCAGAGTATGTCAAAACTTTGATGAGTGCCTAGTATTGAAAATAAAATTGATAATGGAAAAGGTTGTAAGATTGCATGCCAACAAAGAAGTTGCTTGGAATGATCCCTATTCATTGATTTCATTTCATAAATGAAAGAATTATTCCAAGCATTGAACACTTATATGTTCCTATTGTAACAATGATCAAACAATCAGATGGAAGTCTAACATTTCAGGGCAATAAAGCTTCTAATTGATCTATATGATCCACATCATCCTTAATTATAAATACTCGAATAGATCTCAAATAATTAGATATAACCTTCTTGTCTTGCTCTATATTATTAATTTGTTGATCATGGAATTTGAACCCTAAATCTCGAAGGAGTTGTATCTACAATTTATACAATTTACTTTTTCTTGATGGGTTTCTAATATCAAAAAGAAAATTGGATTGGGATGAGTTTTCCTTTCACTAATTGTCATTTCAAAGTGTGTTACAACTTCTTTAAGACCCATAGGATGTGCTGCCACCTCAAAAGGTGCAATTTTCATTACTTTCAACACATGATTCACAATATTCTTCATGACCCTTTGCTCCTCACTAAACAATGGTAGGAAAATGGATTTATAAAGTGAAAAATTAGGAAGTGTCACTAAACCAAGATAAGTATATAGAAAATAGAGAAATACAAGTGTACAGAAGGAAAGATCATTAGTTACTTACTCATCATTATTGACGATTTCGCCCGTATGAAATGAAACAATGTAGAGTGCCATCTTTCACTCTTCAAGCTTGTCCATGTTATATCAACTCTTCTCTTCATGCTCCATAAGGGAAGGTATGTAGATTCCTTTGCCATGAACCAAATTATTATCATTCTAATACATCATATAACATAAAAGAAGCCACATCTAGGCACAACAACTACGCCTGTGACCTTGATCATTTTGGCAACATATTCTACCTATGAAACATAAACCAAATTTGTAACATAATGAAAATATACATAATTAACAATGCCCCCCAACTTAAGAAATGTGTAATTTAAAAATTCAAAAAGTTAACTCTCCCAAGACACCTTCTAGTGTTATAGAGTCATTTAACTTTCAAAATGCATGTTGGGTGTTAGAATTGAACTTTATAATACCTTGATAACCACAAATGATGCCCCAAGTTATTTAGGGTTGAAGAAATCTAGACAGTGTCTTTAGTGGCACATACTCATCCATGATGAATTAACATAATATTAATACATGAATGGATCCAGTTTCAATCATACCAACCATTATGATGTAAATAATGTTAATCTCATATTGGTTTTGACAAGGTAGTGACAAAAAACTTAGTCATTATTCAGTAAAATTTCAGTGCAAACTGAGTGATCAAAGCATACTAAGCATAAGTTGCTAGACAATACATGTCGAGTAATATACTTAGTATCGAGCACCAATATGTGTCGAGTAGATAGTTAGTGCCAAGTCACTCACGAGTTGAGCATTCTATACATGCTGAGTGATTTAGATGCTGAGTAAACAATGGATGTCGAGCCATTTAGAAACCAAGTTACAACATTGAAGATATAGTGGATGCCGAGCATTAGAGACTTCAAGTGTCGAGTGAATAGCTTTGGACATAGTTGTTTGTAATGACACAAACTTCTATGTAAACCATCTTTAGGTCAACTTAATGATTGTTTTATGATTCTAGAAGATAAGGATGTATGTATATTATGAATCCCTATGCAGTACATGCAACCAATCAAATTAAGGGATGTTCTAAGCAGAAAAATGGATCAACCTTAGCAGTTGATTCTTACCTAACCCTAGCCCACCTATTTTTACTTAAGGACTCAAAACCTAAATAGTTTATGTGCATGAAGATAGAGAAGGAGATGCAAAAGAGACAAATGTTACGTACAAAGAAGGAATTCATGGTGACTATGGAGGTTATGATAAGGTTATAAATTGCAGAATCAGTTAGAGAGAACAGAGGAAAGTAGAGAGAGGTCAGAGGAGACATATCTGATCAGAATGATCAAGTAGACATTAGGAAAGAGAAGATCTAACATCTAGCAATAGAGTGCTAACCAAAGGATCATGGTGTTGAATCATTCTAACATGTGACGTAGAGAAAATCTCCTAACTGAGTAGTCCTAATAGGCTTGTGTAAATATCTTAACCGAGTACTTTCTTTATTGTAAGTTTAAGTCCTCTAACAAGGCACACTTTTAGTAGGGTGTTGAAATCCTTTAACAAGGTGAAACCTAATAGTCTTTGTAAGACTTTAACAGGGAAGACCTTTCATAGGGTAGATTATAGTTTATGGTGAAACTTATTGTAACCTTAATTGGATACACTTTATAGCTACAGTAGTGAAGATTTATAGGTGTCATTGTTGTTTAGTGTGGAGCATGATTAGTCCCCAAGTGGGAGATTTTTAGATTGTGGTGACTGATCATGGAAGTACTATACATACTCCATAATTCCTCGGTGGGGTTCAGGGCTAGGCTAGGCCTCGAGCAGGGGTTTGGGGGTGGCTACCCCCAATACAGTCGGGGCCACTAGGCCTTAGTTGTCCAAGGGTTTGGTGGCAGAGCCCCTGAATTTTTTTATGGGTCCTATTTGTCAAGATTTTGGGCCAACATGTAATTATTAATTATAACGCTAAAGCAGTAAAAATACTTGTATAAAAGGGCTTAGGGTTAGCGATTGTATTATTGTGGTGATGCGAAAATTAGTTCTTACGGCAATATTGAGCTATAAGGTATTACAAATTGTAATAAGGTTGTAATCATTGGATCATAATAATATCGGACTTGCTATTTGATGGATATAGCCTAGGGATTGGGTGAACAACATTAAACCTTGGTGTCTTGTGTTCTTTTCTATGTGATATATTATTTTCTAATATTGTTTATATTTGCATGTAATTGTTATTTATGTTTGTGGTTTAATCCTAACAATCATCCCCATCCCAATTTTACCTTCTCACTGGAGGGTTTCTGGGTAACAAATTTATTGTGTTATGTGTTATTTGTTTCATGCTATGGATGAACATGTGTAGTTAGTTATTTCACTTTACATACTAAATTGTGAGATGGATGTGTGGTGAATGTTTTATGGTTAAAGTTTTAAATTGTTGATTCTCAGAGTTTACTTTCCCATGGTTATTTCCAACAAATAATGTATGTATCATTCACTTTTGCATATGCATGTATTTGGTCTACACAATCATATTCATGTATCTAAGACTAATAAATATTATGGATCAAGGACCTTATACATCCCAATCATTAATAAGTGAGGCAATTCTATTTCCAACTAGCCAAAGTAAGATTTCATATTTGAACTAAAAAAGTCTTATTGTGATACCTTAACATAATGATAAATTCTGATAGTATAGTGGAATTGCAACATTCCACATCCTCAATAATAATGCAAACAAGATAATTTTTATTACTTGGTTCCTGATACCAAGAGGTCAATATGTCCATATCTGGCTTTTGTTACAAAAATAAAAAGAACTGTAAAAAAGGAACCAAAATACATGTAATAATTGTTAATAAAGAATGATAATTTTATAGGATGTTTACATAAACATAAATAGGAAGCATCAAGTTTACAAGTGATGATCATAATTGTCTAGAAACCTACACTATGTTGTATTCAAAGGATGCAAATATGAATAGGAAATAATAGGCTTATATTAGGGCTGGTCATAACCATCTATCCCAGTAGGCTCTGAACACAGCCTCCAACACCAATCTTGGATGAAAATTGTTGTGGTCTCATGTTAGCAACATGAAAATTATTAGATTTCAAATAAGAACCAAGCTCTTTAAAAGTGCTTTGGTCTTCTACAAGATCCATATTTCCTACACACACATACCACTAAATATGCAGATATCAAATCCTTAAGAGTACCAGACTGTGCTTTAAAATAATAAATTGAATATAACTACTTTCTACTTGAGAATAATTATCTATTGTGGAAATAAATATATATGTAAGTGTATGTAGGTGGTCATGCTAGAATAAATTATTTTTAGTAACGTACTAATGAAAACTAATGTAGTGGGTAGCTTTTTGACAACTAAATTACTTAGGGCACAATTTGTGTTTTTATCTTCAGTAGATTTAGGGGTGTTATATTTTGGTGCCAATTTTCATGCAACTTCATATAATGTGGCATTCAAAAACTATGAAGATCATCTTGAGAGAGTTTATCTTGGTGATGAAAAATCATGTTACATACTTGACAAAGGGGACATGATGTTACAATTCTAAAAGGGAATAAGTGGCTCTTAAAAGATGTTCAATTTTCCTTAGTTAAAAAGAAATTTAATATACATAGGACAACTTTATACTCAATGTTATAACATCAATTCCTCTTCTGGAGTTTGGAAGGTGACCAAGAGAGCCATAGTAACTAAAAAAGGAAATAAATTACACAATCTGCATATGTTAGAGAGTAATGGTGAAGTGGGAGTTGCATTGGTAGTTGTAGAGAGTGGGTGAGCTCTTTGGCATAAGAGACTTGATCACATGAGAAAAAAGGGACTCAGATTTATGCTCAACAAGGATCACCTTCTAGGCTTAAAATGTGTTGGTTTGGAGCTTTGTGAGCATTACTTTTAATAACAAACAAAGGTGGATCAACTTCTTCAAGACAAATCATGGTGAAAATACAACACCATTGAAGTTTATTCAATTGAGTCTCTTTTGTCCATTGGAATTAACATCCAATTAAGGAAAAAAATACTAAGTTTCCTTTCTTGATGATTTTGTTATATTGTGCAAGAAACAAAAATCAAACCAAGATCTAATGTTGGTCTTAGTTGACATGAAATTAGATAAAAATAGAGACCAAAAATGGATTTAAAGAGAATCTAATACTCTCACCAAGCTATCACTTAACTAGTGAAGGTGAGTCTAAAGTTATTATTATGTAAAAAAAATCCATCTACATCAAGAGATGCATTTACTCTCATTCCCCAGTGAAGGTGGGAGGTTTTACCTACTTGGTAAATGCCAAAATAGAGGGTGAGAAACCCAATTGCTACATAACCCACTTAGGAAATGACAAAACAATAGTTATGAGAGGTGGCACAATAAGCAAAAAGTTGTTTAACTCAACAACCCATGTTTGGGAGTGAGTGACACATGTAGCTTACGTATTTCACCACATGTCTTCATATTAATCTATAATGTTGCTCTGAGCAGTGTGGAATTCTAACTAGCATCGACAGTAATCCAATGATACAAAAAAATTGGAATTCAAGGTTGTGCAACCAAACTAGTAAAAAATGGTGACCAAGGTTATGGTTGTACAATAAAGTGAGGGGAGTATGGTCAAAGGAATGATTGTACAACATAGATAGTTAGTGTGGGTTTAGATGTCATCCTATGATGAAGATGAGCTATAATTAATAACTATAACAACAATATCTCTTTGGGTAGGTGTTGACTAGTTTAGTTTGAGCTCCACTTGTTTTCGAGAATATTTTAATATTATCTACTTAACAAGGTCAACCACATGAAGGTGGAAGCTCATTTGGTCTCTACCCCCCCTATAGTCACTCTAAATTCTCCATTAACATCTAATTAAATATTTCATTCATTCATTCATCCATTTAAGAACTATAACATTGAATCATTATAATCACATAACATTCATTAACATGACATAAGATTCATTAATACGTAACATTCATCAATAATTCATGAACATATCAATCATTATAATCACATAAAAATATTCAATAACATGATATAAAATTCATTAATAAACAACATTTATCAATAATTCATCAACACATTCATTAAGACAATGTTCTTGCATCATCAAACAAGGTTTTTAATAATAATTTCTTCTTTTTATTTTTCTTTGATTTTTGTAGGTAAAGGCTAATAGGAACATCATGACTATCTTCGACATTCTCGTCTAGCTCTTGTAGTTCTGATCTCATGACATGATGCTTCCTCATCTTTTTTTGAGCATGAGACTAATGCATCAAAGTGGGGTCCCCTACAATAACAAATAAATGGGTTTAATTCAGAACGTTTTTTTATTAATGTTACAAGTATTTCATTAATCAAAATAACATAACATAGATTTTTCTTTAACTAATTGTACCACATCCACAATCACATTTTGTTCAACCCCAACCTCAACATGCTCAACACTAACACCATGCTCCACTGCATCACCATGACGTTTTGTATAGTCTAAAATATTCACAAAAAGCTTACACGAATTGCAATTTAAGATGTTGAATCTTATTAATAATTACATAATTAATTTTCAATACAAATTGAATATATACCTCTATCACTGTGATGCACATCAGGGCCTTCGTCATGTGTAGGATCTATGCTAGGATTAGAAGGTTGTAGTGAAATGTCATGCACATTGTTATCATTGTTCAAAATTAACATCAAATAGATTATTTCTCAAGTACTCAATTTGAGTTATTCATTAGGTGTTGACTTGGTGGTCATCACCTCTTTTGGGGTTTGTGACATTGCTTAACCACCTCTCATGGATCTAGGTAAGTCTCTTGTTTGTGACGTTCATTGATAGCTTGAGATTTTAGTACAACGGTAAACATACCAACATTTGGTATCAGAGCCTTGGGTCACAGGTTCAAATCTTGAGAGGTCTCCTTCATTCTGTCAATGCAAAACCCTCAGTTGGTGCTTAGGGGGAGATTGTTGGCTTGGTGGTCAGCACCTCTTTCGGGATTCATGACATGGCTTAACCACCTCTCGTGGATCTAGGTAAGTCTCTTGTTTGTGATGTTCATTGATAGCTCAAGCTTTTGGCACAACAACAAACATACCAACATTAGCCCCATTTACCTATGTGTGAATTGATGCACCAACATCTTCTGTTTGGCCACTAGAATCTATTTGGTGGCAAGCAACCACGATTTTATAGCCTTGCTTGAAGCCAATTTTTTCCTCTTCTATGGGTGTTGGATTAAATTAAAAGCCTCACATTTTTTTGCATAATATCATAAATATTGAATGTATTGCTTGTTTGTAATTTTATATTAAAAATTGGTATAAAATTTTATTTATTGCTACTTACAAGTCATGCATGAAGTTTCATATATCCACTAGAGCCAAGATGGTGTTGCCCAACTGTATCTCTTTTAGTCTATGTAGCCTTTGAAGTGCCACGTAACCTATATGTGTAAATTTTGAAATATATTATATAAATATAAAGATCACTAGTTTGTGCATTATTACATTAATACTATCACATACCTATTTTTGTTGGGTTGTGGTTGAATTCCTTTACCTTTGAGTCTTTTCTCTTTTGCATCTTTGATGATTTCATTCCATTCCATCTCTAGAATCTTAGGAGGATGCTCATACTTTGGGTTGACTTTTAGAGCCCTTCTATATTGGTCTCTCGTAGTATTTAGATGTTTGGAAGCTTTCTAAAGAATTTTGGCTATGTCAAAAATATTTTGACCAAAGAGATCCTCTAGAGGTTTTATGAGTTGATCTTTTAATTTAGGACCTTGGTCATTCCGCCTTTTAACAAAAAACAAATTGTTAGATTAAAAATTAGGTCAAGCTATGTGCGTTGAATATATTACAATGAATAGATGAACGGAAAAATATTCCACCAATTACATGAAGCTACATACTTTTTACGTAATGTGGGCCCAAATAGCTTCAATGTTAAATCATAAAGAATTTCATAAAGATATCGTTTCTTGCAAAATCATCATGGGATTGTTAGTCAAAAATGAGTTATGAATAAGTAAACTATAATTACACTCTAAATAATAATAATTTTAAAGTACCTAGAAGCTTAGGAAATTTTAAGGGAATCATATCTTTCTTGGCCAACAACGATGACCCATCCAATAATCTAGTACAAGTAACATAGACTAATCTAGGAAAGGATGGTAAATCATCACCAGTATTGGTATCTATTCTATCATGAGAAGGTGTACTTGTCACTGCACAAGGTTAATCAATGACTATGATCAAATGAACCCAAGAAAGTACAAACCAAATCTTATTTAACACATAACAAAATATATAAAAAGAAAGATTTACCAACTCTAGTCACAATAGACGTGGATGTTTGCATGCTCCTTGTTATCGATCCTGGAGTCGAAAATCTCATAGTGGTGGCCAACCTCGTTGAAGGAGGTGTATGTGCTTCATCATGACTTGAAAAATAATCATATATACAATGTATAGTCTTTTTAAAATATAGATTACAAAAACATGACAACAATAATATAGTTCACCTTTCTTATAAAATTGTCAATAATAATCATGAAAAAAATAATGGTGGAATTTTGACTATTAATGGACTAAAATAGAGAATCGTGATATATGGTGATTTTGATGATGTCCCTTGTGATGGTTTAAAATTGAAATCACATACTTGTAGGAACTGCACTAGTACCCTCATCATGTCTAACAACCTAGTGAGGTCTCAATTTTTTTTGTAAGATCACATACATATTTTAGTTCATGATCCATAAATTAGTATAGAACATAAAGCTTTATTGAATTATTTTACTATCTAAAGATTCATTATTTCTCACTTCCACACAATGTGCTTTGCAACACAATTAATTTCTCATCGCCTCTTTCTCCTTGGTTAGATTTAGATCCATTACAAGTGCAAGAATTTTCAAATTGATGCTTTTTAGGCTTTTTTTACACATATTTATAGGGTTAATGGTATATGCGATATCATCATCGCATAATACTGTGGCCGCCATATTGACAACTAATTTCTCTTGTGTAATTGGTTCTTTTCACTTTCCCTAATCATCAAATTGTGACAGAAATATCAGTAAAACATTCAAAATAACTCAAAATCCTTGTTGAAAATAATATAATAATAGGAAATTTTGTATAATTACAATTACAATAATTTTTACCTTCACTAAGGAAGGGGTGGGAGGAATATCCTTCCCTTTGTCATCCAATGGAACCATGCCGCCCTATGACAAAGAATAAATATAAAAATATCAACATAATGAAAGCAATAGTCAACTTAGAATAAAAATGTATTAATAAAATGGTATATTGTATATTGGCATTATTAATTAGAGGTAATTAGTTTAAATATTACATTAGAATGAAAATGTATTAATAAAATGGTATATTGTATATTGGCATTATTAATTGGAGGTAATTAGTTTAAATATTACATATATAGTACTTACAAGTCCCAACTTTCTTTGTATCTATGTGATTCAAATTATAATCTATTAGCAACTCTTCCCTTGCACTTATTGATTTTACCACACATACAAAAGCACAATTTCCCTCACGCACCTCGAAAATGCAATTCAGTCACTTATTAGTTGACCCAAGATGCATACTATCTATAAAACGTGTAATGTTCCCTTTTGCTTTTGGACTTCCATCAATGTACATAAAAAGTCTTTTCCTTTGATCATTTTCTTTCCATTATAGATAATTTGCTGGCAATGCATACATACACATACTTTTTTTATATTGAACTATTTGCATCTAATTATTGTAATTGTAGCAAGGTCCTATATACTCCATCAATTCAACAACTTTTTATAACTGACCTTTATGCCATCCATGGAAAATAGGCCCAAACCATGTAATGATGATGGAGCTATGTGATATATCTGCTCGTTAACACAAAAATATATATTAAATGGAGGTAATTCCTTGGGTACCCATTCTTTTTGAAGATGTGTGTACATCAAGGGAACCTTGATGTCACCTTTTGTCTCATCATCATAAGAACATGAACCCCCTAGAGCAAGGAAAAATTGCATGCATTTATTGAATTTTCTCCAAATCTTGTTAGAAATAACAATGGGAAAATAAACTCTAAGTGGGGGGGGGGGGGGGGGGGGGGTGGGTGTGTCGGTGTGGGGGTGAATCAATACTTTAAAACTTCAACCATAAGACATTCACCACACATCCATCTCATCATTTAGCATGTAAACTGAAATAGCTAACTACACATGTTCATCCATAGCATGAAAAAAATAACACATAACACAATAAGTTTGTTACCCAAAAACTCTCCAATGAGAAGGTAAAACTGGAGTGGAGATGACACCCATAGATATTTACTATTGCAACTGTAAAGTGTGTCCAATGAAGGTTAGAAGAATTTTGACCATTAATTATGATCCACCCTATGAAAGGTTTGCCCTGTTAAAGGCTTACAAAGACTGTTAAGTCTCACCTCATTAAAGGATTTCAACACCTCACTAAAAGTGTACCTTGCTAGAGGACTTAAACTTGCAATTGAAAAAGAAGTCAATTAAGAGATTTACACAAGCCTGTTAGGACTACTATGTTAGGAAATTTTCTCTGCATCACTTGTTAGAATGATTCAACAACATGATCCTTTGGTTAACACTTTGTTGCTAGATGTCAAATCTTCTATTTCCTAGTGTGTACCCGATCCTTTTGATCAGATATGTCTCCTCTATCCTCTCTCTGCTTTCCTATGTTCTCCTCTAACTGATTATGCAATTCATAAAATTATCACAACCTCCATAGCCACCATGAATCCTCTCTACACTTAGCATTTGTCTCTCTTGCATCTCCTTTTCGTAATGCAAATTGCTTAGGGTTTATCTCCTTAAGTAAACAAAAATTGGCTAGGGTTAGTTTAGAATCAATGGTTGCGGTTGATCCATTTATTTTTCTTAGAAGATCCCTAAATTTGATTGGTTGCATGTATTACATAGGGATTCGTAATATACATCTTCTAGAATCATAAAACAATTGTTCAATTGGCCCAAAAATAGTTTACATAGAAGTTTGTGCCATTACAAACTGTAATACCCCAAAATTGGCACATTACCATATTAACCAACTTTGGTTTATTCAATTATTCCTAAGTCCTAGTTTACTAGGCAATTCTAATTCTGATAATCACTACTTGACCTAGGTGTCAAATGTAGAAAATTCTAATCTACATTAATCATATTATTTATTTAATTCCTAAATATCGACTCAAATTAGCTACATAAACCTATTGATTTAATTTAACTTAATTATAAGTGTTCTACTTTAATTAAATTAAAATTACCTCTTTAGCTAATATACAAAGGAATTAAATACATTTAATTTAATAAGATATCTCCTCTTTTTAATTATTGAATTAGTTAAAGTTATTCATTTATGAGGTAATTTTCTATTTTATTAAATTAAATATTCTCAAAAAGGTTATCGGTTGACTCCTTTTATCACTTGAAAAGGAATCAGTTAGCTCCTTTTATCACTCAAAAAGGAATCAATTAGCTCCTTTTATCACTCGAAAAGGAATCAGTTAGCTCCTTTTATCACTCAAAAATTAGTTAACTCCTTTTATCACTCAAAAAGGAACTAGTTAACTCCTTTTATCACTAAAAAAGGAACCAATTAACTCCTTTTATCACTCAAAAGTAACTAGTTAACTCCCTTTTCATGAGGAAGTTTCCTTTATGACTAGCTCTCCTCTTCAATTGTGACTGTCCATTCTGATTAATCTTGACCGTCAATCACCTCTTGGATTCTATAAAAGAAGCTCTCCATTCCTTATTACCGAGGATGAATTTTGGAATTTGCATTGAACTTATGTTGAAATTATTACTCACTTTTCTCACATTTGCATAGCTTTATTTCTTTCATTGTAATATCATTTAGATTTTAAATATGCATCCATTTAGCATACTATGCTTCTTCATTTCTTAGATTAACAATTGCATATCTCCTCTAGATTAATTGCACTTTCATTTAGCTGCATAAATCCTTCATTCTAGATGTTTGGTTGCCCTTTTCTCATTTTGAGAGTAAAGGCATAATCCTTCTAGTTAGAAGGCAATAGGCCCCTCTATTATACTTTTTGGATAAACAATACAATGTTTATTTCAAGATGATCTCGCAGGTAATGACCATGTTTTTGGATAAACAATACAATGTTTATTTCAGGATGATCTTGTAGGTAATGACCATGTTGAAGTGTTTGTGAGGATCTGAGGCCCACATTTCAGACTCACACAAACAACTATGTCTGAAATTGTTCACTTGGCAATTGAAGACTCTGATGCTTGTCATTCACTATATCTTCAATGATATAACTCAATTCTTGGATGACTTTTCATACTCTATTTACTCGGCTCCTGAGTGACTCAGCACTCACTATTTGCTCAAAACATACTGGTGCTCGACACTGACTATGTATATTACTCAACATGTATTGTTTGGCACCTTATGCTTGACATGTTTTGGTCACTTGGCTCACACTAATTGCTTGGCTTCCTTTGGTCATTTGGCTTGCACTGTAATTCTGCTAAATAATGACTAAGTGTTTTCTCACTACCTTGTCAAAACCAATTGGAGCTTAACAATCTTCCCGTTTGACATGAGTGGAAAAAACATGTTGTCATACATATACAATTTGTATTATGAGCATAACTTACACAATATATATCTATGACTCAGTTCTCATACAAAATTTCAAAACTTCAAAATTTTGTAAAATGGATGACTAATTTTTATTCCTCATTCCTCCATTACTCCATTACTCTCCCCGAGTAAATGTTCTATTTTTGTATTTGAATCTGATACTCCTTTTGAGTATATTTAATGTACCTTGTTTCTACACTATATCCCCTTATATTCATTATCCCCCTTTTTGAAACTTATGTCATGGGTGGTAAACTAATAGAGTGTTTATCCAAAAATGATTCATGGATCTCCATCATGATTTTTAATGTTGCATCCCAATTGTTGCACACTACCTCTAGAGATTAATATTGAATGTCTAGCTTGACAACAAGGTTAACTAAGTCATCACGAGTTCTTCGTCAATGTTTCAACATAGGCTAGTTCCTTGTGTAAAACTTCCATGTGGGTCAACAAGGCTTGGATGTTGATCAAGGTAGAATCAATGTTACCATCTTGTGCTTATAGTGCGGCTAGCTTACCTTGAGTAGATAGTAATCTTTTGAAAATGAGTCTGGCTTTGACTAGGAGATAGTTTCAATGTTGTACCTATGGATTTTAGATCTCCTTGCAGTTGGTCAATAGACCTCTGTACTTCTTGTGTGGATAAATTCACATCACAAACCTTTGTGTATAGAGAAAAGGTATTCTCTAACACCTTTTTCACATCATCCATTTTGCTTGCTAAATCAACCTATCGTAGTATAAGGGCAGTAGATATCTTTTCAAGTATTTTAGTGTGAAATTTTCTTTTAGACCATTCTAATAGTTTAGTATTTGCATCTAGGTCTTCGTCACTAATCTTATGCACAATAATTAGTTTATCTTCATTTGTAGCTAGGAAATTGAAAGCATCAAGAAATATGTCTATGATGTCATGAGGCACTTGCTTCTACTTATCCTCCCTTCTTAGCAACTCTTGTTGTTTCTTCCTATGTAGAGCTTCATGTAGAATGTTCATCTGCTCAGTAGTGATTGTGCTAAGATCTTGAACTTGGGTAGTTCAATCACCTCATCTAGGATAGCATCTCCATAAGATATTTCTTTTGAGCTCCTTGATATTTCTACACTAGGCCTTGATATCTACAATGGTGTGGCATGAGTGCTCGACCTCTGAAGAACTTGACTACTGGTAGGAGTCACTAAAACTCGTAAGGTAACTAGAGTTTAGATAGCAATTTGTTCCTCTGGAGTAGTAGTCACCTTCAATACTTCAATCCTATCAACTTGACTCACTTCCTGTTGACCTTCACCTTGAATTTCTAGAGTAGGTGCAGGACTATATTCCTAACCTAATTTGATTTATGTTCCATCTTTCTCAACTATAACTAAGGCTTTCTTAGTTTAAATGGGTGGCATTAAAGACAATTGTATTGGTGTTTCACTAATAACATTTAGTTGTTTAGTGCTTTCACTTTGATCCTTTGTCTCTATAGATGTAGGGGGCAAATTGGATGTGTCAATTTGTCTCTCCCCTACTATTGCCACTTCTGCCTTATCAATTTTATCAGTTCTCACCAATATAGGATTTGTGCATAACTATACTACCACGGTGGAATCTTTAGTATTTTATTTAAGTCATCATCAATCAAAGGATTGATGTTCTGAGCAAAATTGTCAGGAACATACTTGATTTGTATTGAGTCATGTTGACTCACTTGGTCTACATGTGGAGGAATATCATTTGACACTTGTACATCATGTTCCTCCCGTTTCTCTTCTTTAGCTATGACCTCTTCTATTGCTACTACTTCCTTAGTGCCTTCCACACTACCATCCTTTACTAATACCTCTTGTGCTAGTTCTATTGGCACTTCTCAACTTGTTTAGGTTCCTGCAATTGTTGTTCACCTATCTCTTTTGTTGCAAGAGTGGATGACCCATAGAATGTTTTCTAGATTTGTGTACTCTTGGTCACCACATCCTCAATGTACTTATTTAGTAAATGGAAAGCTCTATATTTTGGGGAAAATTTTGATTTGTGCTTTTCCATAGCTTTGGTAATCTTCCTCTTATCTAATTCTAGCATTACTTGGGCCAGAGTGGATTCCCTTATTTTTCTTTCTATGTGTAAACTATATTGCCATTTTTGCTCAACTTAGTCATATAGAATTTTACGTAGGGAGTTGGCAATCTCAATAGGAGTTGATTTGAATGTAGCCATCATCACATATATGGTTTCATCTAGAGTATCTTGTTTAACCTTTCCTAACTTATCTAAATCTATGTGTGCAAAACCAGAATAAATCTGCATTTGATTTTATATTGTCACACAAATTATCTAAGTTAGAGGAGGGACTATGGCTTACCACCTTGAATTGACTCATGTCATTAGATTCAATCTTCTCCTCATCTTATTTGGCCACTGGAGTGTATTTCCTGGTTGCATATGTCTTTTTAGCTAGCTGGCTTGGCTCTATTGAAGCAATAGTCCTCTTTCCTTTAGGTTTCTCAACAACCTTGACTTTCTTAGTGGATGCCCTTGTGCTAGACTTGGTAGTAGGTACTATTGGATTTTGTTGTGAAATTTTCATAAGCTTCTTCTTTGGTTTCTCCACTTCAGGCTCCTTAGCCTTTCTCTTCTTCTCATCAACAAGCTTGGGTTCTTGCTCAACTTCTTCTCCCTTGATACCTTCTTCATTTACTTCTTCATCTTCTCCTTGTCCTTGAGTGATTGCCAAAGGGGCTTGGACTTTTTCTTCCTCTTCATCTTCTTCGTCTTCTCCTTGTCCTTAAGTGATTGCCAGAGGGGCTTGGACTTGTTCTTCCTCTTCATCTTCTTCTTCTTCTCCCCCTTCACCAAATCTCTCCTTTAGCTTCTTCACAAGTTTATTCTTATTTCTTACTATAGAAGCTGTCTTCAAGTCAATTGTAATTCTGGACTTGGCTTCCTCATAGTTCCCAAATGAGGTGGCATTTTTATCTATTTCTTCTACCAATAGAGTTGTAATAGTTGCAAATGCCTCATCAACATTGGTCTCATATGGCAAGGGCTTAAGCCATCTGACCCTAGGAATATTTTCTTGCACATATGTATAATCTACATCCACTAACAAGAAATCATCATTGTAATGTTTCTCCACTAGTGACACAGGAATCTTTAGTCTCTGTTTCATGGATTTTCTAAAATCATCAAAATAGCTACTCATCACTAACTCAAAGTTATCTCCAAGTTGCTCTATGAATTTAGTAATAAATTCTTAATGCTTACACAACTGTAAGCTCGGTCATTATAGGGTTTTCAACTCACTTAGCTTACACATGATTTCCACTACGCTTGGTTCACATAGAAAACTCAACCAATACTACCATACCTTTATAACTTGACAAAAATTGAAATTCCATTCACGCTTGGTAGTCACTGTGAAACCTTTCATGCTTGGAAACAACATGAAAACTAACAAAACTATAGATTTCTTCTAGGTTCTAAGTTCCAATACATTTCATCTTAATTCATGTAGATATAATCTTTTCAGAATGTAGATTCTTGAACTTATGTATAATCTAACTTTGAAATATCAGTCCTACACATACCTTTTGATTGCCTAGTTGGAGGCGATGTGATCACCTAATCCATTAGATGAAGTACCTCACCAAAACTTATTGTGTTGCAATCTTCCCTCTTCTTCCATGTCTTGTTCATCTACACTTTGACCTTCTCAACATTGACCTTAACTTTTCCTTTACTGTTTCCATTACTCGGCACTGGTGATCTGGTTGGACAATTTGTGCTAATATGACTAGTCTTCGAATCGCTAAGGCATGTAGTCTTCCTCAACCATCTATTGTAGTTGCCTTTGAAATGTGTTCTAATGCAATTCTTAGGAATGTGTCCACATTCTTGACAATAGTGACAACTGTACCTTGTGTTGTAATCCCAATTGTAGGATTTTCCATTGTGTTATACCTTTGTCTACTTGTTTGATGTCCAATTGGCATTATACCTACATTTATATGCTTTATGCCCATACTTCTGACAATTGTGGCAATATCCTTAAAATCTCTGTGTGCTTAAGGTATTGGTCCTACATTCATGTGCCTAATGTCCTTGTTTGTTGCACTTATGATAGTACCCCTTGAATTTTTTCTTAAGGTTCTAATTCACATTGTTGCTCCTGCAAACATTTATTGTATGACCTAACTTTCCACAATTATGACATGTGGGTTTGTAGTTCTTACCTTTGTTGTTTCTTTGTTCACCACTTTTAGATGATTCTCCTTCCTCGGTACTGGTGTATCCCAATCCAGTAGTATCATTGTTAGATCTAGGAGATCTAATTAGTCTCTCAAAGTATTTGATGGCTTCATTAGGTTTGTTGAAACTTTCAGAAAATTCCTTTTCTTTTCTCAGTTCATTCCTCATTTGTTCATTTTTTTAACTTTAGGGTTGTGATCTCAATATCCTTTCCATTCAATTCATGATTGACAATCATCACTTGATTCATTGTTTCTAGTTGCGTGTTAGAAATCCTTTGTACCTATGATGTCTTCTCTTCCAGTCTATTGGTTAGTGACCCTTTTTCACCTTCAATCATGATCTTTTCCTCCCCATCTTTCTTTTTCTACTCAATCACCTCACATAGCAATACTGATTAGACTTCTTGTTATATCTTAAGATTTCTGACCTCTTTAGTTAGGACACCATTCTTTTCCATAGCTATCTCTTTCCTTCTCTTCAATGAACACTGCAACTCATCTCTTTCTTCCATGAGTTGGTGTAGAGAAAGTTGAATTTCAATCTTTTGGTTCTCAATAGTCTTTTCCCAACTTGTAGACCTCCATCTTCAAGATCTTTCTAAGAAAGCTGCAAAACTTTTCTTTGCAGAGAACAAGGCTTTGATACCAATTGTTGGAAATAACAATGGGAAAGTAAACTCTGCGCGAGGAGGGGGGAGGGGGGGGGGGTGTGGTTGTGAATCAGTACTTTAAAACTTTAACCATAAAACATTCACCACACATCTATCTCATCATTTAGCATGTAAATTGAAATAACTAACTATACATGTTCATCCATAACATGAAACAAATAACACATAACACAATAAGTTTGTTACCCAAAAACCTTCCAATGAGAAGGTAAAATTGGAGTGGGGATGACACCCATAAATATTTATTGTTGCAATTGTAAAGTGTAGCCAATGAAGGTTACAAGAAGTTTGACCATAAACTATAATCTACCCTATGAAAGGTCTACCCTGTTAAAGGCTTACAAAGACTGTTAAGTCTCACCCTGTTAAAGGATTTCAACACCTTGCTAAAAGTGTACCTTGTTAGAGGACTTAAACTTGCAACAAAACTAGCACTCGGTTAAGAGATTTACACAAGCTGTTATGACTACTTTGTTAGGAGAGTTTCTCTACATCACTTGTTAAAATGATTCAACACCATGATCCTTTGGTTACCACTCTATTACTAGATGTCAGATCTTCTCATTTCTAGTGTGTACTTTATCCCTCTAATCAAATATGTCTCATCTATCCTCTCTCTGCTTTCTTTTGTTCTTCTCTAATTGATTGTGCAATTCATAACATTATCACAACGTCCATAGCCACCATGAATTCTCTCTATACTTGGCATTCATCTCTCTTGCATCTCCTTCTCACAATGCAAACTATTTAGGGTTTGTCTCCTTAAGTAAATAAAAGTTGGCTAGGGTTAGGTTAGAATCAACAGCTGTGGTTGATCCATTTTTCTACTTAGAACATCCCTTAATTTGATTGGTTGCATGTACTACATTGGGATTTGTAATATAAATATTCTAGAATCATAAAAAAATCATTTAGTTGATCCAAAAATAGTTTACATAGAAGTTTGTGCCATTACAAACAACTATGTCCAAAACTATTCACTCAGTAATTGAAGTCTCTGATGCTTGACATTCATTGTATCTTCAATGCTATAACTCATTTTCTGAATGACTCAGCATACTTTATTTACTTGGCTCCTGAGTGACTCGATATTCACTATCTGATTGAAACATACTAGTGATCAATACTAACTACGTATATTACTTGGTACATATTGTTTGGCACCTTATGCTCAACATGCTTTGATTGCCCAGCTCACATTGATTGTTCAGCTTGCTCTGGTCACTCAGCTTGCACTATAATTCAATTAAATAATGACTAACACTCAGCTTGCACTATAATTCAATTAAATAATGACTAAGTGTTTTCTTACTGCCTTCTCAAAACCAATATGAGATTAATAAATCTTTTGACCTCTAGTTTATCTCTCTTTTGTAGACTTACTACATGTCTCACTATCCTCTTATATTCCAACATTTTCCTCACTCGAAGGAAATAGATCTGACAAATACCTATTTGGTGGTATCTGTAGCCCATCAAATGAGAGATACAATTGAAGGAGAAAAATACTTTCTATAAAATGAGGTTAATATTAGTGAAGTCAGCCTAAAGTTGATGTTGAAGGTAAAGAGAAAGAAAGAATTTAATAAACTTATACCTCTTGATCCATGTCATTGTGTAGGATCCTCATCAAAGGGCTATCATTTCTTGCATATGTAAATCATTTATCTTAATTTAGTTACAAATTACATGATACTTATGCTACAAATTACATAGAACATAACATGAACAATATGCATACATCATAATCATTGTATAGTTTTTAATTCATTACCTCTACTTTGTGTTCTAGCTACACAAGATCCTCAACAAAAGGGATGACAATGCCTGCAATCCTTAGCCTATTTCCACAAAGGGTGAGAATCATGCTGATAAAAAATATATTATAAGTAATCAAAACCAATAATTAAGCATCATAACTCATATTTGCAACATGTATATCATAAATCACCATTGCTATTATCATTAAAATTAAACACAATGAAAAAAGTATACAATTCCATTAGACTTGAAGATGAAATATATTAATCATGAAAACATATAACAATTTTTTTAAAAATTGTTTGAATATATCAATACCTCTTACATTTCATTGATCATGCCTCATTCATTTCCATTGGTCATGTCATTGATCATCTTCTTCATCCATCTCATCATCATGACCATCATCATCATCATCATCGTCACTATGACCATCATCATCATCCTTGCCATCATCATCATCACCATCACCACCACTGCCATCATCATCATTGCCATCATCATCATCACGACCACCACCACCACCACCATCATCATCACCATCATGACCACCACTGCCACCATCATCATCATCACCATCATCACCATCACCATCACCATCATCGTGAACATCATCATCTTCCTCATCATCTTCTTCATCCACTAATTGTCATTTGTGATCATCATCTACTTCATCTTTCACTTCTTCGTATCTTCTTCTTCAATCACATTATACTTTACTAGTATTCCTCTTGGATCGTGTCTAATGGAAAATGACCAACTAGATCTATGTGAAATGCCAAAGTAAAACACTTGCTCAAATTGGCTTGGAAGAATAAAGGGCTCATTTCCAACTAGCTCAAATGACCTTGTATTAATCATTGTAAATCCATTACCATGTTCAATAATAATTTTATTAGGATTATTTTGATTCAGTCATAGCCTATACCATTTGATGATGAATATAACTATTTTGAAGGAATTAAAATCACACTCAATTATATCATCCAAAATACCATATTACCTATTTTTAGATTGTTGAGGATGAATGTTGTTTCTAGATGAAATATTAGTGATCTCAAAGGCTACAGTTACCCCAAAATCACAAGTTCTCTTCATGTCGTGAACAAAATTTTTATGCAAAATTTATGGCCATCAGTACATAGCTTTGTGGTGCTTGACCTACTATTTTTCAAACATGTCAAAATTATGCATCCATCTGTGAGTTGATATTAAACATGTGGGTCATGATAAATAAAATTATACATACCTTTCTATCTCTTAAACAATTTTCTAGATCAATTACCATTGTTGTAACATTGGAATCTTCATTGCAATGAGCTTATTTAACTAATGAAGCAACACTTTCCCATGTTAATGAGTGACCATTTTGTTGAGATCATTCAATCCATACCACCATCTAATCAAGATTGTTTGCAATATACAAATGAAGTGCATCCCACTCATGAGAAGTTGTATAAAATAAATTGACCACTTAGAAATAACTTATATTGATGATGGACAAGAACAAATTAACTACAATAAAATCTTATTATTATCTCTCACTTTCCTCAATCTACCTTTCCCCATCAAGTACTCCCCTTCGAATCTGTTAATGGAGTTGGGATCCCAAATGTGATCTACATGAATCTTTTCTGCAAACTTGGGAAGATATTCGCTAATGTACACCATAGTCTATTATATCATATATCCCTCCACCATGAAACCCTTAAGATGTGCTCTTTGTCAAACCAAGCTCTTCAAAATTTTCAAGTTCCTCTCAACCATCCACATTGACCTAGTTGGTCTAGGTCCACACAATTCAATCTCCTCAACTAGATGCATGAGGTAGTTTTCTTGTGCATTGAAAAAATTTGAAGGTAGACACTTTTGCATTTCACACAAAAGCTGAGAAATTTTTCTCTTCCAATGTTTTATGTCTTTTTTATCAATTTCTTTAAATGACAACCACCTAGAAGATATTCATCAAGAAAAAAATATAAATGAGACTAAAAAAAATTATACAATAAATCAAAGAAAAATAAAAATAAGATGCAAAAAGAAAATTTATACAACAAATATAAGAAATAACACTTCTAACCTCATGTATTTTCCAAGATCATATACAACTTGTTTGACACTCATATTGTTAAAGTTGTGTGGGAGAGATAGAGGTAGAACATACTATAAAAATAATAAAATGATATTTTCAATATATTATAAAACAATACAATGAAAAGTACATGAAGGTTGACAAATATATTATAAATATAGAAGAACATGACTTACCTTGATGAAGGTATGTCAATCATGCATTTACAACCCTATTCCAAAATGACCTGTCTTTGATATGAGACTGCTTATGTTTGCAGCAAATCTTGTGGAAATTTAGTTTTTTCTATGGCTTTCTTTATGACATCAACTTGTTGATGCATTATTAACCAAGGAAGGGCACTCATATTAATCTAGTTTCTATTGCAATTTGATTCAATGAAAAACTTCAATACATGATTGGGTTTATGAATGTCATTACAAATTTTGACCATTATTTATTTGTCACACATTCCATCCAATATTTTTCATATTGTTCCTATTACATTCTTTCTAATATACATAGCATCAAAAAAATGCATGATTGGGAGGTTCTCATAGTATGAGAACCTACTAAATTATCTAGGAGAGCTTTTTTTTTTCCTTTCAAAAGTTTCTCATCAATGCCTTGATGACCTTCACAAACATCAATTACATCATTACTAAACAAAAGACAATATTCAAATATAAATTTCATATAAAAACCATCATATGGAATCACATTACCTTGACGATTCATTCTATTGTATTCCAACTTCAATAGGTGAGGTGTCATTCTTCGTGACTTTGATGTTGTCTCTTCTTTCCCATTGAAAAGATATTTTTTGGTAATTTGATACTTATGATTTTTGTGGAGAAAGTGCCTATGCTTATTGAACACCTACTTTCCTGAACTGTTTGAATGACAATATTGTTGACATATCAGTCAAGTTTCTTATTAGTGACACACACTTATTCAGATTATGTATAGCTACTGAGCTCATTTAATAGTCTACAACATTTTCCATGTAATTCAGTAGCTACTAAGTTCTACAGTTGCTACTGAGTCTTTTGGACTAATCCTAGTGGTTACTGAGTAGATTCAGTCAATGTGAAGTCTAGTAGTTCAAACCATGTATTTCAGTATTCACTGAGTTTTTCAATGGTTACCGAGCATTGCAATGTCTACTAAGTTTTTAGTTCAGGTGATGTGAAGCTAGTGTTAACTAAGTTAATTTATGACAACCAAGTGATTCAGTGTTTGCAGAGTTGCACAATATCTACCGAGTCAATAGTGCAGACTGAGTTCAAGACTACTTGAAAGAGATCAGTATGGGCCGAGCTTCTACATCTACCAAGAGCATAATGATACTGAGTAGTGACAGTGGATGTTGAGTATCAGAACCTCACCAAGTCAATCTTCAAAACTCAAGTATCTTCATGTGGGATAACTTTGTAATATTTGTGTTAACTTGTGTCATGGATGACTCTGTAATTTTGTAATTTGGATAGGTATATATATAATGTATTATATCATATCCAATGCAAGAAAGAGTAAGAAAGAGAGTGAATGTGAATGTGTGAGCATATGTACTGTAATGTGGATGTGAAAAGTTCAAGTTGTGATAGCAAAAACTAAAGAATTATAAAGACCATAACAATATAAGGAGCAGCAGTGACAAATCTATCATAGAAAAGTGATCAGTACACTAAGGAATCTCTATCAGCAAACTCAGTTGCAAATCAAAGATCTATTGCTTCATCCTAACAAGTGAACTAGTCAAAATCCTTTAACAAGGTAGACCTAACAATATTTTATAAATCTCTTTATCAAGTGCATACTTCATTGTGTGTTTGTAAATCCTCTCACAAGGTGGATCTAGCAGTCCTATTTGCTCCTAATAGGGTAGATCATCAGAAGTGGTCAATGTAAGCCTTAACAGGTCAACTTATGCTGTAGTACTAAAGTTTGTGTGTATCATCCCCACCCCATTTTTACTTTCTATTTGGAAGGTTTCTGGGTCACCAAATCATTGTGTTCAAGTGTTATGGATACTTTCATGTTTTCAGTTTCTCATGCATGCAATCAGATCAAACGTGATGAACTAAGTGCTAAATGATTTATTGGATTAGAATTGAAATTGTTAAAATTTTAGAAGTTACTGATTCACCCCTCCCCTCTCAGTAACTTAGCATAGTCTTAAATATTTCCAATAGAGATTTCATCTTTGGACCATAGGCTAGCCATGCAAATTTTCCCTTTGTCTGAAGACCTACAAGATTGTGTATAATTGGATGACTTGTGTTAATTTTGATATTTATAATTATCATGTGCAACTTAAACATACAACAAAAATGTGTTAGCACTATTGCATACCAAAAATATGTGTTAACAATTTAGCATATTGCAAACATGTGTTAGCCCAAGGGCATCATGTATTGTCCATATAAGCATTGCACGAAATTGAAATTATTGTTGGAATTACAATAGGAAAGGTAAACTTCTTGGGGGGGGTGGGGGGGTGGGGGTGGGGTGGATTATTAGTTTAAACTTGGACTCATAAAACTTTCACCACACATCCATCTCATACATCAATGGGTAAACTAAAATAACATGTAAAACATATACATCTAAATCATGTAAACACATAAGCAATCATACACATGTTGTAGACACCTAAAAACCTTTAGAAAATAAAGTATTTTTATTTTCTGAAAAAGTCCCGATGACATCATTATTTATTAATTAATTTTTATGCCATTAAATCCCTTTATCTTAATTAAAAATATTTAATTAAGGAATCCCTCCCAAAAATGTTTAAATCTTATTTAAACATTATTTCCTTATTTATTAATTATTTAATTAATAAATTGACCAAAAATCCTAAAATAAATAAAAAAAATTTTTTTTGCCCAAACTTGGCCAATTTCCTTATGACCAATAACCTCTTCCAAAATCTTCTAATCCTTCTTTAATTTCGATTAAAGGCTAATCCCATCATTTCCTACCCCTAATCCCAACTCAAAATATTTAATTAAGATTAAATATTAATCCTCATGTTTATTAAAAAAGTTTTAATAAATATCTCCTCAACCCAAACCCTTGAAATAAATAAAACTTTATTTATTTCCTAAAAATCTAATTTATCCTCATCCTAAGAAGTTCTAGACTCTTCTAGAAAGTCTTCATCCTCATCCTAGGAAATTCTAGACTATTCTAGAAAGTCTTTATCCTCATCCAAAATCTAGACTCTTCTAGAAGATGTCTTTAAACCTAATCCTAATCCCCTCCTAACCTTGTCACATTCCCTAAACATGGGTTAAAACTTACTAGCCCAAGCCAAAGTTAACAAATATCTCCTCCTTCACCCACCCTCATTAAATGCCATCCACTTGCCTATCCCTAAGCTAATCCTAAACCATCCTAATCCATCCTCTAATCATTTGCACAAGCCTAAACAAGCTTAAAACCTTCCTAATCAAGTCCAAGTCGAAATTGCTCTCATCACCCTCAAAATATCTCAACCATAAAACTTTATGAAGTCCACTAGGTCATAAATGACTCTTACAAGCCCTTTTATTGCTCTTACAAGTCATTATGAGGGTCTTTATGAAGATTTTATCCCTTGAGCCTCCTTTGTTGACTCATCCTTCCCCTTTCCTCCATCCTCTCACCATGTGACATGTGTCACTCCTTGATTGGCTATAAGGAAGCACAATCCATGTGCTCTCCTCTCATGCAATCTAAGCCCTCCATGAGCTTTTTCCCATCCTTGCATCCTAGCCCTTGATCCCTCAAGCCCTTTGCCTATTTAAGGAATCCTCTCCCAAGCCATTTTAACACAATCCATGAAGTAAAGTTATAATGCTATTTTGAGAGCCAAATCCATACTAAAGCCATCTATCCACACCAAAAATCCACAATCATCCATTGAAGCTTTTGGAAGCATATTGAGCATACATCCTATCCATTTAGACAAAGCCACTCAACAAGAGAGCTTCTCATTGAGAGAGTCCATTAATGGCTCATATTCTCAATTGAGAGTTCATCTTAGTCTATCTTGAAGTTTATGAATTTTTTTTAGTTTGTAGAAGCTTTATTTAAATTTAGTTTCTATTAGCATACTAACATTTTCTCATATACATTTTGGCATGCCCGGTGGAACCCCGCATGGGTCATCTTCATTAGCTTTTTTAGTCAAGTTTTGTATGTCATTTGCTGATTTTGGCTAATTTTTCTTGTTTTTACGATTGGTAGGATTGTATAAATTGGTTTTGTAGGTCCACATGAGCATGAAGAAGACAATGGAACTCATAGTCTATCTCATAGTATTTGCAGATTTTTCAAGCTTATAGGTGGACAAAGCACTTGGAATTCTTCTTCCTCTTCTTGTCTATATTCTTCTTATTCCATATACTTCTTCTTCTTCTTCTTGTGGGAGATCTTGGCCATTTTTTTTTTAAGGAAGAAAAATCATACACACTTCTTTTTAGTGCTTAAAATGAACCCCCAAATCATACTCAAATCCATTAAAAAATTAAAAATTTGCAAAAAAGAAAAAATCTTTTAACAAGTGAAACTAAACCAATCTAATCATTTGCATCCTTGCAACATCAAGGTTTTAGATGCATTCATGAAAAGTTAGAAACACTTCATTTTTGGGAATTTAAAAAGAACTTCAAGTTTCCATTTCAAAAGGTTCAAAATCAACACTAACTGCACACTAAAATCTAAATGAAACTCAAAGCATCAATCAAGGATAAAATGAACCTCATTTGCAAATATTTTAAAGTTCTTTTAAAAATCTTATGAAAACTAAGAGTCCTAAATGGTTGCCAAAAAATTGTCCTAAAAGCTTTGTTATTTGTTCCAAACAAATGTCTTATTGCAAAATCTTGAATGTTTCTTAGGATTTTCATGCATCAAAACAATCTAGGAATATCATTTTTGGGCTTAAAATATGAAAATTAGAACACAAAATCTTGAATGAAAACCAAAGTCCAAAGAGTCATTTTCACTTTTGAGTCCAAAACAATCTTGAATGATCTAAGGTTAAAACAAAGCACTTCAAAGTTCTTAAAACAACACACAAAATCTCAATCTTGAATGCTCAAAAGAAAAAATTGAATGTTTAATCACTTGTCTTTGAATGCATGTTGCTAAAATCACTCTTGAATGCCATGGATTAAACTCAAGTTTTTATTTTTATTTTTATGAATGCATGATTAAAACAACAAATCTCAATCTTGAATGCCTAACAATCAATGAACATTGCATGGTTTGGATGCATTTTCAATGACGCTCGCATTTCTTATATTGACGATCTCTCGACTTTCATTATGCTGACGACGCTGTCAAATTGGAATGAACATTGTATGCCATAATCACAAGTGTCTTCAATCATAGCTTACAAAATCTAAATCATCAATTGGAATGAACGCGTGTCTTTTAAAGCCCAAGATCATGTATGTGGTCTTGTTTTACACTTTTTAGGAGGCCTGGTTGGGGATTTCATCACCCCTTGGGATGACCTCAACTCCAGCGTTCTGGCAGAGTATAAAGATCAGGAGGTGAATCCAAAGACACCTCTCTTGGGATCAAAATTTTGTCACTTGGGCTAAGCCTCAAGGAACTTTATACCCTTGGGAAGTGAAAGAGGAGAAGTGGGTTACCGCTCCTCTCGGCTGTGTGACATCTTTTTGGTTTCATCTACGAATTTGGGCCTCACGTACCTTGTGTATATCGAGGACTCCCTAGCTAAACCAAATTTCATCCTTGTAGAAAGCTTCCTAGGATGTTGGTTTGTTTGATGTGCTTGCTCCAAAACTTTTGTCTGCTTGTTTGTTCATAGCTTTTGAATGAATGTTTGCCAATTTTGGTCGAAATCTCAAAAAAGCAGAAATCTCCCAACTCAAGGCATACTTAGTGTAGTCACTGCCTTATCAGAAAATCATCCAAGTTCCCCCGATGCAACCGAATCTATCTAGTTCTTTGCCTTAGAACAATCCCAAATCCAAAGTCCATCCAAATCATCCCCCCAGCCAGCTAGCAACCCAATCCAAAATCACCCAAGCCTTTAAAGAGTTGTTGTCACTTTGCTAGATTTTGCTATCCAATCAATCCTACCAATCAACCAATCTCACCAAGGTTATCCCTTTGACAGAGCATTGTCTAGGGTAATCCAGCTTTGTCACTTGTATCCCTCATCACCTTGAGCTAAAGGTTGGGATCCACAATTGGTCAATCTCGTGTCATGCCATAGGATCACTAGTCTATCCTTAAGTTGACACAATCACCATGAATCCTGCACATAGGAAAACAAAACTCTCACTTTTTGATAGCATACCCTTAAAGTCTTCCACCCACAAGAAAGACAAAAATCTCCAACCAATCCTCCTTAGGTCTGTCATACAGCTTTGACTCTCCCTAGGAAATCTTTCATCAGCCAATCCAAAATTTGTGCTTAATCCAAATCCAACCATGAGCTTCCGTGTTCATCCATATGCAAGACCCCATCCCCATCAAACTCATCATCAAAGCATGAAGTACCAATCCTATCATGATGTGTTTGGTCGCATTGTCCTTGCTCCCGCCACCTCCTATTCCAATGATGATGAAAATCTTGTTGACTATGACGGGTATATTGAAAGCCTTAGAAACATTACCCCAAGCATCCCCCAAAATCCAAGAGTTATTCCAAACTATCTAGTCATGCCATCTGATATTCCAGCTTCCCCTCCATCACCCCATCAACCAAGCTTCCAATCTTCCACCCCCATCACACTAGCTATTCCTGTCAATCCACCTCCACCTTCAACACACGAGTCTCCAAGGAATCTCCTAGAGGAAATACAAGAAAAGTTGCCTCCAGCAGTCAATAGACCATGTCATCTAATCCAACCATGTGAAGTAGTCAGTGATGAAGCTTCACCATCTATAATATCACCTCCATCTCCCATAGCTATCATCCCCATACCATCCATCAAATTGCTTAAAATCCTTCCACTTCCCGCAAGCATCAAAATCCCACCACCTATCAAATCCCTCCAAATCCTATCCACATCGCCTCCAAGCATTTCCCAAATCTCTCGTAATGACCCTTATGCATCCATCTTCTACTCACCCATCTCCACTACTGAATCTCCCATCTATCCATCCGCTGCCTTTGAAGAATCCATCCCTTCACCTCCTATCGCACCATCCACTCCAAACCAATCCTATCAAGATCCTGCCCAAAAGCATGTTGACATCCCCCAAAGCATAAATGAAGATATCATCATACCATGTCTTCCATCCATAGTGCAGTCACCATCTCCTCCATCTCCAAAACCTCGAGCCATATCTCCTCCACTACAAGATATCTTGTCATCCCACCAGCTACATCAAGATCCTATCCTTCCATCTCCCCCGCTCCATGCTTCCATCTTACCACCTATCCAAGCTATTCCACCATTTATAATCTACCCTCTTGGTTCACTTACATTCATCCATGGTGGCCCTCTCTCAGCAGAAGAATTAAGAATAGTATCTCCCCATTGCAATACACCTAATAAATCACTTCTACCATTTTCTGCAAGCAAAAAGTTTCCTCAGCTTGTTCAAATGCTCAATCGATGGCATTATCAAGGTCAAGGTTTAGGACCACAAGAGCAAGGAATCAGAGAGCCTATTATTGCACAAAAAAATCTAGGATTTCATGGTCTTGGATATGTATCCAAAGGCTCACCATCTAAAGGCGTTGGTACACCACACCCCTAAACCAAGCCTATCTCCAAACCTCCCATGCCAGCCTCCCATCACTCCTTCAAGAAATCTTATGTCATCCCCCCGCCACCATCTTTGCAACCCAAAACAACCTACCATATCCCCCCTTCATCCGCTAAATCCATTTTGGGTCCCTATGTCCCAAAATCTACCATCCTCCATCCTCCTATTAGCCATCATAAAAATCCTATTCCACCCATTCCTATGCAAGATCAACAAAGGCACATATCAGGGCACATCATCCATCATCATCCCCCTACATGCTCTTCCATATCCTCTCCATCTCACAAAGTTTCTCCTAACCATCTTCCCAAAGCTTACCACAACAATGTAAATTCCAACTTCAAAATGCATAAAGCTAAAAATCCACATCCTAGGAAATCATATGTCTATTCTAAAAGACATACTCCAAAAAGGCAAAATCCAATCAAAGAATGCAAAACAATGCAAAAGCCTATGAAAAGAAAATCCAAAACCATGTGGATCCCCAAGCAAAAAGTTGAAACCCAATGCATAATGGCATCCACCATTGCTAATCCCCCATCTAGTGACTCATGTCCCCCATCTCCTAACTCCATCTTGGGTGCCTATATCCCCAAGAACACTTCCACAAATCCTCCATTACGCCCGCATCTACCATCTATCCCCCATATGCTCTTTTCACACCCGTTCCAACATGTGCCAATGTTGCTCTTGCAAGCATCCCCATCTCATGCTCCTTTCTAGCATTTTCATCCCTCCATCTCCTACCATCAATCCCATCTAATCCGATCTATTGCATAAATCACACATCTGGTGTACCAACAGCTAGCAACAAAATTGAACATTCCAACTGCCAGTGAAAAATCCCAAAAAAGCCAAAATAGCTGAAGAAAGCCAAAATCATTCCAGCTAAGTCCAAAGTCAAAAATTAAAAAAAAGAAAAGAAAAATAAAGCGTCCACTGGTGAAAACTTGGCAATTCAAGCGCCTTGGACAAGTACCATGATGAAAACTTGGCAAACAAGCGTCATGCGTAATCCTGCCATCCCTAGCTTAGCCTATCACCCTCATGCTTTTGGTCATCTCTTGACATCCAAATCCATCTTCCAATCTATCCACCTATCCTCCATCCTCCAGCTTCCATCTCACACCATCCACTAATCTTATGCAGCTTCAGCCAATCATCTCAGCTATCATCCATCTCCCTAGCCCCTTCAGCTTTTTCCATCCTAGCTTCAATCCTATCATATCCATCATAAGACCTCCTTCCGCATGTTATCTTCTGATTGGGGGCACTATATTCCTTGGAGATCTTGTCTTGTCCATCCTCCCTTATCATTGGTATCTAGCTCTAGGCTATCCTCATGCAAACCCAATGTCATCTCTTTATATCCATCATAATCCTAGCTATCTACCATCCTATCCAGCCATCTCATCCTGCTCCTCTAGCTATCCTTGGTCAAAAAATATCTCATCATCATTGGATGCATCCTCCCAAATCCATATCTTTCGCTATCACCCCACCCTTAGCTTTTGCATCTTGCACAACATCGAACCATCCCGCTATCCTATCATCCTGAGCTTTTGCCTGCTTGTAGCTATCTTGGTCCATTAGCTTGTACCATATCTTGATTTTCCCGCTTGTAAATATCTTGGTCTATCAGCTTGTACATCCTCTTTAGCTTAGTACCATTGTATCTATCCAACGTTCGTGTCAGTTCGTCCTTGATCAGCATCTTGCACCCATCGCACATCTTGGTTAGCTATTCCAATGCATCCTTTAGCTAGATTTCCTATCACCAAAGCGTTATCTTTCTTAGTTCAGCTTGCCAAATGCATCACTCATCCAAATCCACCAGCTTCGGTGCTCTCCGATAGGTCCTTGCAGGATATAGCTTTCCTCATGTCTGATCTTGGTCTGTTAGTACCTTGTCCTACCCATCTCGTTGGCAAACGGCTCTCTTTTGGATTTTCACTTTCTTTTGATTTGGGATCTTCCCTTTTGGGTCTTGAAGTATCTTTTCCAAGCAATCTCCTTGTTCCCTCCTCAAGGTTGCCATGATCTTCCATATCATGGTATGCTGCGAATGGGGCAATTAGAGCATAAGGTCTTGATCAGGTCTTTCGTTTGTTTTTCTTTTCTGCTTGTGGGTTCTCCAGTGTCGTTTCCACGCTGCTTCCTCTAGGATTCATGTGTGATGCCGGGGCAATCCTTGTGTGTTTGTTTTGAGTCAGTTCGTCAGTCCTCTGGATAGTTGGTGAAAAGGCCTTGATGTTCTTGGTAACCTTGGCAATTAACCAACAGTCCTATAGAAAATCTAGTGCTCAACTACATGGTGGTACTTCTCTTTGAAGTATCCCCCCGCTCAAAAAGCTATAATGGTTTTCCTTCATCTCCATTATCCCCCATCCATATCCAGCATTCGTCTCTCCTACCCCAACTTATGCATCAGTATCTCTTTGAATCACTCCTCACCTTTAGCTTTAGGGATCCACAATCCTAGTCTTAGGGATCCACCAATCCAAATCAATCCACCAAGCCTCATCTTTCGAGATCCACAATCCTAGTCCTAGGGATCTCCGAAACCCATCTTCCGCCAATCTGACTCTTTGAAATCCTATTGCATCAGCTTTTTAATCCCCTCATCCATCTCCCCATCTTGGATTCCTTTTATAGCGCTCTGCTCCTTCATCCTCTGCAATCCCTGAGATCTTAAGCTTGCTTCCTCTTGTGCCTCTAATTCTCCCTTTATCATTCTCCCGTAGTGAGAGTTTGAGCTAACTAAACCTCTTCTCTTAAGCCAATTTGAGTCCCCTTGCTCATCCCAGATTCTTGTATTTTTCAAGAAGCCACCGAGCCTCGCTTTCTCTCCCCGCTGCCTTCTTGAGGGGGCATCTCACAGTCCATTCTCTCCTCTTCTGCTCTAGCCTTGGGCATCTTATTTTCTTATCTTTGATGCCATGCCACTTGCGGCATCACATCAAAGAGGGGCAAAATGTAGACACCTAAAAACCTTTAGAAAATAAAGTATTTTTATTTTCTGAAAAAGTCCTGATGACATCATTATTTATTAATTAATTAATTATTTAATTACTTAATTAATTTTTATGCCATTAAATCCCTTTATCTTAATTAAAAATATTTAATTAAGGAATCCCTCCCAAAAATGTTTAAATCTTATTTAAACATTATTTTCTTATTTATTAATTATTTAATTAATAAATTGACCAAAAATCCTAAAATAAATTAAATTTTTTTTTTCCCCAAACTTGGCCAATTTCCTTATGACCAATAACCTCTTCCAAAATCTTCTAATCCTTCTTTAATTTCGATTAAAGGCTAATCCCATCATTTCCTACCCCTAATCCCAACTCAAAATATTTAATTAAGATTAAATATTAATCCTCATGTTTATTAAAAAAGTTTTAATAAATATCTCCTCAACCCAAACCCTTGAAATAAATAAAACTTTATTTATTTCCTAAAAATCTAATTTATCCTCATCCTAAGAAGTTCTAGACTCTTCTAGAAAGTCTTCATCCTCATCCTAGGAAATTCTAGACTATTCTAGAAAGTCTTTATCCTCATCCAAAATCTAGACTCTTCTAGAAGATGTCTTTAAACCTAATCCTAATCCCCTCCTAACCTTGTCACATTCCCTAAACATGGGTTAAAACTTACTAACCCAAGCCAAAGTTAACAAATATCTCCTCCTTCACCCACCCTCATTAAATGCCATCCACTTGCCTATCCCTAAGCTAATCCTAAACCATCCTAATCCATCCTCTAATCATTTGCACAAGCCTAAACAAGCTTAAAACCTTCCTAATCAAGTCCAAGTCGAAATTGCTCTCATCACCCTCAAAATATCTCAACCATAAAACTTTATGAAGTCCACTAGGTCATAAATGACTCTTACAAGCCCTTTTATTGCTCTTACAAGTCATTATGAGGGTCTTTATGAAGATTTTATCCCTTGAGCCTCCTTTGTTGACTCATCCTTCCCCTTTCCTCCATCCTCTCACCATGTGACATGTGTCACTCCTTGATTGGCTATAAAGAAGCACAATCCATGTGCTCTCCTCTCATGCAATCTGAGCCTTCCATAAGCTTTTTCCCATCCTTGCATCCTAGCCCTTGATCCCTCAAGCCCTTTGCCTATTTAAGGAATCCTCTCCCAAGCCATTTTAACACAATCCATGAAGTAAAGTTATAATGCTATTTTGAGAGCCAAATCCATACTAAAGCCATATATCCACACCAAAAATCCACAATCATCCATTGAAGCTTTTGGAAGCATATTGAGCATACATCCTATCCATTTAGACAAAGCCACTCAACAAGAGAGCTTCTCATTGAGAGAGTCCATTAATGGCTCATATTCTCAATTGAGAGTTCATCTTAGTCTATCTTGAAGGTTATGAATTTTGTTTAGTTTGTAGAAGCTTTATTTAAATTTAGTTTCTATTAGCATACTAACATTGCTCATATACACATGTGACACCACATATGATTACCCAGAAACCCTCCAATGAGAAGGTAAAAATAGGTAAAAATGGGGTGGGGATGACACCCACAAATCTTCACTACTGTAGTAATAAAGTGTATCTGATGAAGGTTACAATGTTTTGACCATGAAACATGATCTACCTTGTGAAAGGTCTGCCTTGTTAAAGGCTTACAAAGATTTTTAGGTCTCACCTTGTTAGAGGATTTCAACACCCTATTAGAAGTGTGTTTTGCTAAAGGACTTTAACTTACAACTAAGTAAGCACCCTATTAAAGCATTTCATATAGCCTATTAGGACTACTATGTTAAGAGATTTTGACTGAAATCACCTGTTAGAATATCCAAGCTTTGATCCTATGGTTAGCACTTGCTTTCTTGATAACATATCGCCTCTAAACAATATCTTCTTGATCCTTCTCGATCAAATGTCTCTTTGTTGTATCCTTTTCTCTATCCTCTATTATGCTCTAACTAATTCTACAATGTACTTTCACTTCATAACTTCTAAGCCACCATGAATGCTCTATTTGCACATGTAAACTCCTCTCTTAGTTCCTTCAATTCCTTACACACTTGCTCATGGAGAGTTTAGGGTTTCATCTTCCTTAAGAAGACTTAGTGAATTAGGGTTAGGTATGAATCTAAAACTGAGATTCATCCGTTTGCCACTTAATACTTCACATTTTTTGATTGGTTGCACGTAATTGCATAGGGAATCCAACTAGAGATTTGTCCTTATCTCCAAAATATTGAAATTCAATCTTAAGTTGGCTCAAAAATGGTTTAAATAGTTGTTTGTGCCATTACAAAAAAAATGTCAAAACTGTGTCAATCGGCATCTGAAATCTCTAATGCTCGGCATACACTACTCAACACCTATATTGCTTAACATCCATTGTTTACTCAGCTCATGTGTCACTCAGAATATAATATCTGCTCAGCTCTTGAGTGACTCAACACATGAGTGGCTTGACAGTCACTATGACTCGGCATGGACTATGGTTTGCTTGGCATATGTTACTTGTTCTACATGAACTAAGTAAATAACTTAATTGTGTTGACACTCACTTGTCAAAACCAGTCTGAGATCAACAATCTCCCCCTTTGACATGAGTGTCAAAAACACTTGAATATATGTTATCATCCTTGATCTCATGAGCATAACATATCTTAACTCAACTTATATACAAAACTTCAAAATTTCAAAATTTGGTTATCACTTAGATACCTCAAAATTTAATAACTCCCCTTTAGTTGATATGTCTGTTCTATATCCAATATTTGGTACTTCTGTTGAGAAAATGTGTCTCTATTGATGCACTTTGACTTCATGTGTTGTTTTTCCTATACTCTTTCATCTAATACTTCCTTTCTCTTTCTTACTCTCCTTGTATCTCCCCAAAATTCTTATTCTTTATTATTCCCAAAAGTAATATCTCCCTCTTTGCTCTATTTCATTTCCTCCAAAAATATGTCTCCCCCTTTATCTTATTCTCCCTCTTTTTGACACTTATGTCAAATGGGCTATACACTTATTATATGTTTGTCTAGAAAAGATTTATGGACATCCAATATCATCTAAAGAGCTCCATCCCAGTTCTCACATGCTACATCCAATGAATTGATTTGGATTGCTAGCTCAGTAGCAAGGTGGACTAGACAATCTAAGGTAGAAATATTTGGGTCTTTCTTCATTAAGGTTTCAACATAGCCTAGCTCCTTGTGCAAAATTTCCATATGGCGGGTGAGGGTTGCTTGGATGCTAGTCAGTTTGGCCCTTATGTTGGCTTCATCTACTATCAATATAGTTAACTAAGTCTGTGTTTGAAGAAATGCCCTAAAATGCTTCTCACTCTAAGCTGGATTCATTGGTAGATTTGCACCTGATGCAAAAATTTGGCTCTCCAGACTTAAAATATGACTTCTGGTCTCTTGGGTGAAGAGTGAGGGATTGCACAATTTAGTGTATAATGAGAATATGTTCTCAAGTACCTTCTTCACATCCTCAACCTTAGTTGCCAATGCAACTTATGTTAGTGCTATATCACCTGATATTTTCCCATTAACTTTGTTTTGGAACTTCTTTTCTAACCATTCAAGTAATATGGCATTTGTATCCAAGTCTTCATTACTGACCTTCTCCACTATGTCTATTAGTTGCTCCATTAGTGGCTTCATCTCATCTAGATTTGGAAAACTAAATGCATCTAAAAAGATGTCTTTAATATCTTGTAGTGCCTGCTTTTGCCTATGCTCATTTCTAAACATTTCTTGATGCTTTTTCCTTGCTAGGGCTTGTTGCAATATGCCCATTTGTTCTATAGTCATGGTATCATAATCAAAATTGGGAAAATTATCTCAAGTCATCAAGGCTCACATGTCCATATTGAATTACTTCTTTAGTCTTTGGTGAACTTGGGCTCGACACTAAGATTTGAAATGGAATAGCATGTGTGCTCGGCTTCTGAAGACTATGACTTGATGGAGTGCCAAATACTAGTAAGGTTACCAGGGTTTGGATGGTAGTTTGCTTCTTCAATTGTGGTGTCATATCACTCTCTTCAGGCTTGCCCTATTCTGCCACAATGACCTGACTTGCACCTTGTCCTTGTGCTATAGGTGCAAATAAGTCTATCTGACTTGTTTCTATAGTAGAAACTTGTGCTTTCACTGTGCTTTTCTCTATTGTATTAATCTTGGAAATTGTATCAACCTTATTAGATGTATCTTTTGGAATTTGGATCAAAGGTTGTACATTATGATTGAAGGGGTGATAGAAGGTGGTTCTTGTGGATTCACATTTTCCCTTACAACATCAGTCACTGACTTTTGTAACTCATCCACACCGACCAAAACAAGATTATTACAAAGTTTGGCTTGCAGTGTAGACTGATCTAAGATCTTCTTCAAATCATCTTCAGTAAGGGGGTTGATGTTCTGAGTTGATAGATCAGAGACATCCTTGACATTTACTATTTTAGTAGTCTCACTTGTGACATGTGGAGGACTGACACTCGAACAATTGTGTGTCTTGCACACTCTATTCTTATTGCTGCTCTTCCTCAGTTGTTCCCTTGTCATATTCTTGTTTTTTTGTTTCTCCTCCAACAATGTTAGTTTTGTCATCATCTTCTTCATCATCCTTTACTTTAATGGGTATTTCTTCTCCTTCCTTTACTGTTGTCAACCCATAAGTAAGTTTCCACATCTGAGTGGTCTTCTTGACAACATCCTCAATGTTGTTTTGCAAATTGTTGAAGGCTTTGTATTTAGGTATAAACCTAACTGCATACTTCTTCACAGCCTTAGGAATTTGTGCCTTAGTTAGTTCAGGTATCACTTGGGCTTGAGATGTTTCTCTAATTTTTTTCTCCAAGTCTAGACAATAGTGCCATTTTTTCTCAACTCTATCATATAGACTCTTTGGCATTGAGTTGGCAAGTTCTAATGGAGTTGTCTTGAACTTTTCCATCATGACATATATGGCCTCCTCCACTTGATTTTTCTCTACTTTACCCAATTATCAAAATCTAAATGTGTAAATCTTGATAGGTTTGCACTATTCATAACATTTTCACAGAAATTGCCAAGATCTTAAAAGAGGATTATGACTCACCACCTTAAATTGGTTGTTGTCATATGACTTTGTTTTCTCTTCATCAAAATTTGCTTGTGACACATACTTCCTTCTTGGTTTGTTTTTCACTTGACCTCCTTGTTCTATTTGTTTTGTCTTTTCCTTGGCCTTTTGTGTAGTTGCATGTGTGTTGGCTCTTGTGGTAGGTGCAGTGGGCTTGGGCTGACTTGACTTAGCTACCTTCTTAGCTTTAGTCATTGGTTGAGTCTTAGCTTTCCTCTTCTTTGACTCGACAGGAGTAGGTGCTTCCTCGACTTCTTCTCCATTGGAACCTTTAGTATCATCCTCTTGTTGGTCTTCTCCCATACCTTGAGTTAATGCAAGAGGTGCTTGTGCTTGGGTTTCTTCATCCTCTTTATCCTCTTCTTCTTCTTCCTCCTCCTCCTCGACACCCTCTCCAAACTTGGCTTTCAATTTCTTCACTATCTTCTCCTTTTTCTTCATGGTAGAGGTAGTTTTCAATTCCATGGTAATTTTGGACTTTACCATCTAATAGTTTCCAAATATCTTCACAATTTTATCTACCTCTTTTGTAAGTAAAGTTGTTATAGCTACAGAGGCTTCATCTACACTAATTTTATAACCTAAGGGTCTCAACCATCTCACCCTTGGTATAGCAGCTTGTACAAATGTATAATCAACATCCACAAGAAAACATGCATCATCATAGTGTTTCTCAACTAAGGATACTGGTATTCTCAATCTTTCCTTCATTGACTTCTTGAAGTCTTCAAAATAACTTGTCATCAAAGATTCAAAATTCTCTCCTAACTGCTCAATGTACTCACCAATCTACATTGTTACTGATCTATTGGTTTTCCATCCCATACTACCAAAGAAGAAAATCTGTTTTGCACATAAAAGAATATAAAAATGAATATGGAACCAAATTTACATTGTGCACTTTTTGTCTTTCTAATTGCTCCAAGGTTCTCCATCAATTGTTGTAATTGTAGCTATGCTAGATCATGTGTGTGATCTTTCTTTACAATTTTTTATCCCACATCGATAGCTATACAAGGCACACTGTTCAATCTACTAGATTGGTAAAACTTGTGTGAAATCACCCTTACAACAAAGTTTATCAGAGAATTAGTAATTTTATCAATTGTCTGCCTGTCTTGTTCAAAATAGCTCTGATATTCTTCTCAATCACTTAGAATCACTTCTCAGTGTCTTAGGCCACTCTAGGGTTGGGTAACAAGTAACCCTATGGATTATTCTCTTAGTAATTTTGATAGGTCCATTGTCCAGCCATAATGAACTATCATGAATTTGGCTAAGCACTATCCTTATCCACTCTATCTTGAATACTTTCAAAAAATCTAGGGTTCATGTCAATCCCTTTCTCTCAACAATTTAAAAATTATTCTTTCAAAGCACCATTTTCACAGGGTTTATTGTATGCTTCCCTGATCTCCATATCACCAATGCTTCCTATATTACAGTTATAGCATTTTCTTACATCTTGTACCATTATCACATTCGGTGGAATCATTAACAATGCACGAAAAGGGTCTTGCTTATATGCAATATCATGAATAGCTTTGAAAATGGGTTGCTTGACCTCATTACTCAATGACTAAACATTCAAAACTTCCTTCCTTTCTACATTTTTTGAACTAGATGCCATAATGTAAAACTAGGTTTACAAAATCTAAACTACATAGCTTGGCTCTTGATAAATATCTTATGTGATCTAACAAAATGGTGAAGAATCTCTACTCAACTCTTTTGCAACTATTTGGAATGAATTTCCATATCACCTTCTGCTCTGCTCGCTCTTTCTCGAATTTGAAATGATGAAAAATGAGCTAAAATCAATCAAATACCCTCTGAAAACCTTGCAATAAATGCTGAGTGCTGACACAAATATAAGCTTGACATCAACTAATTTCAAGCTCACTTGGCATCCATTAGCATTTCAATCAATTGGCAACCACTATGAGCTCAACATCAACTAGCCAGTCTGTAAGCTTGACATCTTCTAGCATTTCACTTGACACACAGGAAATATTTCATGCTCAAAAACAACATGAAAAACTTAAAGATTTATCTTGAATTAATAACATCTTGCATCTTTATCCATGCTAATGTAATCTTTTAGGTGCTAAGTTATTTTTGAACTGATGTATGATATAGCCTTTAAATATCAGTCCCACATACCTCTTGATTGCCTAGTTTAATGAGGTGTGATTACCTAACCCATTGGGTGAAGTGATCCCTTCTCCATTTGATGTGCTGTAATCATCTTTATTTTTCCATGTCTTATTCATCTCATCTTTGATGTATTCAACATCTACCTTGCCTTTTCCTTTATCAAATTCATAGCTTGGTGCCTTTGACCTAGTTGGACAATACCTACTAATATGAACAGCCTTCAAATAGTCGAAACATGTGGTTTGACTTAACCACCTTTGGTAGTTACCACTAAAGTGTGTCCTAATACAATTATTAGGAACATGTCCATATTTTTGACAATAATGACAACTATATCTTGTATTGTAATCCTAGTAATAAGAGTTGCCATTGTTCCTTACCTTTGTTTGCCTATTTGATGACCACATGAGTTTGGATCTGCATTCAAAAGCTCTATGTCCATACTTCTGACAGTTGTAGCAATAACCTTCAAATATTTGTGTATGCATGGTCCTGGTTTTGCATTCATGTGCCTGATGAGCTTGTTTGTTGCACTTATGATAGTGAACCATGCTCTTAGGCTTGACATTCTGATTTACAATCTTTCTCCTACAAACATTAGCAATATGTCCTTTCTTACCACAATTATAGCAAGTAGGTTTGGAGTTATTACCTTTGTTGTTCTTTTCTTCTACACTTTTGGATGATTCTCCTTCTTCAGTAGATGTGTATCCCAGTCTAGATATATCATTATTTGATCTATAGGGGATCTCAATAATTTCTCAAAGTATTTGATGGCTTCATTTGGTTTGTTGAAACTTTCAACAAATTCATTTTCTCTCTTTAGGTCACTCTGTAGTTGTTCATTCTACAACTTCAATGTAGTTATCTCAATGTCCTTGACATTCAATTCAAAGTTGGCATTCATCATTTGACTTAGAGCATCCAATTGCATGTTGGAAATCTTAGTTAGTTATGATGATTTCTCTTCTAGTTTGTTAGCCAAAATTCTTTTATCCTCTTTAATAATGGCTTTGTCTTCTATGGCTTTCTTCTTTTGTTTAGCCACCTCACATAGTAGTATAGCTTGTGATTCTTGCTCTAACTTGAGATTTTTGATTTCCTTAGCTTGGGCTCTATTCTTTTCCATTAGATCTACAACTACTACACCAAATTCATTAGAGTGTCCATCTACAAACAACTTAGTAGTGTCTATCTCTTTGTATTGTGTGTCAATCTCTGCAATAGCAATTTCCTTCTTTCTCTTCAAAGATTTCTTTAGTTCTTCTCTTGCTTCATCTAGTTGATGTAGAATGAGTTGTATTTCAATTCCCTAATTCTCAATAGTCTTTCCCAACTTGTCGACTTCCATATCAAGATCTTTCCTCAAACCTAAAAGCTTCTCTTTTAGAGAACCTGAATCTAATAGGAAAGGTAAACTTTTGAGGGGTGGGGTGGGGGGGGTGGTGGGTGAATCATTAGTTTAAACTTGGACTCATAAAACTTTCACCACACATCCATCTCATACATTCAATGAGTAAACTGAAATAACATGTAAAGCATATACATCTAAATCATGTAAACCCATAAGCAATCATACATATGTGACACTAGATATGATTACCTAGAAACCCTCCAATGAGAAGGTAAAGCTGGAGTGGGGATGACACACACAAATCTTCACTACTACAGTAATAAAGTGTATCTAATGGAGGTTACAACATTTTGAACATGAAATATGATCTACCCTATGAAAGGTCTACCCTGTTAAAGGCTTACAAAGACTGTTAGGTCTCACCTTGTTAGAGGATTTCAACACCCTGTTAGAAGTGTGCCTTACTAAAGGACTTTAACTTACAACTAAGTAAGCACCCTATTAAAGAATTTCATACAACCTGTTAAGAATACTCTGTTAAGAGATTCTGACTGAAATCACCTGTTAGAATGTCTCATCTTTGATCTTGTGGTTAACACTTGCTTACTTGATAACAGGTCACCTCTAAACAATGTCTTCTTGATCCTTCTCAATCAGATGTCTCTTTGTTGTATCCTTTTCTCTATCCTTTATTTTGCTCTAGATGATTTTGCAATGTACTTTCACTTCATAACTTCTAAGCCACCATGAATGCTCTGTTTGCAAATGCAAATTTCTCTCTTAGCTCCTAAGAGAGTTCAAGGTTTTATCCTCCTTAAGAAGACTTAGTGACTTAGGGTTAGGTATGAATCTATGACTAAGATTCATCCATTTTGCCACTTAATCCTTCCCATTTTTTGATTGGCTACATGTAATTGCATAGGGAATCAAATTAGAGATTCATCCTTATTTCCAAAATATCAAATTCAATCTTAATTCAGCTAAAAAATGGTTTATATAATTTTTTGTGTCATTACAAAAAAAAAAGTCAAAACTATGTCACTCGACATCTGAAGTCTTTGATGCTTGACATACACTAATCTCCCTGATGTAGCTCGATACCTCTATTTCTCAACATCCATTGTTTACTCAACTCTTGTGTCACTTGGCATATATTATTTTCTTGACACTTGTGTGACTCGACACATGAGTGGCTCGACACTCACTATGAATCAGCATGGACTATGGTTTGCTCAACATATGTTACTTATTCGACATGAACTAAGTAAATAGTGTTGATACTCACCTGTCAAAACCAATCTGAGATCAGCAATTATATTTGTCTTATTGGTCTAGAGATGTCATACATAGTGAATGCATTCCATAATTCCAACAACTCATCAATAAGGGGTTCAATATATACATTCATATCTTTCACATGTTACTTACCTAGTTGACTGGACATAAACAAAACATAATTACTATGGTTATTTTGATGTGGTGTTTATAAATTAATTTAGATAACTATTAAATGGAAAAATACCTGGTACAATTATTGCCAACATTATGTACTCCCTCTATGAACATCCAAGGAGAAATGCTATTGTTAATAACAAAAATAGGCTAGATTGAGTGAACATATCTCATCTCTCCAAATGGATTGACATTGTCTACTACCAATGAAAGCTTCAGATTATGAGGTTCTTCTTTATAGAATGACCATGTATCTTCTATGTCCTTAAATGCATAACCATACGTAGGCATTGTAATAACTGACTTCATCACTTATCGAATAATTTGGTATTAAATTGTGCATATATTAAATTAATAAATTATTTGTTTAAATCAGAAAGGGAACAACACTAATAAAAAATTCATTAGAAGTGATGAGGTGAGGTTTTCAAGAAAACAGTTACAAATCTGAGCACTAAAGGAAATAGTTAGAAATCTGAGTGAAAAGTTGTTAATTCTTGGCGATTTCAAGGTTATAGGATGACCATTTTTGGGTGAACAACTCATAGATTCTCCCTCAAAAAAAATAAAATGACAGGAGGTGTATAAAAATGTTATGAATTCTAGTAATATTGGTGGTATTTCTGTTTACAACTCTACATTGTTTCTTGGTCCTTCTCATCACTGATAATTGTTCATTGTTCAAGTTTGATAAAAATGATAATCAGAAAGCACTAGCAGAGTTGGTAAAGGTGCCAAAGAACACAAATACTTTACCTATCCTTGCAATCTTAGCACAAGACAGATCCAACATAGGGAGGGACCTATATTACATGTCTGCAAGATCTCTAGGTAGGAGTCACACTTCTACTCTGGTCTCTTATATCTTGCAAGGTCATAGAAGCATTACAACCTACACCTTGAACTAGTCATTAATAGATCAGGAAGGATTGTTTACCAATCTTATATCTTTGAGTCCTGTGAATTCCAATACTTTAGTAATTTGCTCTGTAGCTTTAATTATATTCTTTGTCAGAGGGCTTAACTACTTGAGCTTGCCTACTTACAATAGCATTACTTCAAGAAGCCCTTACTTTGTTTAAGTGGAACATAAATCTTATCTTATATTAACAGGGTTATGGAAATTTGATTAGCCATGATGGGGAGTCGCTTGAAAATATCAATGCCTCCTTTGTCTACAAATTACACTTTGAATGGAGGCCCATGGAGTAGATTCCATTGATCTAGCTACCTCAGTTTGCATTTCATCGTGGACATTCATTGAATTTGAGGCATTGGAGTTGTCTTTTGTCGAACTTGAGGTATTTAGAACTCTTTGCTTAGATTGGTTTGAAAAAAATCTTAGCTTTAGCCTTTACTCATCTGTAGTGAGGCTATGCTAGTCTACAAAATGTAGGTTAGTCATGTCTTGAATCACAGTGCATTTGATTCTTTTGGTAATCAAGGAGTTCTGTTTATCTATTTTTATTTCCTTTTTTTGAACCTTCTGAATGTCTTGTTGAAATAATTGCTCTGATTGGCCTTATTTTTCTTTCATTAGGTTAATTTACGATTTCTGCTATATTTTTCCTTTTCAATTATTATTTTCTATACTTATTTAACATTTAGCAAAAAATCACCTATCTTATTGGAATCTTTATCCTATTGTGGCGCCTTTGTTCTCTTAAAATGGCAGTGGTTGGGAGATAGGAAATCATTGAAAGTATGATTTCTTGAATAAATAAGCCTTGAAAGATTAAATAACTTAGTTGAACCATGACCTTAGAATGAATGATGCAAAATATGATTGCAATTAAGGACTAGTCGTCAACATAGAAATGAAGCTCTCATTTTGGAATATAGGAGTAATGTATTTTCAATAAAGGCATTAGATTATGAGTGGGTAAGATTGAATATATATATATATATATATATATATATATATATATATATATATATATATATATATATATATATATATATATATATTTGCTTAAAAACCTAAATATGACTAGAACACATTAAAATATTAATTCTTTTCTCTCCTTTGAATTGAATGACAATGACTAATTCTTGTGTATATACTCTATTGGAGGTGGTTGTATAATGAAAATTGTATGTCTTTTTTTTACTTATGACCATGAGTGAAAGAGTAGTTTAAGCTAAGCTATGTTGAAGGCTTTTCCTTTCTATATAGATAAATGATATTGAACTCTTGGATATGACGCAATGCTTCGTAATGGTAATTACTAGAAACAACTAGATAAGAAGTCTTAAAAGGAGATATTGATTCTCCTTCATAGATATAAGAATTTCTTATGTACATGGTGAACTGCTTGAGGAAATATGGATCGTTCTTACAAGTACATATTCCTCAAATGAAGGATTATGAGATGTGTCTTCATTACTCATTAAATTTCCTTGTGTGAGAAATTTTGTGTAGAATATGGAATTTAAAGAAAAGAAGTATTCTTTTGTTTTAATTTTTCTTTTGTTAAGTAAAGGTCCAATTTATAAGAATGTGATTTACATAGTGTTGATTGATAGATGCTAATATTCACAACTATAGTGAAGTTCATCTTCATTAGATTAGATATCTAGAAATATTGCACACAGAGATAACTAATTATTGATAGTGGTCAATGTTTAGATTTATTGTGGCATGATTTAATTGAAATAAACTATGAGTGATTAAGAAAGTGATTGTACTACCTTACTATTATGAAGTGGGGTCCAAATTTTTGGAAAGAGTTTTCCTTAACATGTGATATGGTTTCCTAATGGATATATGAGAAGAAAAATTATTAAGCTTAATTAATTTTCCTATGTAAGTAATTGAAATATATCATCTTGCAATTGGCTACAAAATTTCTATTACTTGTCTTGCAAAGATGTGTTATTTGTTTGGTTGAATTGTAGACAATATGTTGCACATTTCCATTACTTTCTTGGTTTTACTTGAGTCTCCCTCGATGTTGGGCTGGTATCATGGTAGGGTGGTACAAATCACTCCTACAATATTCTCGTCATTTTGTTTTTATACAAATTCTTGAGCTTCTGTTGAAATGGTCCACATAATCGGTACATCATGGTAATCTGGTAACGAAATTATGATTCTTTAGATTTGAGCATATATGTATATGTATCATTTTTGTTAAAATTAATGATAGTTGATCAACTAATGCTGACTGGTCAATATTCAAATGACTTTGACTATTGTTGAATTTTTTTCATTTTATGGAGATTGTTGATGTGGCATAGGTTTTGTAGGGGCAGTCTTTACAGGCATTCACATAATGTCATATTGACTTCTATTGCATGCATGGTAATCCATAAATTGCACCAAGCTAGCACACCTAAATAATTGTTGCAGGTGTGGAATAATGGAAATGTATTGAAGAACATTGTGAGACACCTATTTTCTTATTTGATCTTATCAATATCTACTAATTTGACAATCAGGGCGTTATGTTGCAAATTCAAGTTGTTAATGATATATAATATGATCATTTGGACAAGCATGTATTATTTGATACTCCATTCCAATATCTTTCATAATGGCCAATAATTCTCGATTAGAGTGAAGTAGAATGTGTTATGGTGGTAATAAACACTCACCTATCAACCTATGGAAAAAATTGTTAATATAAAGAAAATTAATGGTATGCTAACACAAAAGATGAAAAAATGACAATATACCTTAGCATATGTGAGATTGTTGTTGGAATGTTTAGAATAATTGAAAGTGGGGGGGGGGGGGGGGTGAATTAGTTATTCAAGATCCATTATGTACCAATTGAACAAATAAAACACTTGAATAATTTTCTATCTTACTTATCTTGCTACTCAGTCTCTACTGTAATCTCAATAGAAATATTAACTAGTAGTTCATTGTCTTAATATATCATACTTGCATAATGTAAAAATTAAATTGTAAAACATCATAATAATATTCAACACAAGTTTGACACTACGATTTAATGTGGAAACCCAATTTGGGAAAAACCACCAACAACATGTCATGAGTTTTTCACTCTTTTGAAGTGAGACCTGTTTGGAGCCAACCCTGTTAAAGGTTACAATAAACACTATTATATGTGACCTTGTTAAATTATTTAATCACCATTTTAGGAGTGGCCTTGTTAGAGGAATTTTGAACATTCCATTAGAATGTCACCCATTTTAATTATTTTACACAGACTTTTAGGTCCTTATGACTGTTAGATCAACCTTGATTAAAGAATTTCAATATATATTGTTTACAATGATTAGAAAGAAATCATAGGTTTTGATCTGTATGAATACAAATCACTTTTGCAATTTTAGATCTTTGTTATGCTCCTTGTACTAATTTATTGGCTAGCCTCCATTGTCATCTATATTCTAGATTTGTTTGGCAACTCTTCAAGAAATCACCCTATACTTCTTCTCAAATTAATTAAGCCTTTTTCTTATATTCATTAGTCAACAACATCATTAATAGATCCAACTCTCTGGAAGTCTTTCAAACATGCACAATTTCTCTGCTCTCTTCTCTTCTTTGCATAGATTCTGAAAGTTCGCCTATGTGCCTCCTTAAATAGGTAGTTATGATCTGTTGCTACTTAATCAACACCATAGATCTTAGGGTTCACAATTAGATTGATTAGATACAATGTATCTAATCATCATTCCATTTATCTCTTCTTTTCTAGAAACTTCTTCTTGAATTTATCTCTTAGATCATTTGCCTAATCCTCTCTTAGAATTAAATGATCCAACTTATCAATCCTTATCTTCAACACATTTTCCATATCCAAGAAATCAACTTAGTCATCTAGAAATTATGATTTCCCACAAATAATTTAAATGTTGTTCCTTGGCCAACACTAAGTTCTAACACTTAGTCATCATTGAATTGCTTGGTCACTATAAAACCTCTTTCTTGACAACAACGCTATCACTCGATTGATACTGATGCTCAGTCAACACAAAATTTTATTGACACTTATTGTGGCTCAGTTAACACTAGCATCACTCAACACAAACTTCAAGATTTCTTGGTATTTTACTCCATTGCTTGGTAAAGCCTTACATAAGTGATCTATATTAGCTTGCATTGTCAAGAATTGAATATTACTGTCTTCTCCTTTATCAACATGATTTAAAAAATCACTTTGTCTTGTCAAAGTCTAACTAATCAAATGTCCTTTGTAGCTTCCTTTTCATAACTCAAACTTTCCTCTAGGTATTTTTTTATGAGAAAATTCTCAAATCATCTTCATCAATTAGATAGATATGACATTTAGATTATATAGAAAAGTATCTTATTGAAATAGATTTGACATCAATGACAATACAAAAAATGGTTCAATTGTAGTTTCCAACAGATTGCTATATTAGATATACCATTCATAACCTTGAAGTTCACCAACAACAATAGAATGGAGAAAAAAGTTATTTGGGAGCCTTGGTACAAGGGCTCATATGCTTTTTCAATTACAGGTATATCAAGGTTCTAATCATCATCATCATCATCAGATGCAGTGTATCATCATCTTCATCATCTTGATCAGCTGCACCAGTACCATCTTCTTCAATTGTGTTCTTTGGAACATGATCAACTGCGCTAATACCAACATCTTCAATTGTGTTATCTACCTTAGGATCATCTTCTTCCATGGGAGAATTCTCTTCTACTTTGATATTTACACCTCCATGTTCTCCCAACTAGAAATTTGCATTCACTAATGGACAAAAACTCCTTTACACCTTCAATGTGACCACGTTGCCTACAATGTCTCTCAGTAGTTGTGATTAGAACTCTTTAATTCTTTAAGCCCTTACAATTTTTGTAGGAACAATAACATTTTTCATCACCTTTCTTTTGTACTGAGACCACAATCTTCAAATTGTCTCCTTATTTTGTTTTAGGTTCATATTGTTTGGTGTGGTCTTTCTTGGCACTAGAAGAGGAAGAGCAAAGAATAAAAGTTGTATTGGCAGAAAAAGTGTTAGCACTAAAACAAGAAAATGATCTCAACTTGAGTTTCATATATCAAGACAAGAAAATAATTGGTTCAGAGCTGCATTTAGTGGAATGAAGAGAGAAAGGGAAAAAAATGGTATTTAAAATCATCAAGAGTTATAACAACATGCACTTTGTTGAATTTAATAATAACTATATGCGTGAATATGTGGCCTATGCTAACACACACACACTTCAACACGGTCTTTATTTGTGGATTCATCTTGGAATGAACATTGGATTGTTCATCTAAAAATTAGCCGGCAAGGTGACCTGTTTCCTTCTATTGAAAGGGAATTGCTTGTTAGATATCTTCAGATTTGAGGTGTTAAGCAACCAGACCCTCAAAGAATGAAGGATTTAAGAAATAAAATTAATCTATATGATTGTGCAAATTAATCTAGAATGGGGAATGCATTCTAATCTAAGAACCAGTAAAAGAAAGCTATGCTAAAATGTATGCATATTAAATCTATCTGAGAATTAAACTAGAAAATGAATATGAAAGTAGGGAGCTCAAATGAATGCACAATCCAGCAGCAATTCGATGCAAATTCTCATTCAACCTCCCTTAAAATGAAGAGATGAGGGTCTCTTAAATAGACTTTCCTGGAATCCATCAACGGTTGAGATCGATTTCAATCAACGGTCAGGATTAAAGGTGAAGTTTAGTCATAAAGGGAGATTCCCAAATTAAGGGGAGTTAACAGATTTAATTTGAGTAAAATAAGGAGTTAACTGATTTAATTTGAGTAGAAAAAGGAGTTAACCAATTTAACTCATTTTTGATCAATAGTGAACTGGAAATTTCCCTTTTTGAACTGAAGAGAGATTTTGTTGAGATATTTAATTTAATAAAATGAGAAATGCTCTCATAATTACTTTTTCTATTTAATTAAATAATCCTTTAATTAATTAGAGACACTTTTCTTATTTAATTAAATAACTTCATTTAATTAATTAGGAATGACTTCCCATTTAATTAAATAACTTTGTTTAATTAATTAGAAGTAAGTACTCCATTTAATTAAATAATTTGATTTAATTAATTAGAAATACCTTTCCCATTTAATTAAATAATTACATTTAATTAATCAAGATAGGCGTATTTATTAAATTAAATAAATTTAATTCCATAGTACATTAGCCTTAGGATATTATTTAATTTAATTAAAGTATAAATACTTAATAATTAAATTATAATTAAATCAAGTAGGTTTAATGTGACTAATATGAGTACGTACTATAGGAATTAAATAAGAAATATGATGAATGCAGATTAGGGTTTTCTGCATTTGACAATTAAGTCAAGTAGCGAATAGCAAAATGAGAATTGCCTATTAGAATAGGACTTAGAAATTATCAGAAATAGACCAGAATTGGTCGAGATGGCAATGAGCCAATTTTGGGTTATTACAATAACCATGCCATTGCTCTTCACCAATTCTTTGAAAGAAAGAAACTCATCTTTGAGAACATTATGCTTGAGGTTTATTTTCTTGGTGAAAAAAAACCACCCCATCAACGAGGAAATATAATTTATTATGAAGAGAGGAGTGTAGGAAACAGTTAGATATGACCTTAAAAACTTAAGAGAAAAGGGATTGGTCTGTACTTTTGAAAGGTTAACAATACACTTAGTTTTGCAATGTTTAGTGAATTCAAAGTGAGAAAGATTAGAGTATTGGATGAGAAGAGTCACAATTAGTGCAAAGAAGCTTTAGAAGCATGTTAAAAGAGGTAGATGTAAGGTAGCCCATCTAATGATAAAAAAGAGCCTTGGAAATAGGGAAGTAATCAAATTTGGATTGATTAATATTTGAGGCTAGACTATGATTGGTTGAAATTATATTGTGAGGGTTAGTATAGAGAGTGGGCCAAGTGGTCAATAGGCTAGTTTTAGGAGTCAACTTGGGGTCCATGTAAAGGTGGGAAAATTTTATTGGAGAAGTAATAGACTTACAGATCCATGGAAAGGTGGAAAAATTGTACTAGAGAAGCAATAGACTTAGTTTCAGGATCACAACAATCAAAATAGTACTAATGTTTGTGCACTCATGCTCATCATATTGGGAACATATTGGGAGACATGAGTGCATATACACTACTAAATTGTATAGTTTATGAGTCCAAATTTAGTAGTGTTTGTACGTGTTCATCATATTGGGAGATATGTTCTCATTCTTTGGGTTGTATTTGATTCATGTATCATGTATCTTTATAATACTTATGGATATTATATTTCCAATTCTACTTGGATTAGTAGGACATACAAGGTGCATTATGCAAGGGATGTTATGTAATGAGATTAACCTATGAAATCAACTTAATTATATAATCATATTTGTAATTATGATATATGTATTGAGATTATGTATTGATGTTCTTTCATGATTTTCATAACATTATTCTTATAATTAACTTAATTAATTAAAACTTAATACATGTGATTCTTGATTATGGAGCCTTAGAGGTATGTAATATGTATTGGTAATGTAGTCATGTGCATATTATATGCTTGCAATTCACTAGATTGGTATTCCCATGATTTTGTTCAATGAGAACATGATCCTTTCTTATCAAATAAAGATGTTTGTACGAATTGTTAGATTTTTCTTACAAATTTGCATCTTAAAAGATATGGTGGATTAATTTTTCATATCACAAAACCTATTAGGGGAGTTTCAAATGATACATACTAATTATGTGTAAAGAGATCCAACATGTGTGGTAAAATTGACCTAATTTTTTTTCATTATTTATATCTAAATAAAAGAAAGAAAACAAATTCATCTATCAAATCATTACAATACCAATTGATACAAAATATCATCTCAATCGCAAAACATCAATTTACAACACAACATCACCAAAGCACACATTAGATAAATAATTATAATCCCTCTTTATAATTTAAAATAATTAAATTTTAATTTTTTCCTAAGGGAAGGGCACAAATAACCATTACAACTAATTTCACGCACCTAAACAATACATTGGATTTCAATGAAATTTTTCTTTGTATGCAAATTAAGAGTTGATAACTATTAACTTGGCTTTTGAGTAATTATGAAAAAATGTATGTGTCATTATGCACACAAGATATAAAAAAGTGGTCATTTTGATGTGACATTCAATAATATTCTCTATTACCTATTAACCATTAATATCAACCACCACAATTTTTTTACAATGCATTCAAAGCATATACACAAATGACCTAATAATCATGCACTATGAGGACCAATTAAGTGGCACAATACCTCTAATTCGTATATTTTTTCTTAACTTCTGAATATACAAATAGATATAAATCTACCTGATAGATAACTTGTAGCACAATGCCTCTAATTTCTACATGTTTTCTTAATTACTCAATATACAAATAGATTGAAATCTACCTAATAGATAATTTATAGCACAATACCTCTAATTTGTATGTGTTTTCTTAATTGTATTGAATATACCAATAGATGGAAATCAACCTACTAGATAATTTGTAGCACAATACCTCTAATTTGTGTGTGTTTTCTTAATTATTGAATATACAAATAGATGAACATCTACCTAATAGATAATTGTAGCACAATACCTCTAATTTCTATGTGTTTTCTTAATTACTGAATATACAAATAGATGGAAATCTACCTAATATATAATTTTTTAAATTAAAACTTTAACTCCTTAGTTAAGTGCATTCGAGCTAGAGTAGTACTCGGATGGGTGACCTCCAAAAAAGTCTCAATGCTTTAACTCTATGAGCATTACCTAAACCCCAATGAGTTCTAAGTGTTTCATTCTCATGAGAGATGGTTTATGTGAACCACTACTCATAAAACATGGGTCACCGAGTTTGACTAAAAAACTACAGAGTTAATATCACAATTTGAGTTGCTATGGAAAAATAATAATTAACTCCCCTCCCCTAGACCATTAGATTAAATTCATCTATTCTAATTTATATTTTTTTGTTTACATCTAATGCATTTCCAAAAGATTATTCATTTATTCTTTTAAATTATCAAGTTATTGAAAAATATGTATATCAAGCTAGGGACCAAGTATCTAATCATTACGGAGCTAATGGTACATTTGGTTTAACATTCATGCATTTTTCCCTTCTAAAGGAAGGTGAATTTAAAGTGAAAAAGACTACATAACACAACCCATGCCATTTTAAGGAGTGTATGTAAGTAAATTCTCTCATTGGTATGGAGAAAGAAATCATATGAGATCAAATATTAAGGCAATTACCTAATGTTATGAAGATTTTGAATATTGGTTTTTGTTATGACTTATGAAGGAGACTGCAATCAAATAGGCTTGGTGAGTGCATGTGATGTTTTATCTTCATAGATAGAATGTGTGTGATCAACAAAAATAATGGTTCATTAACTGTGCAGCCTATAGTATAAATAATTGAACACTACTCACCATACAAAAACCAACTGAATTTATAAATATCTGAATTTTGTATATCACAGTAGTGCCATTTTGAGATGATCATTATCATATGCATAAATGCTCTATGGAAAATAAAACATATACATTGGTAATATAGATATGTAGAGAAAATATTTTAAAACATTGGAAATAAAATTCCCAGGTCATAAGAAAATTTTCCCAAGGGCCTTCATGGTGGATGTTTGGCATTCTTGGGATTGGAAATTCCAAGTTTAAGAATTCCAACATAAAATTCAACTCCAATTTTCATGTAGCTTGGCCCTCAAACATCATTTTTATCCTTTTGATAAACTTGTTGTTCATAGATTCAATTGAAATACCACTCAATGATGAGCAAAGTTTTTGAAAAGATGGGGTCTTGCAAGGGTGGAAATCCTAGGATCTTGGGAGTTAATGTAGATACACCACATAATTACAGTGTTACTTCCAGTCTGACTCTTTCCTTAATAGGGATCTTAGGTAAGTTATTAATAGATCAAATGCTTGGTTTGTATAATAAAATACCAATTGGAATCTAAGTAGTAGACCAACCTAGCTTTACACCATAGAGGACCATATATACCATTCATAACTTTATCCTCTCAAGCTCAAGGTTATAAACACAATGTCACTACTGAATTCTCATTTTATATTATATATCGAAGAAGTTATGAGGCTTGACATAGGAGGTAATAATTGATCCATTATTAAGGGAAGGCAAAGAAATCCTAGTTTTGATCTATTATTAAGGGAAGTAAAACAAAATATTGAATATGATTACAAATTAACTTAACAAGAAATGTAAATAATTTAGCTTTATTTACACACCCAACAAAACAATGAGCTATCAAGAGCATAAGTGAAAGTGCTAGCCAACATCCTTCCATCAAATCAAACTGATAGTTATAATGAACAATGTTATATTTACCTATCAACATTGGAGAATGATAGATTTATGGTTGCATTATTCACATGATCTCCATGATAAAATTTTAGCGGTCTCTCTTTTTCTCTCACAACAATTAAAATTTTCAAAAAAAAACTATTAAATACATTATATCTGTTTGCAAAACATCATCTACAACTAAAATATATATCTATATTAGCTACAACCAAACAAAAATTAGAATCTTTGTGATGCCCTAGCTGCAGGCTCATATCATGATTTTAGTGGAGAAGGAAGAAAGGGAAAAAGAAAATTAAGGTTCTTGTTAATGTCGTGGTTGTCCAAACAATCCAAACAAGATTAAGCAATAGGAAGACAAATTTGTAGTAGGTAATCCAAATAATCCTTCATCGATCTTGGTACATGCATACCCACAAAAATGTATTCATATTCATGCATGCACATACTAACAAAACACATATTCATGCTCCAAATAAGGGTAGGGGTTGTCAAATTACCTCTCCTCTATGTTACAACACACCTCCTAATTCCCTCCCGCTTGTATGCGATGAAAAAAAGTGAAAATGATTTCACATTGTTTTTGTTTATATCCTGACAACGTCAAAATTTTGATACTTAACTTTAATGGCATTGAAATTTTGATGCGTATCTTTAATGGCGTCAAAATATTGACATTGTCGGGATCTAAACCAAAAAAAAGTGAAAATCAAAACCAAATGTGTCTAGCATTGGAAATGAATATTGAAAAATGACACCAAATGCATTTGTGCGCATTGGTCAAAATTTTGACAATAAACTTAAAAAATGTTAAAATTTTGACTATATATATATAAAGTCAAAATTTTGACCTCTTTAGGACATATAACAAAAACAAATTACAAATCACAAGCCAAAATGACCTTTGGTCAAAAATGTTGGTCACAAATCAAGGGCAAATGTGCTAGTTGTATGTTGTTTATTCTCTTGCATGTGGATTTTAATTGCTTCTTTATTTAAGATCTTTAATGGGTTATGTGGAAATGGTAATATTTTTGGTTGCAAGATTCCTTACAAGTGTTGGGTGGATATTTTGCAACTAATTGTTTTGGGTAAAATTTAATCACAAAATTGGTAGACTAGCCATAGGGTGTGAGACAACACATCTCCTACCTTAAAAGGAAGGCTCCCCCTTCTGATCATTCCTTGAATCAACTCAATGTAAGAAAGAAGTTGAGAGATTTGAAAAGTTATTACCAACATTATTTCCTCTTAACTTCTAGAAAAGTATCCACTTACCTACAGAGCGAGTAATTGGCAAGATAAACCTTGAACTACACTTCTCTCTAAAGTTGTAAATGGTGATACCGATAATCCAACACTAACTCAAAGGCTAGCTGAAAGTGTACCAGTTTGGCTCTAATTTTGATCTTAATCTATGCTATAAGAATGACCTTTACTATTGGGACACAAAGACTTCCAGAAGTAAAGAATTTTAACTATTTTTGTGAATTAAGGAGATACAAGGTATAGTCAAAGCTCCTAGTCTATGTATCACCACAATCACTCCTAGTCAAAGCTTTGGCTCTGATTTCTTCCTAAATATTTGTATTAAATTATCAAGAACATAAAAACACACGAATCAAAGATGACAAATACAAATCACAGTCAAAGCTTCCAACTTGCACTAATCACAATTGTACTCAATCAAAGTTCAACTCCAATTATTTCTTTGTATTCACTTTACCTTCAGAATAATATTACACAATTTCTCCAAAGCTCTCTTGTATACAAATAAAAGATGATTTTTACAATGAGGGGGAACTTATTTATATAGGCAAAGGAGTTGAGAAAAAGGAGGAGGAAAAAGTGGGAGCAACTCAACCAACTTTGACCCTGTCTAATTAATGAGAGAAAGTATTGGATTATATGTCATAAGGACATGCAAATTGTATTACATGTAATTAAAAAATTTCATGCAATACATCCCCTTGAACTACATACATGAAAATAAAGAAAGAAGAATATGCAAATGGAGGAAATAATCCTAAGGATTATTCTAAAGTTCCCTGTATTAGGTGATGCAGTCACACACTGTAGAAAGATCTAAGATCTCCATTGATTTCAATATGGCCTCAATCCCCATTGTATCGATGTATGTTGATCTTACAATCTTATAGTTCTCTACAATCAAATCCTATAGATTCTTTGTCATTGATTTATATGCTGCAAATCTATTCATTGTATTTGAGCCAAATTCCTCAGAATCAAGTTCAACATTGACTTTGTTTGTATATTCTAAAGTCATTTCTTCTACTGAAACCAAATTATCATGTTCAATGAGAACAAACATCCTGTTAGTTCCAAGTTTCATATAAGATCCATTTCAAATGTCTGAGAGTCTTCCAAAGATGCTCAAAATTTGGTCAATAGTTTCCTTGTGTCCCATGAGACCCTAACATTTGTAAAACATTTTTGAAGATGGAATGACTTCACATGCCACCATGCCATCTAAATCAATATTGGCTATCTCATCCCAATCTACCAAAAGTTCTTTTAGAGTGTTTGTTTCTTAATTCATAGAAATAATCAAGTCATTTATATTTTCTTCACTCTAATTTTCCTGCATGGATTATCCACTAAGGGCTCTACAACTTCAACATTTTTGGTTTTCTCAAACACAACCACAATTCTTGAAACAATATTGTCTTTCAAAGATTTGGATTTGGTCTTCTTGACAAGTAGATTGTCTAGAGGCAACACTTCTTTCCTCATATTCATATTAATCTTTCCCAACCATGTGAGAAAATTGAAACCCCCATCAACTAAAACATGACTAGTGTCTACGGTAGACATTGTTCCTAATTGAATTTTAGTTGTAGTTGTGCCTCAGTCTATATAGCTGAATACATAGGTTCTTGTTGAGATGATTCCATCATGAACATATCAAAACCAACAAATTAAGAGACAAGTTGGAAACTTGTCCTTCTGTGAGGGTTGGGAAATCCTAAAAAACATCTCCCAAGTGACATGTTTAACTCTAAGGTCGATGTAGAGATATTGGAGAACGAATCCATGTTGTTGTCTATATTATCCAAAAGGGGTTCCTCTTGAGTAGATGATTTTTGAGAATTTGGTGGCCTTGGAGGAGAAATTATCATGACTTCTCCTTCTTCCTCTTCATTATATTTTCTTCAGATGCATTTTCTTCTTTAGCTTCTTCTTCCTAAATTGGTTCTTGAGAGGGCTCTTGAGATAAATTTGACCCTTTTCCACCTTTGAGCTTAATCTTGAGAGATTTCTAAGGTGTTGAATAAGGTGAAACATCTTGTCTTATAATCTTCATCTTAGATGTCCTTCCAACTGGTCCACAAATGTTGCAATATGACCTAAGCTTAGGATATACCCTGCTAAGACAGTTGATCTTTAGCCACTTGTTGGTATTCAGAAAAGATGGATTGGACTATATCAAAGAAAAAGATGCATTCCTTATGTTTCTAATTGATAGGAAATGGACAACTCTTGTTAAAGTTTTCCCAGTGGTATTTGCAATCTAAAATATTGTCATTGTCTCTTTCTTGGAAATTGGGTGGAAACTCAGCCATGTTGAGATCAATGATTTTTTGCAAGGTGAGCCTATAGTAATTCATCTTTATAATATCCAGCTTTGTGTGCATATCCATCCATGCATCCTCCATGCGATGAGCATGAGTGAATGCTATCTTGATTTTTGAATTCAAACCTTGGTAATAAAAATCATAACTAGCCTTAAACTTTATCATAGTAATCAACCGAAGTTCTATCTCCATGTCTTTTTCCTTGTATACTAAGCTTAGCATATACTACCCAATCACCAAAGGTTTAGTGGTAGTGACATCAAAACTTGGCTAATGTAGAGTATTATGATATGATTGTACCTCCATAAGTTTCCTAGCTAACTCAATTAGAATGATCATATTAGTAGGATACATTGGTAGTGTACATGGATCTCTTTTGAAGTAACCAATCCTTTGATAATTGAAAGTTGGAAATTGTAGAAATATGCAACCAAACTAATTACCTTGTTCTAAGCTATATCTAATACTCTCCTTATCACCAACCCTTTATCAAATTGAGATTTGAAATATCCAAAGAATGCATCTTCAACTCTCCTATAATCCTTTGATATGGCCTCAATCATGTTTGTATTGGTGTATGTTGATCTTACAATCTTGTAGTTTTCTGCAATCAAATCCTATAGATGCTTTGCCACTAATTTATATGTTTCAAATCTATTCATTGTATGTGAGCCAAATTCCTCAGAATGAAGTTCAACATTGAATCTATTTGTATATTTTGAAGTTGTTTCTTCTACTAAAACCAAATTATCATGTTCAGTGAGAACAATGCATCCCATTTGTTCCAAGTTTCATATAAGACCTATTTCAAATGTCTGATAGTCTTGCAAAGCTTCCCACAATTTGGTTAATAGTTTTCCAGGAGTCTCTTCCTTGTGTCCCATGAGACCTTGACATCTATAAAAAATCTTTGAAGATGAAATGACTTCTCATGCACCATGTTATCCAAATTAGTATTGGATATCTCATCCCAATCTACCAAAAGTTCTTTCATAGTGTTGGCTTCTTGATTCATAGAAATAATTAAGTCATGTATAGTTTCTTCAATTTCTCTATTGTGTTCAAGAACTTTGACCACATATTTGATGGCCTGCACTCCTTCTAAGAAAACTTCTCCAAACCAAGTTTTGGCTACTTCAATCAATTTTTTCTCCTTAGTTGTATGAGAAGTGATAGCCACAAGCTGTGGTGACTATTGTCAGATAACCACATTTAGGAGTGTGACTTCTTCCTTAAGCTAATTTTTATTTTTCCAAAGCTCATGTTTTCTTCTAGATACATTAACAAGCACATCTTGAGCATCTTGCAAACATCCCAACCATGTTTATTTACCAAGATCAGTCCTAATGATCTTATAGCATGAACAATTAAGTTCCTCAGTTGGTTTATCCACCAAGGGATCTAAAAATTCAACATATTTGGTTTTCTAAGATCCAACGACAATTCTTGAAACAATCTTGTCTTTAAAATATTTGGATTTGGTCTTATTGAAAAGAAAATTATCTCGAGGAAACTCTAATTTCCTACTCTTCATAGTAATTGTAATGGCCCTCCTCTAATCTACTCGAAAAAAATGCTGATGAAAGCTCAAGGAATTTTATCAAACAATTCACATGCAAGGGACGTATGACTGATATAGTTTTTTAGCTGGCTTTAAATGACTTTTTTTTCAATTTGCATCAATGAGATTCTTATGCTAAAAGACTCCAAATGGACTACACAATGGCCTAACATGAGTGTGCTACTAATTTTGACAATATTCAATGCATATATATGATCTAAGCATGAGAAATGAACACCTACAGCCAACTGGCATTTTTACAAACAGTTGGTATGCAAACTAACTAGCTGATAAATAATGATATTGTATTGCTTAAATGACACCAGAAACTATTATCTTATTAATTTGCAATGAAATTTCTAATACAATGATAGCCAAGACTTTTGGCATTTACATGGCTTTTGGCATTTACATGGATTTCAAAATGATAATGCTGGTATAATGCACACTTATGGCTGAAACTTATAACACCCTAAAAAGAAATATTAACAAGGAACTTGGTTGTAGATGGCTGTAATGATTTCCTTCAATGCTGCCCCTTCTGCTTTGCTTTTTTGACTATTTTTTCGGATCCACTTTTTGAACTGCTTTTACAAATTGCTTTTTTCGCCTGCTTTTTCAGTTTCGCTTTTTCGGGCTACTTTTTTCGTATCTGCTTTTTTCAGACTGCTACCATGTTGAATCTCAAGACCGTATCTTTCAATGGCATCAAGATTTCTAGATTGAAGGGATTTCGTCCTTCAAACTATTGAGACATAATCTCCAGAAAATTTCCCAATTTCTTTGATTTTCCCCAAGCATACTAAAAAGAAGCTCTTCCCTTTCTTTTATAGTGTTCTCACAAGAGCTCAATCCTTCATTTTCTCAATGTGGGATAAAACATCACTCCCTTTATGTAACTTATGTCTCCAATGTGTTATAAAATAAAGGGGACCCTTTTAATTTAAATATTTCCCACAAACTATAGTCTATGCATTAATAAAGTTAAATATTTAAATTTAACTTTATAAAAATAGCTTTATCAATGCATAACAAATCTTATCAATGATAAAAAAGTCTTCTTGTAGATTTTAAACAATTACCATCGACATACCGCTGCCATTGGATGTCCGACCATATCCAAGATGACTTACTATAAATAGTAAGTATGCCCAAAGTTGCTTCAAAACCCCTCAGAAATACCTGCAACTGAAACTATCTAGGCCAAATGGCCTCTAAGTCCCTTTAATGTCCTGGTTAGCCTACAGGACCGTGGGAAAATAGGCTAACGATAACATCATGCTATGAATGCTAAAAAGGGGACATTACAGTAATCTTTCCCAACCATGCAAGAAAATTAAAATCATCATTAGCTAAAACATGAATAGTGGCAATGGTAGACATTGATCTTGATTATATTTTAGTTGCAACTGTGTATGCCTCAGTCCATACAGCTGAATTCATAGGTGTTTGTTGAGATGGTTCCATCATGAACATATCAAAACTAGAAACTAAAGCATTAGGTTGGGAAACTCGTCCTTCTATGAGGTTTGGGAAATCCTCAAAAGCATCTTCCAAGTATTCACACTATTTTTCCATAAAAATGGGAGGAGTTGTTGAAGAGATAGGAAAAGATGACATGTTCACCTTTGAGGTTTATGTAAAGATAGTGGAGAATGAATCCATGTTGTTGTCTATATTATTCAAAAGGGGTTCCTTCTATGTAGGTAGTCTTTGAGAATTTGGTGGTCTTGGAGGAGAAATTATCATGATTTCTTCTTCCTCTTCATCATATTCTTCTTTAGATGCATTCCCGCTCCTGAGATTACTTTGACCCTTTTCCACATTTGAGCTTAATCTCGAGATATTTATCATGTGTTGAAGAAGATGCACCATCTTGGCTTATAATCACCATCTTAGATGTCCTTCCAACTGGTCCAGAGCTATTACAATCTTACCCGAGCTTAAGATATATCCTGCTGAAATAGTGGAATTTTAGCCACTTGTTGGTATTTACCAAGATGAACTAAAATATATAAAAGATAGAGACACATTACTTGTGTTTCCAATTGATAGGAAATGTACAACACTTGTCAAAGCCTTCCTGATGGTATTTTGGATCTAGAATATTTTCATTGTCTCTTGCCTAGAAATTGGGTAAAATCTCAACCATGTTGAGATCAATGATCTATTGCAAGGTGAGCCTACAATAATTCATCTTCATAATATCCAAATCCATGTGCATATCAATCCATGCATCCTCCATTCGATGAACATGAGTGAATTCTCTCTTGATTTTTGAATTCAAACCTCAATAATCAAAATATACCTAGCCTTGAAAATTTTCATAGTTTTTAGCTAAAGTTTTGTTTCCATGTCTTTTGCATTGTATACTAAGTTGAGAATATGCCACCCAATCACCAAAGATGTAGTGGTAGTGATATCAAAACTTGGCTTGTATAAATTAGTATGATATGATTGTACCTCCATAAGTTGCTTGGCTAGCTCCATCAGAATGATCCTGTCAATAGGATACCTTGGTAGTGTATATGGCTCTCCTTTGAAGTAACCAACCCTCAGATAAGTGAAAGTTCAAAATTGTAGAAAGATGCAACCAAACTGATTCACCTTGTCAACTCACCAACTCCTTATCAAGATGACATGAAATGTCCAAACAATGTATCTTCGACTCTCCTATAATGTACTTTAGTCTATGTCAATGTGATTTGTTCATAGTGATTCCAAATAGGAACTAGGGCGTAATCTCCCCTGGTGGATAATCCTAAAAAATCTCCCATAGCTGCAACTATATAAACTAGGTATGAATTCATATAAAATGGTGCTAATGTTTCCATGTTCAACAATTGTTCACACAAAGTTGTACTGATGATCTATCCCCAGAAGACTAGTTCTTCATTATCAAAGATTTGTAAAATGAATTTGAACATCCATGGTTCAAATTCACTAGATTCCTTAAGGCCAAACTACCTACTGAGAAGGGTAATCAAGTCCTCACATTCTGGCTTAAAGTTAGATTTGTGTATAGTCTTTTGTGATCTAAAAAAATTGTTTATTCTCACAGTCAAGTAAGATGCACTCGTATGCTTTTGACACTCTAGCTTTTTCTGGTTCCATTATTAGAGAGATGTATCCTTTGATAAGTCTACACATTCTCCACTTTGAGGGACTTTGAAAATGTTTTCAATAAACTCAAGATCTAGACTGATGACTACTTTCTTATCTGCATTTTTTTATCATTTTGAATTTAAGACTAAAATGCCAAGCACACCCTAAGACAAACTTAGGTTCCAAGGAAGCCATAGGAAAAGTAGATACAAGGTGGATTCTACTTTTATTTATGCACCTCATCTATCTTCTTGAAGGATTTTTGACCCTTTGTAGGAATTCATCCATGTCTACATGTCCAATCTTTGTATCAGAAACATTGTCTAAGGTAGAAGAAACCTAAGATGTAGTTGCATGTGCCACCTCCTTCTCATATTGATACTTCATCTTTCCTTTTGACTTTGAAGACAAGGGAATGTCTTGTTATGCATCATCAAAATTTCAAAGCATGACCACATCATCATAAGATATGGATACTGACGCCATGAGGATATTGGTAAAGACAAATCTTGAGGAAAAATAAATTCAGAGTATGGATTAGATACTCATGGAATGTATGCAATGAGTTAGATGTGATATGAATAGTATGTGCAAAGGGCTAAAATGGGACTTAGGAAGTTGGGTAGAATTTTAATGCATTTATGTAAATGCAAAATTTGATTTTCGTATTTAAAGATTGATCTTCAACAAAAACATGTTCTCTAGAGGTAATTACACGTAAAGTGATTTACATGTAATCCGAACTTTATGTAATCATGCAACAAGGTTCAAAGGATGAGATTACATGTAAATGCATATGAAGAATGAAATTAAATGTAATTATGGATGAAGACTGAGATTAGCTGTAAATGTGAAAGGAGGATGGAATTACATTTAATTTCTCTTGGAAAGTAATTGCATATAAAAGAAATAGATGCAATGCAATTTGACATGTGTTAGTGAAATGGTGAAGAACAATTATGGATTCTTGGGAAAGAACCTTAAGCCTTTCAATAAACAAAACAACAACAAGCAACAAATAAAAACCAAGCATAAAAAACATACAGGTTTAATTTTGACTCAAACATGGAAAATACCAAGCTGCTTTCTTATGCAAATTCATGATTGGAATTTGGGGAAATTCCAAGCACTTGAAAGTGTATTTTTTTTATATTATTTAGAGAATTTTCACTTTACATGGCATACATTTACCAAAATATTCATGGAGATAGAAAGATAACCATGAATTGATGTGAAAAGTTGAAAACGTCTACTTACTTGGAGATCAAAGAGCCAAAATAGGAAGATTGATAGGTTTGAAGATAAATTCTCCTCTAAATTTGAATCCACAAACAACCAACTTGACTCTTTCAATCTTGCAAGTGATGCATATTCATGAGCATTGAATGGATGTTTGGCATATAAAATATCCAAAAATGTGGTCAAAGATCACTTGAACACAAGTCATTTTTGCGAAAAACTCCAAGTAGAACCCATTTTTGTAAAAAATGTGGTCTCAAAGAGTCATTACATAGGTCATTTTTGTCATGGAGAAGCATAAACATGTTTACCAATAGAAAGATCATGCATTAAAACCCAAAAAAGATTCCTCTTTGAGTAAAAATGTGATCTAAAACCTCCAAAAATAGACATTTTGTGCCAAAATGTGGCTCCAAAATATTATGAAATACAACATCTTTTGCATGACATTAATCATTTAGAGCATAAGAATGCAAAAACACCTCTAGATAGAGATACTCCAAGCCTTAACATGGACAAATCTGGGCATTATCATAAAATATGTGCCCTCGGAGGTCAAGAACATGAATGTTTCTAGCCCTAAAAAAAAGTGGAAATGCATGTGATGGAATGTCGAAATGCATTCTCTAGGAGAGATTACATGTTTTTTAAAATGTGTGTATTTGGTCTTTCTATGTAAAACCCACTCTCTTGGAGAGTTTGCATATTTTAAATAACATGTAAGAGGCAAAATGCATTCTCCAAGCCTCATTACATATTTTGAAACTTAGTTTTTGGATTTTAGATGCAAAAATACAATTTTGGAGTGCCTTTATATATTTTAAAACTTGTCAAAAAGATGTATGTAGTACAAAACAGACTCTTGGGAAGGCATTACATATTTTGAAACTTGCATGTAAAGTCAATCCTTCATAAACATACTCTTGAGAAGGCATTACATTATTTGAAAATATGCAAATATGTAATAAGTTTTTTTGACAATTTTGAGTTTGAAAAGCCAAAATGTGGACTTAAGATGCAATTACATGTAAAAAAGGTTTTTTATGCAAAATAGACTGTAGGAAGTCCATTACATGCATTTTTAGTGCAAAATGCACTCTTGGAGGTCCATTACATATTTGCATGTAAATGGGTTGAAAGTTGCCTTTGCATAAGTGAAATGATCAATTAAGCACATATTTATTTGATTTTTGAGGAAATATCACTTTATTGGATCAAAAATAATATTTACACTATATAGTTTAATAACTATATGCAAATATCATTTAAAAAACAATATTTACCTAGATGTTTCAAATTAAAACATAAAGTAACTCACAAATTTAAATCAAACTATATAGTTAATAAAGTGACTTAACTAAAAAATTTAAAAACCAACCCAACATGAAATTATAACATAAAGTACACTATAGTCACTTCAATGATAAAGTAACTTAAAAACATAACATAAAGTCAATTTATGTTATATTTTCAAAAAGTGAATGACAACATGAAAATATAACATGATATTTCAAAATGTGCAATTGCATCTCGAGTCAACACTTTTTGGGCACTTAAATGGTCATATATTTTTACTGTCGAACTCAATTAAGCCCTAAGATATACCAAATCAAAGGGAAAACCAAAAGAAAGGGTTTGACAAAAACTAAAAGACAAAAAAAAAACAAACACACACTCAAAAATATCAAAAAGGATGTTGAAGGCTTAAAACATCAATTGCAACCTCGCCAAATAGAAAAATGAAAAAGACTTGACGAAAACGTTCAACAAAAGAGTTCATAAATGAATTGAATTCAATTGATTAATCAATGCTAACCAATTAAATAATGAACTAATCTTAGAGAAATATGAAACTAAGTTGAAAAAGTATTGTATTTTAACCTATCGGAAATAATCAAGACTAGCTAGGTTACTGAGAGGGGAGGGGTGAATCAGTAACCTCAAAATTTTTAAATTAATTCAGCACTTAATCCATTCATCATTAATTCATCTAAACTACTGCATGCATGAGAAAAGATAAAGATCCATAACACATAAACACAAAATTTGGTGACCCAGAAACCTTCCAAATAGAAAGTAAAACTGGGGTGGGGATGATACCCACAAAACTTCACTACTGCAGTATAAAGTTGGCCTATTAAGGCTTACATTCACCACTTCTGATGATCTGCCCTGTTAAGAGCAATTTGGACTGCTAGATCCACCTTGTTAGAGGTTTTACAAACATAAAATGAAGTATGCACTCTATTAAAAGATTTAAACAAAGAATGTTAAGTCTACCCTATTAAAGGATTTAGAAAATTGATTCACCTGTTAGGATGAAATAGTAGATCTGACTTACAACTTGATTGCTGATTAGATCCTTGAAGTACAGATCACCTCTTGTGATTGATATAACTTTACTACTCCTTGTAGACCTTGCTGAATACTCTGCTCTACTGCTGATTTGCATTCTCTCTTCTCAAAAAATTACATATCCATTCTTTGATATACTCATGCATATATTGCAAATGATACAATACATTACATATATACCATTCCAATATTTACAATTACAAGGTTGGCTAAAACACAAGTAAAAAAATATTGTTGAGTCGGCTAATAAGTAGAAACTCGAGTTCTGTAAGCTGACTTGGTGACCTTCTAATACTCATCATCCACTACATTACTCAGCATTGTCATGCACTCGGTAGAAGCAGAGGCTCGATCCATACTAATCACACAACATAGCTTCGAACTTGGTAACGATTGGAGACTCAATAGATATAGGGTCACTCGATAGATATTGAATCCTTTGTTTACCTTGCTTTCACTCGATAAACACTACACATCCATCATTCAGTAAACACTGGCTTCTCATCACACAAACTGATGACTCGGTAGACACTATGAAGCTCAGTGACCATTATCTACTCGGTAAACACTGCTGGATTGCACACTCACTTGGTAGCTTTAGGAATGCTCGGTATGAACTGTTAAACTTGGTTAACACTGGATTGCTCAATAAGTACTGGAGACTGAATGATGAGCTCGGTAATCATACAAAATTGAATAAGTGTTGTCAGTAATGAAAAATATAACATAATTCCAACAATCTCCCCCTTTGGCATTAGTGACAAAAACACTTATAAGCCAAGACTTATGTACACTGACATACTGATTTTTGATTTTTCAGAATTGATCTTTGTAAAGTTGTTGTATATACATTTGTACATATCTCCCCCATACATAAGTCATAATATATACATAGTCTTTTATCCTTTTTATTTTGTACATAAATCAATCTATTTTCTCCCTTATTGTCTCACATATCTCTTACCATCTCTTACTCCCTCTTTTTGACAATAATGACAAAGATTTATGCAATATATTCAAATAAAGACATCAAAATGTGAGAGAAAATTGGAGTGTACTTTGAGAATAAGAGCCAATGTTTTATCCCAGTTGTCTTTCAATATTTTGCAAGTGGAGAGTGCCACTTGAACTCCTATTGAAAGTTTAATCATATGGTCTGCAATTGAGAAATTATTATCCCTGAACAATGTTTTTGAATATGCAAGATGTTTCTGCATTGAATCCATAACTAGAAGGATCATGTTTTCTATATCTATCAATGTGGACATGATCCTAGCTTCCTCTCTTAGCAATTCTACCTACATATCTGACAAAAATCTCACCTTAATTTGATGTGTTGAGCTTGAGTCGGGGTCAAGCTGTAGCTTTTGAGTGCTAGCCTTCATATCTACATCAATCTTATTGAGTTTCTCTTTCATCTCCTTGGTATACTCGGTAACATCACAAAGTTTTCCAAAAAGTGATGTCACATTGGAAAAAGAATGTTCAAGATTACTCAAAATTGAGGATAGTTCAACCTGGTTTATGGAAATGTGCTCAAGCACCTTATTATCAAACTTTTTCTCTTCCTTCTCAATTAACTTTTCTTGGCCAAATGTATCCTCATTGAACTTATTGACTACTTCTTCCAATTGTAGCAAAATGTGTTGAGATGAATCCACATCAACACCTATAGCTTCTATTATTATATTCTTAGCATTTTCAATTATTCTAAACTCTCTATCTCTTTTAGCTCTGAGCTATTTCTACCTTGCCTTTTGTTTTAAAAGTTGACTAATTAGTCTCATTTCATCAACTGTAGTAGTATCTAGATCCAACTTGGGAATTACAATTTCCTTGTCCAAATCAATATCTTCATCAATTTTCTTACTAGTAAGTAGAAGTTTTAGGGGTGCCCTTGGTTCTACTTCTGACCTTACTGCCTTGGACTTAGGAATAGAAACAATTGTAGAGATAGTTGGACTTGCAGTAAAAACTTGAATAGGACCAGCTAAAGGAAAATTGAAAGAAGTACTAACTAAATCCAAAACTGATGTCCTACCCAAAATTGAAGTAACAATAGGTGGAGTGCAAACTGAAGTACTTACAATAGAACAACTAACTAGAACAAAAATTGGTGCTAACAAAGTTGTAGTAGTCAAGATTGTAGAACATGATGGTGAACTTACTATACATGTTGTAGATGAAGTTAACAAAATTGTAGAACTGGATGCTACTGATGTTGTTGACTTAGGAGCTAATGAAGAGGAGGGTTGTATCTTGATAGATGAAGTGGTAGACAATTCCATTATTGATACTTGGAGCTAAGAGGTAGCAAATAGTGACTGAACAGATGATGTGTCTATTGTAGTTGCTATCACATTTGCTAAAGTTGTCTCCAATCCTAATGATGTAGTAGTTTTAGGTGGACACTAAGGAAGGGAGGCTATAACTTGTGTTGCTATTCTCATTGGATCATTCTCATCATCTCATTCCTTGTCTTCCTCTTCAACTTCTTCCTCTTTTTCTTCATCATCATTCTTTAATGCCTGATAGTCTTCAACATCAAAAGTGACACATGGAGTGTTATCTTCTTCTTCATTGTCGATGTCATCATCATCATCCTTGATCTCTACTGGATCTTCACTTGGCTTGTGCAGATGATAGATGTTTTCCCACATAGATGTGGCATCCTTGACCACATGCTCAATTTCCTTTACCAAAATTAGACAAGCATGAAATCTCATCATCATTTTCTCTTCATTCTTTTTCATTGTTGCCTTAACTTCTATATTTGAAAGATTTGGTAGTACTTTTCTCAAGGATTGCTCAAATATGTCTTTAGCTGTCTATTCAGCTGATTGCCACCTAACCTTGACTTTGTCTAATAAGACTACAAGGATTTGTGAAGCAAACTGATCAGGAGAGAATTTCCATCTTCCTAGTTTGTCCATGATCAGATCTTCAACTTCCTTTTGTTCTGTTGGAGTCCTGGATTCATACTTAAGTTCTTTGAAGTTATTAATTCCAACACCTACTCTCAATTGATTGAGTCTTTCTTGAAATGTGGGAGGGGGCTTAACAAGCACAACTTCACTATCTCCTTTCCTTTTAGATCTCCTTGTGAATAAAGATGTGGAGGCCTTGGGTGGCTTGGTAATGATTACCCTACCTTTCTTTTTCACTGGCTCTTCCTCCTTCTCATATTCCTGCTCTTCTTCTTCTTCAGATTCCTCTTCATCCTCTCCTTTTCCCTCGATAAGCATGAGAGGGGTACTTGCAATTTTCAACTTGGCTACCTTCCTCTTGCCTTTGCTTATAGCCTAGGGTAGCTTGATTTCAAGCTCAATTCTAGCTTTGGCTTCTTTGTAGGTTCCAAAAATAGGCTGCTTAGGATCTATTGGCTCATTCATTAGGGGTTCAATAATATCTTTGGTTTCATCAATGTTAACCTCATACGAAAGAGGTTTCACCCATGCAACTCAGGGCTTGACTGCCTAGATATACAATCTATCAAAATCAACCATAAAAAATACATCATCTTTATAGTCTTCAACAAGCTTGGGAGGAATCCTGAACTTTTTGTTCATCTTCTCCTTGAAATCTTCAAAGTAATTGTCCATAATACTATCAAAATTTACACCCATTTCAACAATGGAATCATTAATTTGATACAGAATTGGAGTATCTTTCCTCCATACTACTGAACCTTTTGATGGGAAAAACTTTTGAACATAAAAGAAAAGACATGTTAACAAACAACCAAATTTACAAGGGTTATTCTTTGATGTCTTGATGCTGTCCATATTTTTGTTCAACTACTTCAACAATAACTTTGATAGATCAAATTCCAAATTCTTCTTTACAACCTTATATGCCACAATGACATGAATACCAATCCTTAATTCAATGACATGAATACCTCACATGACACACTGTTCAAATGATTGGAGCTATAAATCTTGTGAGCAATGACATGAATACCAAACCTTAATTCAACATCAAATACTATGCTAATATTTAGACCTCTACCTTCCCACTCAGCTAGGGTTTTCTTTTGAAGTTCTTCCCGACCTAGGATTTTTTTGGCTTTTCTCAGCATAGGGAGACCTATGATCTTATGAATCATTTTCTTGGTGATCAATACAAGCTACTTTAACCACAATTGACCATTGTGCACATGACTAAGAATATACCTAATCCACTTAATTTGAAAGCTCCTTGGCATATGTGAGATATGGGTTAACCCTTTTGTCTCTAAATGCTTATGCTCAGGTTTCAAAGAACCATCAACACACATTTCTCCTGGGGCATTATCCATCTCTAGGGTTCCAATTTCTTGAATAGAACACTTAAAATGAGTGCGAATATTATTAATTAGGAGAACCTTTGGAGGAATTTGTGATTGAGCTCCATTCAGGTCGACTGACTCCATAACTATTGGAACTAACTTGAAATTGGGTGCTTTCCATTCTATGCCTTTTACCAACATTTTAGAACCTCTTTTTGCCTTGCTACTGCTGCTGCTTATGGATGCCATCGCTACTCGATAAATGAGAAATTATTTTTGAAAAAATTCTTTGCCGCAAATTCACTCGAGATTGCTTGGATGCACCTGGAAATTGCTCTGCTCTGTGTATTTTGAAGTTGTGGTAAAAAATGAAGTCAAATTCTACCCTTTTTGATGAAAATTCTCCATTAATGCTTGGTATGATAATGACATAATGCGTGACAGACTGTCATCCACTCACTTTCTTAGTAGAAGCTTGTGACTTGGTGTTTGAACAAAACTTTTATTGCTCCCAACCTAGCTCGGTTGAGTCTTTGACCAACCTTTCTTGGTGAATGTTGATTTCTTGTGATCCCTTTGTATCTGAAATACTAATTTGGATCTTTTGCTTTCTTTCATTGGAACTACTTGAGATTTGACTTGAAGATACAGTTCTAGTTCTTCCTTTAAGAATCTAGTTGGAAATGGAGGAGTCACCCAATTCTTGAGTGACATGGCCATCATTTGAACTAGCTTGCTCAGTAGATTTGGGAAACCACTGTTGTCTCATCTGCTTCCTGATATTATCAACTTTAGCTTTCTTTCTATCTTTAACCTTTCCTATGTTCATGCAGTTCTTAGCTAGATGACCAAGTTCAGTGCATGTATAGCATCTTACTATTGTATCCTTCTCTCTCAAGTGATGCCTTGCATAGTTTATACCAATCTGTCCATATTCTCTACAATAGTGACATCTACAGCAAGTATTGTAGTCCCAACCAAATATTGCCTTTACAAGTTGTTCAACTAGATTGAATGGTTTAGATCTGCATTTAGATGCCTTGTGACCTTGTTTCTTGCATTTGTGACATTTACCTTCAAATTTTGGTTTCTCTTTGCATTCATTAGCTTTATGACCATGTTGAATGCAATTGCAGCATTTTTCATTGAATTTTTCCTTTCCATTGCTCCAACATTTGTTTGATGTATGACCTAACTTACCACTGTGATTGCAAGTAGGTCTTTGATTCCTTTAGGCACCTTGTTTGGAAGATTCACCTTCTTCTTTGTATCCAAGTCCTACTTTACCTTTTTGCCTATAGAGATTTTGCTCACTTTGCTGATTCAATTGATCCATGTCTTCTTGAGATTTCATCATCCTTTCATTGAGTTGCTTTTAAAAAATTAGATCAGCTTTAAATCTTTCATTGATTTGTCTTTCAGTGATTAAATCATTCCTTAAGCTTTCATTTTGAGATCTTAGACTCGTGATTTTCTCATTTGCATTGGAGAGCTGATTGATAAGACTTTCTTGCTGAGGGGATTGACTTTGAGTTTCATTGTTCCTTGTTTTGAAGTTTTCATTTGCCTTATTCCTTTGTTCCAAGATTTCACACATTCTTATTGACTGAATTTCTTGTTCTCTTTTCAATTTTCTTAACTCTTCTTGCAGAGAGCCATTATTTTCTAGGAGCTCTTTGATTGCCTCATTTTCTTCATCTAAACTACTAGAGGGGAAAAAGTATTCAATCTTTTCTTCAACATACTGGTGGTCATTCATTTTTATGCAAGTTCCTTTCTTCTTTTCAGGGATTGGGAAAGATGCTCTTTTGCTTCCTTGAGTTAAGCTATGACCATCTCCAGATCTAGCTTCTCATTGTCAATAGCTTTGTCAAGTCTAAATATCTCCATTGTCCTTGATCTTTGCTCAAGCTGTCAAACTTTATCCTGAGAACCACAATGCTCTGATACCAATTGTTGGAAATAATCAAGACTAGTTAGGTTACTGAGAGGGGAGGGGTGAATCAGTAACCTCAAAAACTTTAAATTAATTCAACACTTAATCCATTCATCATTAATTCATCTAAACTACTGCATGAATGAGAAAAGATAAAGATTCATAACACATAAACATAGAATTTGGTGACCCAGAAACCTTCCAAATAGAAAGTAAAACTAGGGTGGGGATGATACCCACAAAACTTCACTACTGTAGTATAAAGTTGGCCTATTAAGGCTTACATTGACCACTTCTGATGATCTACCCTATTAAGAGCAATTTGGACTGCTAGATCCACCTTGTTAGAGGTTTTACAAACATACAATGAAGTATGCACTCTGTTAAGAGATTTAAACAATGACTATTAAGTCTACCCTGTTAAAGGATTTAGAAAATTAATTCACCTGTTAGGATGAAACAATAGATCTGACTTACAACTTAACTGTTGATTAGATCCTTGAAGTACATATCACCTTTTGTGATTGATATAACTTTATTACTCCGTGTAGACCTTGTTGAATACTCTGCTCTGTTGTTGATTCACATTCTCTCTTCTCAAAACATTACATATCCATTCTGTGATATACTCATGCATATATTGCAAATGATACAATACATTACATATATACCATTCCAATATTTACAATTACAAGTTTGGCTAAAACACAAGTAAACAAAATATTGTTGAGTCAGCCAAATAGTAGAAACTCGGGTTTTGTAAGCTGACTTGGTGACCTTTTGATACTCGGGGTCTACTACATTACTCGACATTGTCATGCACTTGGTAGAAGTAGAGGCTCGGTCCATACTAATCACACAACGTAGCTTCAAACTCGGTAACCATTGGAGACTTGGTAGATATAGTGTCACTTAGTAGATATTGAATCCTTTGTTTACCTTGCTTTCACTCAGTAAACACTACATATCCATCACTCGGTAGATACTGGCTTCTCATCACACAAACTAATGACTCAATAGACACTGTGAAGCTCGATGACCACTATCTACTTGGTAAACACTACTGGACTGCACACTCACTTGGTAGTTTCAGGAATGCTTGGTATGAGCTTTGAAACTTGGTTAACACTGGATTGCTCAGTAAATATTGGAGATTGAATGATGAGCTCGGTAATCATGCAAAATTGAATAAGTGTTGTCACTAATGAAAAATGTAAAATAATGCCAACATAACCTATATTTTGTGGTGATAAAATGTATGACAATAGTCAACATAAGTTGAATCAAAGACACATGAAGCAAGTCGAGTATTTTTGGAAATTCTCATTTGTGATCAAACATAAGAGTAGATAATCTAACTTGGTTGTAGATGCATTGTAGAGAATAGGATTTTTTTTTACTGAGATGAAGGTTTAAGTTCTTGGATTTGATGAGATGAATTTGTATGAGTGTGAACCTGATTTTGTGAGGTGTGGAGAGAGCACAAAGAACTGGTACCAAATCATTCGAGTAAGTATGAAGATTATTTCATTCAAGAAGGTATAATGTTCAAAGGTATTTAGTTATGTATATTGAGAGGATCTATGAGAGTCAATTTGATTAAGGAGAAACATAGTGCTAGATTTGCTAGACATTTTGGTATTGATAAGAAAATGAATTTTCTTAAGGAGAAGTATTATTGGCCATAGTCGTATAAGGATCTTCAAAAGTTTGTAAGAATTCATGGAGTTTATCAAGTTGCAAAAGGAGTATGCCAAAATACTAGATTGTATACACCTATTTCAGTTCCTGAGAAACCTTGGAGTGATATGAGTATGGATTTTGGTCTTTGCTGACTAAGGAAAACAAGAAGGAAAGATTCTGTATTTTTTTATATTGATAGATTTTCTAAGATGGCACATTTCATACCATGTAGGAAATTTTTTAATGCAATACATCTTGTTGAGATTTTATTCAAAGAGATTGTTAGATTGCATAGATTACCGATGAGTATTGTATCTAATAGAGACAATAAGTTTGTTGATTATTTTTGGAAGACTTTGTGGAAGAAGATGGACACCAAGTTGAAGTTTAGTTCTAAATTTCATCCATATAATGATGGACAAATAGAGGTTGTGAAATTTTTTTTGGGTAATTTGTTGAGATGCTTAGTTGGGGATAAAAATTGAGTAACTAGGATTTGGTATTGGCACAAGAAGAGTTTGTGTTTAATAATTCTATGAATAAGAGTATTGGAAAGATAAATTTTGAGATTTTTATTGGAATGCATCCTAGAGGTATATCAAATTTGAACAATATTATTGGAAAAAAGAAGAGAAGTGCCGAGGGTGATGAATTTTTTGAATTAATGAAGTCTTTGCACAAGAAAGTGAAACATAAGTTGAAACAAAGTAATCAGAAATGCAAGGAGAATGCAAATAAGTCAAGAAGACATATGCTTTTTGATTTTGGTGATGAGGCGATGGTTCATTTTAAGAAGGGTAGATTTCTTGTTGGCACATATAGTAAGTTGAAAATGAAAAAGTTTGGTCCTTGCAGAATCTTGAGGAAACTCGATAGTGGTAATGTTTATGAAGTTGAGTGACTTGATGACATTGATATATTTCCTATATTCAATGTTTCTAATTTGTACAAGTATCATGATTTTGATGATGAGTGGATAATGTTTGATTTAGGAGCATCCTAGGTTGCATTGGAATCCTGTGTAGTAGAAATATGCTCAATTGTCATTGTGAACCTGATCAATGTCTTCATTGTTAATTGGGTCGGTGAAGGTGTTTATGACCTTGTTGACCAAGTGGCTCAAGTTCTTCTTTCACCAAGTGTATTTCTATCATGTGTTTATCAAGTACCTCGATGACTCTTTGGTACTATTGTTTAGTGATGTCTTGTTCTTCTTTCATTGATTTGTTTATTTGGTTCTTAGAGATGACTCGTGTGTTTAATTCATGGTCATGGTATAATAATTTGGATAATTCATTGGGATGCATGTAGACTATTATTTGATCGACCTTCTCCTTATGATGATCTAGAATCTTGTGTAATTCATTTTGGCAAGTATAAATAGGGGGTCTTGGTCTAGGTTTACAAGTAATTAGTATGTAGTTAGAATCTGAATAGGAGATACTAGATCTCATGAGTTGGAGAATATTTCTATGTCCGAATCTTTGTATTGGCTCTAACCCAAAAGGCTTCACATTTGGGCACGTATGATGAAATTTTGATGAATTAATGAAAGTTTGTTGGTTCTCTTTCCTTTCTAGCATTGTCTCTTTTGTGATTGATTTCATTGTGTGAACTCAATGAGGTTTGCATGGTAATTGGGTGAGCCTTTGGCTATAGTTATCATACTTCTTTGTGTCATAGCCTAAAAAAAATGTCATCAATCATCACAGATTTTGAAATGTCATCGTAAGATAAATATTTTCATACTAGTTGTTAGAAAAGAAAGAAAAAACATTGGATATAAATTATGCATAGAGCATGCCATAAGGATCGCATAAGATAACAAGCTAAATGGAATGCTCACTACCTAAAGCACCAAAATTATCAAACAAGAATAGGAATAGAAAGTATTTTTGGGTGATGCAAGATTTACAACTACCCAAGCATACTATTGTATCAAAAACCCTAGGTGAATTAGAGATGTTCCCTAACAGGAACTTATGAACATTTGAAAGGACTTGAAAAATAAATCTCATGCTCATTCTTAATCTAAATATCTTCTTTTTCTATAATAGTCGCATTCTACAAATGAATACTCTTATTTGTCATATTTGAACTTCATAAACTCAGTAATATACCATCCTTTAGGTAACATTCTATTATTGCTTCAACTACCTCTTTTATGATCATCCAACTTAATTTAATAATAATTTTATTTGTTTCTTAACTAGCTAGCGATCAATGTGTGTTTCCCTTACCTTTATCATAACTTAATAACTTTCTTCCTCAAGTCTAATCACAAGATCTCTTGCTCATTTGATACCACTCCTTTAATTTTCTTCCAACCACCTATTGTAAACCCTTTTCCTTTTGATCTATAGAAATTTGATATCCTAAGATGTAAGTCTTTATCATACTCAAGCTCTTTTCACTTTTCCTTTCTTCCTCCTTCCAAGGAATTAAAGTGAACTTTCTTCTATCCTTCTCAATAGTAACTATACTCCTTTTGCAATCATGAATTTCTCCTACATCATATTACCAATGTATTCCTAACAAAACAAGACAAGAACTCATGTTAACCACATTATATAACACCTCATCCGAGTAAGTCCAATGTTGAACTTGACCCAATAGTGCTATTTTACTTCCACCGTACTATCATCTTAGAACCAACTTATCCTACATGGATAAGGGTTTTTAAGTATCGTCAATGAAATATTTTTCACCATCTATTTTTCTACAAGGTTGTCGATACTACCATTTTCCATTATCACCTTCAATATTTGCCTCCTAATTTGTAAATAATTAAAAAAAATCCTTCTGTGAACATTCTTAGATTCCATTACATGTTAGCATAATTATTTTAAGAATAATAGATTATCCCATATTAGGTGCATTCACACCTTCAACAAGTTTGTATTCAACTTGCTTCTCATGTGCCACTAGATTTTTTTACTCATAATCCTGCTAAACCATCTAAGCATTGGAAATCTCTATGTCCAACATTCTAAAATTTGAAACAAATACCCTTGATCTCTTTGCTGTCATTGATTCTTCTAATAATAATTTGGTTAGGTTCTTCTTCAATCAAAAACTTCTATTTTCTATTATCAACAACTTCTTTATCAATTCCTCTAAGGTTTCTTTGTTTTCTTTTCAGATTATCTTTTTGTCTTGAAGACTGATTGATAAGCATATTTGATTGTGTTGATCCTCAACATACTTAACTCATCTTAAATGTTAAGCCTAGAGACATTAATATGCTTGGATACATTCTTAGAGGAATTTAAGTGTCTAGATATTATTATCATCTCGTAGAACTTTTTTGTGTATTCCTTTACACACAAATCCTTTTGTTTCAAGTTTTGCATCTTCTCAAACAATCCCAATTCATAATCCTTCGATATGAACTTGGCCTTAAGTCTAGAAACCATAGCTCTCCACTGAGTGATCTTAGGTTCAATATTATATTATGTATCCTTCTTATAACTCTTTTCACCATACGACAATACAACCTTTCAATGTCATCTATGTTAACCTAGTCATTTGTGGATTCTTGATATCTTCTAGTTCATTAATAAAATCTATCAAATCTTCATGATATAAAGAACCATAAAAAATTTAAACATTCTTTCTATGACTCTTAGCCATTTTTTTCATAGCTCTTAATAATCTTTCTTCTTCTATAGGGATCTCTACTTCTACATTTTCAAGATCTTCTACAACTTCTTCATATTCATCTTTTGTCTTGGGATTTATCCCAATTGCAATCAAAGTACTAAATATTTTTCCCTCACCTCATTTCTAAATTCCTTCATCATCTTCTCAAGCCTTTTAGTGTATAAGAACAAACAAGTGTTTTCCAAATCAAACTATTAGATAGATAATAGGAAAATAGAAAATAGTAAATATATTTTTGGGTGATGCAAGATTGCCAACAACCCAAGGAGGCTCCTACATCAGACACCCAAGGTGAAAAATATGCTCTATAAAGACTTATGAGAATATGAAGGAATTTAGAACATAAATCCCATGCTTATTCTTAATCTACAAATAATCTTCATCAATCAACATAGAAGTCTTTCAAAACTCACTAGTACAACCAACTACACCATTAGATATCTCAGATATACTACTACTACAACTTCCAAGATCAAATGAATAACACCTATTGTGTGCCTTCATCTGATTAGAAAATTTATTACATTTACCTCCTCCCTTTATCATAGGATCAATAGGAAATTTAACCACATGTTATGTTGTCTTCAAACTAAATGTCTTGAAAACACTCAGTTTTGTTTCCTTGCTATCTTCCTCTTCCTTCAAAGGAATCATAACGAATTTCTTATGATCCTTCTCAATTGTAACACTATTTTTTTTCAATCATGTGCAACTCCTCTATCATATTTCCAAATTCTTTCAACTAAAACATGACAAACACTCATGTATACTACATGACATAAAGCTTCATCTTTAAAAGATCTAATGATGAAATTAACTAGACATTATTCTCTAACCTGTACCCAATGATCATCTTGAAACCAACTGATACCATAAGGATTATAATGCTTCAATCTTTTGAAGACCAAATTGAAATCTATGCAGATGAAAACATCAAGGGTGAGATATTAAATAATATTATACTGGAAAATGATAGAATGTAGACATGGATACAGAATAGTATCATATTTTAATCATAACTAATCCTAGTTTGTAGAGTTTGATTTTAATTAACGATATAAAAATTATTGAAATATTTATATTGAATATGAAAACCTAATTATGTTATTTATTATATTATTCTACTTATTAGCTGATGAACTAAAATGTTTCTATACTCTATAATCAATAGTTTTTTGAAGGTTCTATGAATTAGATAACAAATCACATAGACTTAAACTTAGAATAAACACACTTAAAATGGAGTAGTTCATCGGAATAGATGACTTCATGAAAAGTGTCAACAATTTACACTTATAAACAATCCCTAAATACACATAATTAAAATATATCCATCAAATCTAAACAAGTAAATTGCGATAAAAATATCATAACTTGATCAACTAAATCTTGAGAACAATATCACAATTTTATTTATCTCCTTTTTAATATTTTTAAAATTATTAATAAAAGCATACTTTGTGACTAGAGAAGACAGTGGCATGTACACCATAAAGACTACAAAGGATGTCTAAAATGTTAACAAAAGTATGCATTTCAAACCTCACACTCAATGAGCTTGTTGTGATTTGGGAGAAGATTGGGAAAGCCCTTCCTTGGTTTGTATGTCAGAAGAAGAAATCTTGGATTTAGCTAGAGGCATGTTACCATGTCATATAGTCCATACTACTTCCTTTATGTTATAGGCTCATTGATAGTACATAAAGAAATAATCTAGATATCATATTAGGTATATGAAAAGATAAAATATCATTAACAACTAGCTTGGATTGGCAATTTCTTTCATAATCTATTATGGATTTGTTTACTTTTGGATGTTCACTATGCAACCAATAATATTCTATATGCATAGTGGCTTCCCCAATACATGACATCTTCATCAATGGGTGTCAATACAATTTTAAAATGGAAGAGCCCAAAGACATAGATGTTGTAGAATCATCAAATCTTTCTTTATTGAAATAGGACTTTAGAACTGCTAAATTGAAAATATAGAATCACTAAATCTTTGTTCAGTGAAATAGAATTTAAGAACTAAGATCATCTTTATCAATGACTATGGACATTTAGATTTTAAATTTATGGTTATTTTATTTAGTTAGCATTGACAATATTTTAATAATGTTACTTGTGCAGGTCCTTTGCTAATACCATATATTATGGATAATTTTCTTAATCAACTATTGTTAACATTGAAATAAAAAAGAACAAGAGTGCCTAAAAGATTTGAATTATCTACTTCTCTTCTCTTCAACTTCCTGCTTGGCGTTGAACTTTGAGACAACATCCAATGATAGCCAAGGTGGGTTGTTTCCACATGGATGTGGGCCCTCCTAACTTGTTTCTTGTTATGAACTCCTAGTCTGAGAAGGTAGATCATTCTACTGACTGCATTAACATTACCCTGGTGATATGTCATATGTTAGGCCCCCATGGAGATAATTTAGCATTCGTAGGTCCCCTTCCTCCCAGGGTGGATCTAGCTGCCCTCTGCTTCTAGGAAAATAAAATGGAATGAGATTTTTTTAGGATCCAAGGCTAACCTCATGACTAGGGACCTCCTGAAGGTGGTTTTGGGTTCTAATGGCCCAAAAATCTTCCTTAGCTAAAATTATAACCTCATCCTTCAAGATCTTCTTAGTAGAATGATTCTAAACATTTAGACCCTCTATTGATATGGTCCAAAAATGGCATGTCAAAGGAAATTTATGGGTAGTGTGTTAGTGTCTACACTACCAAAAGGGATTTTGAATTCAGGTTCACCTTGGATTTGGATGTAAACTTCATGTTATTGAGTTCTTGGAGATGTGAGAAGCATGTTTTTTTGTTGGCCCATTGACCTTCACTACATGGTCCTTATTTGGGTTTTTGTTCTAGAAATACCCCTCAAATTCTAAAATGAAAGAGTCTTAAGGGGGACTAGAAACTTGTTTGGCCACTTCATCACTCTTGACGAGATCACTAGATCAGAGTCTAGAGTTATTCTTTTGTAGGATCTTAGTCAATGTGCCCATTAAATAACCCTTTCCCACCTACATTTACCTAAAATCCAAATGGGGAAAGAAGATCTAGAGACTAGTCTACGAAAATGTTGCCCAATTCTACCAAAATGCTCAAAATATGGTCACCTGGACCTTGATTGCATATCACACTCTCATAAAGAAAAGCATATGGTTTTATCCCCTAGTTTTTCTAAGGTTAGAGGTAATGAGGTGAGTATGACCTAAACTACATTTCCATTTATAGAGATAAATGAATCCCACCCATCCATCCCTTGTTGGTGATTCAACAAGTTACTGAGACCATTATGGAGGAAATAGAAAGCTACCCCTTCACTGAAGAGATCAATGATATCCTATGTTCCCCACAACCCCCCACCCAACTAGGGCCAAATGAACTAGGGTTGGAAGATAGGGAGATCCCTAAAAAATCCTAGAAGTGGTTAAGGACATTGATGGTAAAGAAGGAAAAGCTAAGCCAACCTTGGCCACACTAAGGTTGACCATTAAAGAGCTCTGAGGTGCCTCAAGTTTTAACTTACCTAGTCCCTCTAAGAACTTGATGGGATGTGGAAACATAAAAACTCTAATAGTGGTACCATTGGAGGAGAAGATTATGGATGAAAAAAGTGGGTGAGAAGAGTAAAAAAGGAGGACCCAAGCTAAATGGAAAACCAACATGGAAAGTGAGGTAGGGTGAAAAGACCACATGTTCAAATAGTGAGAGCAAAGGCCAAAAACATGAATATTAATAATAGGAAGAAATCAACCCTTGAAAGTTCCCAAAGGAAAATAAATAAATGAAGGTCTTCTCTTGGAATATATGAGGTTGTAATAGTCCCCAAAAATAGGTTGTGGTTAAACAATTTCTACTCACAAATAAAGTCAACATCTTGCTCCTTTAGGAAGTTTAGATGAAGTATGATAACTTTTCTCACATTGTAAATTGTCTATGGTAGGGTGGTGAATTTTATTATGTTGAAGCTAATGACACTTCCAAAGGAATAGCCACACTATGGAATCAAGGTAAACTTTCCAGGGAATATCATTTCCTTCTCTCCTAAATTTTTGGCTATGATGTTTCATAAGCAATATTTTTCTTGGCTTCTTTTCAATGTTTATGCTCCTAACTTACATGATGGTAGGTTGTAAAAACTAGGAGGATATCATCGAGGTTTTAACCACCAATGGTAACATGAAGGCTCTTTGTATGAGAGATTTCAATACTCCCATCTTCCCCTCAAAGAAGTTGGGAGGCTCAATGGACTTTAATGATAGTATGTTGGCGTTGTCCAACTTCATTACTACAAATGATTGATGGACCTTAAAATGCTAGACCCCAATTTTACTTGGTCAAACAATAGAAAGGTGCAAGACCTCATTCAGGTTAGATTGGGAAGATTTCTTTGCTCTATTAATTGGGACATCTCCTCTTCCTTTACTCTTCATGCTCTCCCCAAGAAAACTTTAGATCATTCCCCTATTCTTGTAGTTTGGAAGGAAAAATCTAGGAGAGGACCCCAACCTTTCTGTTATGAAATAATGTGGCACTCTCACCTGGAATTCCATGAGAAGGTGCAAGAGTAATAGAACATCAAGGTGATAGGTATGGCCATGTTCAGGTTGACTAAGAAACTAGAGCATATTTAAAGGGAGGTAATAGAATGTACTAAGACATCCTTTAGGAATATATTTAAACAAAAGGAGGTTATTAAAATTAAACTGAATTGGCTATAGAGGAGTATGGAATTTGGGGGCGTGTTTTCTAAAGATAACCTGGAGGAAGAAAATTGGTAGAATAAATGGAAAGAAAATATCACAAGGGAGGAAATATTTTTGAAGTAGTGATCTAAAATCCAATTGTTGATGGAGGTTGATAGGAACACTTCATTCTTCCACAAGTTAGCTTCCACCCACCAAAAGAGAAATACCATTACTTCTCTCCTTAATAGAGATAACTACTCCTTATAAAATCCTTATGGTACCAAAGGATGGGTGGCCCAATTATTTAAGGATACTCTAGCTAGTCAAAGTGTCAACATGTACCTGGGGATTAGAGATAATTTCATCATCTCAATCACAACTTTGTTGAAAAATAATGTTCATGAGAAACTTCTTGGTCTAGTCACAAAGGAAGAAATCAAGGTGGTAGTGTTCTTTATGAAGGCTTTCAAGGCCCCAAGACCCAATGGATTCCCCTTGCATTCTTTCAACTCTTTTGGGAGCTTGTTAAAGGTGATCTTAGCAAAGTTGTTAATTATTTTTTTAGAACAGGTAAATTCCTATGAAGCCTAAACAAGATGTTTACTATCCTAGTGCCCAAAAATTAGGACCCAAAAACTCTTGCTGACTTTAGACCCATCAACCTGTTGGCTCCTGATTTAACGGATTTGAAAATGATCAAGAAACCAGACGAATGCATCTAAGGTTAGCAAATTCCTATGATAGATGCACCTAACTGCAGTCTTGGGCCAACTATAAGGCATAACTCCTTCTTCACTTCAAGCTCTGCAAAACCTAGGTGGGTGAACCTCAGATCCAATTAATATGGTACTAATGCAAAACATATTCCTAAATCTATTCAAAGCAGATAAAAGCCCTTATTTCTCCTAATAACCTATACAATAACAAAGAAGTGCAGTAGCAAATTACAACTCTATGAAATGCACAAGCTAAGTGAGGCCATCGCATTTAGGTTCTTCAACATAAAATGTAAAGATGATTTAAATTTAGTTTTGATTTTATGTGGGTGGGGAAAGAAGATGAAAACCAAGTATAAACAACAAACTAATGATCTTGTAGCTTATCAGTGCCTGATCCATTGGGCAATTCATGAATCTCCCTCATGCATTTTGGATATTTAATACTTATTCATATATTCATATATATGATCTATCCATTCACCTTGTAAATAGACATCAATGTTCAACTTAAATCTCATTCTTACCTGATATCCTCCTCAATAAACCTGCAACCGTATTGAATCTCTAAAGCATTTACATAATTCCTTGAATTACAAGCAACAATGAAGCAACATACAACCTTAAGGGACTGCACTTATGATCTAGGCTCTTTGTTCCAAGACCATAAAACATCACAGCTCAATTGAGAAAGGAGACAAGATTTAAACTGAAACTAAACACTTGTTGTTCCTTGTATTGATTTTCTTGAAATAATACATAAAAATGCATGAACTTAACTCATGAAAAACCTAATAAACGAGACTATTCAATGAACAAATGCTATCATACAAGAGAGAAAATGGCGGGAATGAGAAGCTAATGGGATGGGAAGGGGGTATCACAACCAAAGCAAAAGCTTCATGGTCTGGAACCAGCACATCTTAGATCTTCCATTCAGAGTTCATCAATTCCAGGGCCAATTCTACTAAGTGTTTTCATTCCGAAGAAACTTTCAAATATTTTCCAACCCTTGCAAAGGAGAAGAAGAAAGTATAAATATCAAGAGGGAAATTCCTAGATTCAACCTACAATTGACATGTGTCTCCTCTAAATTCCCTCCTAAGAAGCTGAAAAAGCCTCTCTCTACCTTCTCTCTATAACTGAATATCTAATTCCATCATTTGGCCTCTACAAGGCATCAAATATCTCATAAATCTCATGATGAAAGAATGTAACTAATTTTGGTGTTAAAAATGAAATCATGGTAAAAGTGAAAAACTAGTTACAATAACCTCAAGAAGCTAAGAAAACATCTCAGAATTGATTTTCTTTACTTTCACATTTCACCAAGCCTTCATATCTATCCTTTAACCAATTCTAATGATCAATGTTTAAATTTGTCTATTTTGCTGAGAACACCCCAAAATTTGCAAATTAGCTTATAGCACGAACCGGTGAGTACCTGTGCACAAACTGACTTCATATGGCTTTATCCCCTGATTTTTCTAAGGTTGGAGGTAATGAGGTGAGTACCACCTCAAATACACCTCCATTTATAGAGAAACATGAAGACCACCCATCCACCCCCTAGTGGTGATTCAACAAGTTATCGAGACCATTATGGAGGAAACACAAAGCTACCCCTTCACTAAAGAAATCAATGATATCCTATGTTCCCTACAACCCCCCACCTGACTAGGGCTACATGAACTAGGGTTGGAAGACAAGGAGATCCCTAAAAAACTCCTGGAAGTGGTTAAGGACATTGATGGTAAAGAAGGAAAAGCTAAGCCAACCTTGGCCACCCCAAGGTTGATCATTAAAGAGCTCTAAGGTGACTCGAGTTTTAACTTACTTAGTCCCTCTAAGAATTTGATGGGGTGCAGAAAAAATTATAAACTCTAATAGCAAGACCATTAGAGGAGAAGATTATTGATGAAAAAAGTGGGCGAGAAGAGCAAAAAAGGAGGACCCAAGTTATGATGTTTTATAACCAAGATTTTACTTGGCTTCTTTTCAATGTTTATGCTCCTAACTCATAGGCTAGTAGGTTGTCAAACTAGAAGGATATAACTGAGGTTTTAACCTCCAATGGTAACATGAAGGCTCTTTTTATGGGAGACTTCAACACTCCCATCTTCCCCTCAGAGAAGTTGGGAGGCTTAATGGACTTTAATGATAGTATGTTGGCCTTGTTCAACTACATTAGTACAAATGATTTAATGGAACTTAAAATCTTGGACCCCAATTTTAAATGGTCAAACAATAGAAAGGTACAAGACCTCATTCATGTTAGATTGGGAAGATTTCTTTGCTCTACTAGTTGGGACATCTCTTCCTCAACCCTTCATCAAGGTGCAAGAGTAGTAGAACATCAAGGTGATAGGTCTAGCCATATTTAGGCTAACTAAGAAACTAGAGCATATTTAAAGGGAGGTTACAGAATGGAGTAAGACATCCTTTAGGAATATATTTAAACAAAAGAAGGTTATTAAAAATAAATTGAATTGGCTACAGAGGAGTATGGAATTTAGGGGTGTGTCTGCTAAAGATCACATGGAGGAAGAAAATTGGTAGAAAAAATGGAAGGAAAATATCACAAGAGAGGAAATATTTTTGAAGTAGTGATCTAAAATCCAATTGTTGATGGAGGTTGACAAGAACACTTCATTCTTCGATAGGCTAGCTTCCACCCACCAAAAGAGAAATACCATTACTTCTCTCCTCCATAGATATAACAACCCCCTATGAAATCCTTATGATATCAGAGAATGAGTGGCCCAATTCTTTAAGGATACTCTAGCTAGTCAAAATGTCAACATGGACCTAGGGATTAGAGACAATTTCATTATCTCAATCTCAACTTTGTTGAAAAATAATGATCATGAGAAACTTCTTAGTCTAGTCACAAAGGAAGAAATCAAGGTGGCAATGTTCTCTATGAAGGCTTACAAGGCCTCAGGACTAGATGGTTTCCCCCTTTATTCTTTCAACTCTTTTGAGAGCTTGTTAAAGGTGACCTTACCAAAGTTATGAAATATTTTGTTAGAATGGTAAATTCTTGTGAAGCTAAACAAGACATTATTGTCCTGGTGCCCAAAACTTAGGACTAGTGCCCAAAACTTAGGACCCAAAAACTCTTGTTGACTTTAGACCCATCAAACTATGTAACATGGTTTATAAAGTGGTCTCTGAGGAAATAATTAACTAAATCAAGCCTTTGCTAGATAATTTTATTAGCCCCTTCAAAAAAGGGTTTGTCTTGGGTCAAGAAATCCTTGACACTTCTAGCTTAACTCATGAGCTATTACACTCTATGGATAAAAAAATAAAATTGAGGATGGATCTTGTGTTGGATGTTTCTAATGCTAATGATCGAGTAAACTGAGACTTTCTATTTTCCATCATGGCTAAGATTGGCTTCAACAAAAGGATTATTGATTTAATTTGGTTGATGATTAGTTTGATAGATTTCAAAGTTATTAATAATGGAACGCCTTGAGGCTCTTTTTCCTTTGGAAATAGGCTACAACAAGGTCATCCCCTCTCACTCTATTTTTTTAATCATGGTGGTGCAGGTTATGGGAAGAAACTTTATTTCAAAAATGGAGGAGGGGTCCACTCAAGGAACAAAACATTACACTGCTATCCCCTGTGAGGTTATACAATAATTTGTTGAGGATATCTTCATTTTTGGTCTCTCTTCTATTCTTGAAGCTAGACATTAGATGAACCTTCTGGGAAAGTATGCTCGTGTTTGTAGAAAACACATCAACTTAGAAAAAATCAAAGTGTATTTCTTCAATGTGGAGGTACCCTTGAAAAATAGGGTCACCCGTATTCATGGTTGTTATGTAGCCTCCCTCCCAGATACATACCTAGGACTCCCTTTCATGATCCAGGAGGTTACTTAGTAATTTGGAACACAATGTTGGAAAGGCTTCATAAAAAAATTGGCTAGCTAGAAAGGAAAGACTATCATTAGAGCAGGAAAGCTAAAATTCATTTGCACTTCTCTACAAGGGGTTTCAGTACACTTCCTATCCATTTTGAAAATATTTATTTCTATATCATATATCCTAGAAAGGATCCAACCATACTTCCTATGAATTGGATTAGAAGAAAAAAAGGATCAACCTTGATAATTGGGACACTGTTTGTAAACCTAAAGCTATGGGAGGATTGAGAGTAAGAAAAGTTGGTAATCTTAAAAAAGATCTTCTAAGAAAGGTTGGTTGTAAGCTAGAAAAAGATTGAGGAGGCTAGCAATATTTTTTGAAAGCCAAATACCTCAATGGATCCTCTTTCACCTCCTAGCTATTTGACATAAATATTTTGTATGGTTCCAAGATTTAGAATAATGTGATTAGGAACCACATTGCCCTACAATAGGGTCTACATTGGAAGATAAGTAAAGAGAGATAAAATTAGATTCTAGGAATACAATTGGATGGGAGGTAAGCCTCTAATTTGCAGTAAATTTTTCCAAGTCAGAACAGATCTAAAAATAACCATTTTCCATTTAGTTTCTAATTATATCACCACCTCTCGCAAATGGAAACTATTGAACCCCAACTTAAGGGGACCTTCGAAGGATCTAATTATTATTAAGGATTTATAGGAGACGGTCAAGCTTGCTAGGATCACTGCTATCCCTTCACAAGATAAAATGCTTTGGGACAAAAAACTAATAAGGTGACTTCTCAGTCAAATCCACTTGTCTTCAATTGGTGGACTTAGAGGTTCCTAAGCTTTGCTAGGATAATATATGGATGCAACAACTCATCCCCAAAATCAATTTTTTTCTAGTGAGCTACTCTCTACAAAAAAATCCCAACTATCAACAATATAGAAAGACATGGATTTCAATTCCCCAACAGATGTATTTTCTACATACAGGAAGAGCAGGATATTTTCCACCCCTTTGTCTCCTGGCCATTTGTTTCATAGATTTGGGCTTTCATAAAGAAATTCTTCAACATCAATTGGATCTTCGATAACATCACTCATCAATTTTTTGATAATTGGGTGATCTCGTCAACTCACCCCTCCCCCCTCCCACCCACCTCCTTTGGAAAATTTTACCCCCACATGTCTGTTGGAGTGCTTGGAAAGAAAGATATATCAAGATATTTAGGAGGTTGAGATGACTGCATAGGGCATTAAAATTATGACTATTATACAACTACATAAAAAATTGGTAGTGGTTAAATGGAAGATACCTGAAAGTCCCCTCTCCTTGTAGGATTTTCAAGTGTCTATTTGATGGAAGCTTCGTGCAAATGCTAATATCGTTGATAGCTCAAAGAGGCTAGTCTAGGACAACATTGATTGACACTCCCCTTGTGTGGTTGGTTGAAGCTCAACTTTGATAGGGCTACAAAAATGGTCATGGTGTGGGTGGTGGAACTATTGTTTATGGGGGAGGGAAATTTATATTGGCCTAAAATCATAATTATGGAACTAACTAGTCAAATATTCGAGAGGCTTTGACACTGCTATGGGGCATTAAGTTCATGATCCATCTGGGAAATCATAAGAATATAGTTGAAATAGACTCAAGTTGATTATTGATGTTGTTAATTAGTGGTCGAAGGCTAGATGGATGTTGGTAAGTGTGTTTTATGACATTTGGCCACTCTTATAAAAAATTGACAAGACCAAGGTGGTTGACACATTAGCGAGTTTGAGATTTGACGTGACTAGAGTATAGTATTGGCAATGACTAGCATCCCTCCCACATGAAATTAAAGCTCTTTGAGAGTGAAGGTAAAAATCAAAAGCATGGAAAGAGTGGGAAATGTGTCATAGTTGGCTTAATGGGACCTTTAGTGTCTAGTTTTAGGGTGATGACATCAAGTTGTACATATCATGCCAAAAAATTATGATTTCATCTACAGTTCACTATGGAATTATTTCAAGGTAGATTTTGGTGAGATTTGGGGTTACACTGTCAAGAGCACATGGGGATGGAGAATTAATGATATCCCTATAAGGGCTTGTTCTTATTATGTTAGAAATTTCCAAAATTACAAGCTTAATGTAGGGACTTTTTCAAATAGCCTTTGTCATGTACCAAGGAACTAGTCAAAAGGTTTTTTTTTGTATTAACATAGTTCAATCAATTTGGTTACATCAAAGATCTTTTAACACACTAAGAATTTTACAAAATATTTTCAAAATATGCGCAGCGGGTGATATATGTTTATGCCCTATACATAAACTAGGAATGAAACAGATTCATTACAATCTTGCAATACCTTTTAACTGCTTACACCACCTACTATTAAAACCAAGTTTTATAATATAGTTAATACAAAAAGCAACTGAATACCAATCCTGACCAACCATCCAAATATCAAAAAGTAACCCAAATTCTGGGCTGACCACTCTATCCATCTACAACATGATCATGAGAAGTGTAGTTTCCACCTTTAGCTCTATCACCAGTACTAAGATATTTGATAAACTAATTCAAATCATCCATCTCCATCTGTTTGAGCATATCCTTGTGTATCTCAAGATATTGACAAGACACAATATCATCTTTATGAATCAAGATCTGTCCCTCGCACATCAACATCATAAACCCATCCTTGGAGATTTCCAAAGAAGCTCCAACCTGTGACATCATATGAAAGTGTATGAGTTTACAATCAAAATTAGTAAGTTGTCTCCTTCTCTTCTGAAAAATCTCTACATTTATTTCCTTCCAAAGAAACCAAAGAACTTCACAAGTAAAGACAGACCAAAAATTGTTCATTTTCAAATCAAAATCATACACAAAAACAACAAGCACTTCACTCCAAGAAAGACTTGGCCTACTATTCCAAACAATTGGTGACCCAATGAAAATAGCCCAAATACCCTTGGCAAGGGCACAATAAAAAAAAGGTGTTCAAAAGTCTCATGGACTGAACAAACACCATACAAAATAGGACAACCATGACCATTAGGCAAAGTATTACCCATAACAAGTTTCTTCAAAAGCAACAACCATCTAAAGCAAGATTTCTTAGGCTCACACTAAGAATGCCAAAAGACAAAATGAAAAGGCCATCTATCAGTCGAAACCCTATACCCCACCCAAGGTTAAAAATAGAGCAATCCTCTTTAAGCATTCTGTAAATATGCCTAGATGAAACATTAAAGAAATGATTGTCATCTTTCTATCTAATATTCTAGACAAACTAATTTGAATTCATAATATGTCTAGGAAAGACATTTCCTAAAGCTTTAACAATGATGGAATAAGTCCTCTTTTGAGAATTAGGAATATTGAACTTGCCAGCAATCTCATTCCACATCCCTAACCTATTGTCAACCAAAATATCACCAACAGTAGAAATGCAAAATCTGTTCCAATTTTTTCGCAGAACAACTTTGTGTCGATGCAAGAGGTTTACCATTAGCTTCAACACCCCACCAAATAGATCTATCCAAAATAGAGTATTTAGGAGAGACACCAACTACATCCTTGAATGTAATAAGTTTCGTAACCTGAATCCATGCCTTCCATAAAGACTGAAAAAACTTTAGATCCAAACACTGCAAACTCAAAGTTTCCAAACACTTTGTCACAAATTTGAACATTTTGCCAATTTTTCCATTTTTTTTTTATAGCAGATCTAGAAATATTATTTCTAATTAAAACCTTCCATGGTTCATCCCTATTTAGAGCTTGAATGATCCACTTAGAAGCCAATGTCATACCTTGATCTTTCAAATCAATAATCCCCAAACCACCCTTGCCTTTGGGTAAACAACACCACTCCCATTTAACACAATGTCTTTATTTATTCCCTAAGCCATCAGACCACATAAAATCCATCACATTTCTTTCTAGATTGCTGCTCTGATATTTGGAAAATAACCACGCTGAAGAGAAATATATTCAATGAGCAGATAACACTTTCTGTACCACTTGAACTCAACCTGCCAGAGATAATAAATGTGTTTGCCATGTCAAATATTTCTTCTCCGCTCTAGAAAAGAGCCACATCCACATATCCTTAGTAGATGGTTCGATGGAGAATGGGATACCAAGATACCTAACAAGTTCATTAGGTCCAATCCATTGCCAGCTCTTATTCCCCACCCACATTGGAGGTGACACCAACCATCCAATAATGGATGATTTGTGGGGAGCCACTTTAGCCCCAAATATGAAGCAAAAAATGTGTAGTCTATGGAACATATTATCAAAATTAACTTCATCCAATCCTATGAATAGGGCAGTATCATCAACAAATTGACAACTAAGAAAAACCTCTTGATTGGGGAAAGTAATACCCCTGATAGGAGGTCCTAATTGAGAAGCTTTGAGAATATAAACTAGTGCATCAACAACAATTACAAACAACGAGGGAGCAATTGGACATCCCTACCTTATAGATCTTTGAAGAATAATCTTATCAGTCAATTCTCCATTAACATCTATCACTGTAGAAGAATCATCAAGTAATATTCTAATCCATTTACAAAAATCAAGAGGAATTTCAAAAGCTTGCAACATCGCCAATACAAAAGGCCACTCTACTTTGTCATAAGCCTTTTCAAAATCTAATAGAACCATTGTTGCATCCTACCCGTCATGTTTAGCCCAGTGCATTGCTTCCTAGCTAGTGATGAGATTTTCCAAGATAAACCTTCCTTTGATAAAACCAGTTTGTCTAAGAGAAATAAACTCATTAAGGAGCCCCCCAATCCTCCTAGCCAAGATTTTAGCAATAATTTTGTATGACAGATTTAATAAGGTTATAGGTCTCCAATTCTTAACCTTTGATTTATCCCCACCTTTTGATAACAGTTTAATAACCCCTTTATTAATGTCAGCTCCAAGTGAGCCAATTTGGTAGTCACTCTCATACAAATCTATCAATTCAGAACTAGTCCACTCAATATTATGCTTATAAAATTTGGCAAGGATACCATTAGGCCCAGGAACCTTATCATTAGCTAGAGAAAGAATAGTATCCTTAATCTTGTCCAAAGTGATGAATCTATCCAATTCCATAGCATTCTTATTACTAATCTTTTTTGGAATAAGCTTAAGACAATTGTGTAACTCTTGCTTCTTAGTATCATTGAATTCTAAAGTAAAAAGATCTTTATAAAACTATAAAAGGCCTCCTTAATGCAGCTAGGGTCTTTTTTTGGATTTCCATTGACTTTAACATACTCAATCATCTCCTTCTTATGTTTAGCCCTGATGATATTAAAAAAAAAATTAGAACTTTTATCTCCTTCCTTAATCCAATTCATCCTAGCTCAGATTTTCTGCCCTCTAATCCTATACTGTTGAATCTTTCTAAGATGGGCTTTAGTCCATATAAGTTTCTCCTCTAAATTAGGATCACAACCCTTGCTCTGAAGATCTCTTTCAATGAAATTCAAGGAACTCTGCAAGGCCTCGACTTCTTCCCCCTGTCTCTAAGAGCTCTCTTCTTACCAATAATTAAATCACAGATTTCTTTGTGACAATGAAGGACCCTTAGTCCTTACCTTGTCTTTCTTTCTTCTTGTTGCTTTGTCCCTTTTCAATCACTGTTTGGTGCCTTTGCTTGGCTGGCTCTTCTGTTTGTATGCTCAGTCCCATAAACTATTTTGGTTTTTCGTGGACATTAATAATTTTATCTTATCTTATCTTATCTCCAAGAGTCCACCAAATGGCTCCACCTATCCCCAGGATTCAACTCAGAGTTACACAATTTACAAAGATATGTCACCATATGAATGGCCCCACCATCCTCCTCATTGTTTAATAAAGAAGTGTTGAGTTTAAAACCATTTTTAGATTTCCTAGTTTTATCAAGCCCATTATCAACAAAAATATTTGCATATATTGGATGATGATCAGAAAGAGATGTAGGAATGACACTAACAAGATTATGACCACCTTTATTAGAAATACTAAACACAGAATCATCCACATAAATCCTATCAAGCCAACAATATACTCTTTGTCTCCTAGACTGATTATTGCACCAAGTGAACCAGCTAGTAGAGAATCTTTTCATTTGCAGAGCTATAGGATCAATAATTCCATATTTCCTCTTCAATCCAAACCAGAAGAAGAACTCATTACCTTTCAACAATGTACAGAGCCTCCACTTTTATTTCCTTATTCTCTATCATATTAAAATACCCAATAAAAATCCAATGAGCTTTAGGTAGATTACAAGTTAACCACTCCCATAATGTAGCACACTCTCTATAGTCATTAGGGGCATAAATGTTATAGATCCCAAAAAGCCTTTCATCCTGATTAAACAACACCCACATAGCTCTGTGACATGGAGATAATATGTTCTCAACAATCTTGTCAACCCAATGTGGGCCAACCATGATAGCTTACCCACCTTCACCTCTGGGATGATTAGATTAAAAACTAGTAGATTAATGAAACAATTTTGACTGCTCGAATGGCTAACTATAGTGGCAGGTTAATTGGCGATATGTTGAACTGGAAGCTAGCAAGGATGCTCAGTCTTGCCCGCTAGAACTCGACTCTTTAGAAAACAACTAACCAACCTAGTCTCAGCGACCACGCCTGGCATTGAATCGGGTCGGGCTCAAAAATGTCGCACGTGAAAACGGACGGGGCGGCCCCCTGCATGCCCCTACCATTTTTATAGGCAGATCCTTTGCAAGCCCCTACTATTCTCTAGGTAGGCATTCTCTATCTCTACGTAACATGCCAACAACCTAAAAGAATAGCCCTACAATCAACAGTTCTCCTCCCGACATAATGTTGCATTCTCAGATTACGGGATGACGTAATGATGCATTCTCAAATTCCAAATAAATTTCAATATGCTATGGGCTTGAAACTCGACAATCTGAATTTCGTGTAAATAGGTAATATCTTTAAATTTAAGATTGTTACAGCACTTCTAACCAAGTATTTCCTGTCAAACATCTCTAGACCATGCACATTCCAACTATGTAAATGTATCATTTATGTAGGAGAGATTTAGGTTTATTATACAAACTATTAAAACAATCTGACATCTCATTACCACTCTTTCTATTTTCATTAGAAATAGACTTTCTTTCTACCATTTTTCTCTTCCTTTTTGCATTCTTATTAATAACATATGTAAATGGTTCTTCCTCCATAACAACATCTAAGTTACCACTGCCAAGTATATCGATTTTAATACCAATTCAAAGAAAGAACAAAATATTTCAAAGATGACAAAATAAGAGACCCAACTAGGAAACAAGAACTTAATACATAGACATGTAGACATTGTTTCAGCTACATCATATTTGAGGGAACAATTGTCAATCTAACATTTTTTCTTAGAATGGAAGCAAGAGATAAAATGAGAGCACTACGATATATTCATAAGAATAAAATAATAAGTAATATAATGACAAAATAATAGTGAAGAATCTCATGATAGAAATAAGATGTTTCATGGTGATTAGGTAATAAAGTAGTAATTGAAGTTGTACTTACCATAAAGGTGATTTTTTTTTTTAAAGTAATAGATAATAGGTTCATGGTAGGGTTAAAAACTTAGCAATAGAAATTAGGTTTGTAATAGGTGAATAGATATGCACATAAGTGAGAGAGGAAATCCATGGTAAATAAAATTAGAATATAAGTGAATCAAGGAAGAAAATAAATAGCCACATTAGATGTAAAGAAAAGAAAAGAAAATAAACTTGGTCCTATTTAAAAATAAAATTAAGTTCATGTATTCTGAATTGGATAGTTTGTGCACGTACATAACATAAGATATGAAATGTACAGTTATAATATGACCTCCAATTGATACTTATCAATAAAGTACACTGGCAGCAAACAACTTTAAGATTGTATCACAACATCAAATGTAACCATGTAGAAATTATCGCAATGATGCTTCATGGATGAGGCTACTCAAAACATGGGTTTTTTAGTTGCATAATTAAGGATTGTCAAAATATCATTAATAACATCAATATTTCTCAAAGGTGTGCATAGAAATAATGCAATTAAAAATTACAATTTTTTTTAAGGATGTCATATTATTCATCTAGAATATGCAGAATGACTAATAAACAATTCATTAGTATTGGTGATCTCTTAAATGATGTCAAAAATTAGTGACTACATTTTTTATGATGTTTTGGCAATCAACATTGGTCGAACAAGATAAATAAAAAGATAGGCATAATCATCTCTATAGCATCATAATCATCTTTCAAAGTAATCCATTTTTCTTTAACGGGCCAAAAAAACCCTTAAATTGGCATAAACAATAAGTATAATGAACATGTGATATTGTCTTACAACTTAATTAGTGTAGATGTCTTAAATAGAGTAAGATCAAAGTAAATAATGATTATGATAAATTCCAACATAGAGAGTTCAAATTAAATATTAAGAGAAATAATGTCAAAGAGCAAATTACTATGAGAAAACTTTAATTATAACAGTGTGATTGATTATGGTGATGCTTTGAATCGATGTTTATTATTGATTTATTTTGACTTGAGAAACTTAGTGTCTTATATTTCCATATGTTTTGCTTGCGCATAGTGAAAATACTAAGTCAACAAAAAAATGCATCTATCATCCAAGTTGAGAGAATTAAAATCAATGTCTTCGATTTGACTATTACATTGTTAAGTTTGTGCACAATTTTTAATTTTTTATAGATGATGCCATTTCATGTCTATGTGAGGTTAGTCTCAAACATACATTAGATACAAAAAGCAATAAGATACTAGTTCTAATTTTAGGTGTGTTCATGAATGTTAATATGAATACAATTTACGTAGTCTTCATTTATGTTGTCCATAAAGCTCATGATGACCTCAATGTATTTTTTTAAATAGTTTTTCTTTAATATAATAATATTGCAATGCAAGATAATGACTTGAAGGACAGTGTAATGTTGAATTTTTTTCCCTATCCTAACCATTACTCACCTTGTATTATAAAAGTATATTAAAGTGCGAAATTTACATGTTAACAAATGGTAGATGTTATAACCTATAACTAATGTGCTCAAGAGTGTCCAAGTGAGATACTTCACATCTATGATTTCCAAACCATTGTTTAGGTGGTAAAGACAAAGGGAGTAAAATGCATTTTAGTAAGTCTTCACAAGCATAATAAAAAGTTAGAACATTGTCAATAGAAATGTTAATGCCTTAGTAATACCAAGGAAGGTCACAAATTGAATAAAAAGTAGTAGAAAACCAAGCCAAATAAAACTTATTTGAATAAAGATTGGCTGATAATCAGTTCAAAAAAATGCATTGATACATTAATGTGAATGGAAGCTCCTAAATGTTATTCATCAAAACAATATATTGATACATTAATGTGAATGGAAGCTCCTAAATGTTATTCATCAAAACAATATAGGTCATTTTGATTGGATAAAGATTGCCCAAGGATAATAGTTTAGATGAGGAAATTAACAAATCAATAAAGTTGTCTAAATGATGCTCTTGTAAGATTTAAAAAGATGTTCTAAATGATGCTCTTGTACAAAAGATGTTGTAAATGATGCTCTTGTACAAAGATGTTGTAAATGATGCTCTTGTACAAAGATGTTGTAAATGATGCTCTCGTACAAAATTAAAAAGAAATATATAACAAAAAAAACTAGAATTATTATTTTATTTATTATTAGAACTGTTACAAATGGTTCAAAGTCTAGTTTTGTAGACAACTTGCATAATATCTATTAGGAAAAATAGAATTTCAAATGTCAATCCATATGCCCGATTGACTTTTGACAAAAAGGGTGTGAATGAATGAATGAATGAATTGATGTTTTTAATGGCATCCACGAACCTAGAGCAGTCTAAGGGACCGAAGAACAACCGCACTAGATAATTTCAGAATTCCTTTCCATTTCTAATCTTTTAGTATGTATCTTAACCAAAAAATCAGCAGTCTGCTTTATCTGATCCCCTTAAATAAACTTTATGCATGTTGTCCGCCATTAAAATGACATCATAGAGTGAGGACTTCAATATCATAGGCCTTCAGACAGGTCCTTTCAAATCCACTTCTAAATTATTTTTTTGAATATAAAATAAATTAGCCCATAACCAACCTCACGGATACTAGTCTACTCAAAGCAATTCGCAAAGCCCGAGTAATTGATACTTGAATGACCTTCGGGTAGTGGAGTCAAATCTCATGGGCATCTCAAACGGGGGCCTGGAAATAATATCAAAACTTCAGGAATTGAAGGTCCTAAAATATTGAAACAAGCTCTAAAGCCGTGGAATCTTTTCTTAGAAGCTCTAGACTCCAAACTCTTCATTTTTAATACTTTTTGCCATCAAATTTTGGTATTGAGAGTTGTTGCCATATTCCCTAAAACTTTATAATCAGTAGGCCGTCTTGGAGAAATCCAAATTTATTAAAAAGCTCATCTTTCGTGGCCAATCTCTGTTTTTCAAATATTGCCAATAACCAATTGCTGACTTTGCACGCCATATTTTGACAAGCGAAGGGCAAGAATCTAATTAACTACTGTAATAATTATCCCCAATCATTCACTAGGTATCAACCAAAGCAAGAATAATTTTAAGCATTTAATTTATTGGGCTTAGAAAGACAGTATACAAAGGAATTATAGCCAAATCAAGCAAAGTTTGTACATCCATTTAAAATTTATCCTGTTCTTTTTTTAATCTCCCACTATAAAGAGAATAGATGCATTCAATCGGCTCTTGTAGAGACCACAAAAAACTTTCAAATAATGGACTACATTTCCTCGTGCTGAAAATGCCCAACAAAATAATAATGCCATTATGCACTGTCTTCCCTCTCATATAAAGAATATGTCCAGCAAGTCCCTCATATTGCCGAGCCCTAAATGTCAACTTTCATGTTATGCTTTACATGGTACAAACTGTGACCAACCTGAGATGAATTTGCCGAGAATTGTGGCTCATCTCCAAAACTTAAATAAATAAAAAGATGGATCATCAGCAAAAACTCACAAGGAAACTGGCACAAATACATTAGATTTATTGATTGAAAACTTGATCCAATATATAAATGAACACTTGGACTGAACTGGGGAAATGCTACAAAAATAAGGCTCCCATTGAACAGACAAGTTCTCAGGCTTAGACTACTACTAAATTCTATATCTCTTCAAACATCCTTCACGTAATGTCTTTCCCCCAACTTCTCCATTACAAACTGACAGATACCCTGCCAGCCACACCAGCAAGATACATTCATGTTATGCCTGTTCTGCAGTAAAATGAAGCATCAAATAAAGCAGACATTCTTTTAACTGATTGCTGCTCCTTTCGGGAAATTTATGACCTTGCCACCATTAGGTTTTTGAGTTCATAACCCTGCATTACAAAATTGCGGACCTTTGAAACTTACCAGAAACAACAAATTTTGTATCTTAATGGTTGTGAAATCTAAAATGGTAACTGCTGACAAGTCCTCTTCTATCTGAAATAAATGCCAACAGCTTGTCTTCAAATACACCAACAAATTTATCAGTCAGATGAATCTTTTGGTTTTGATTTTTGCTTCTTGTTTTCGAAGGAAGTTAAACCAGTACCCAAGCCAAGTGGAGTTTTGTCTTCTGAATTCTCCTCTTGTACATTTTCCCTGGTTTCTTCTACACAAACTTCTGCAGTTCTAATTTCATTCTCAGAGTTGGTGCTACTCTCCTTGCCTGCCTCTTGCGAGGATGTTGATGGAGAATCACCTGGTGGTGCCTTGTTTGCCATACTGGAGTTGATTATATTCAGTAGCTCTGTAAACTGAGGCAAAGACTGTGCAGGTACACCTTGCGGCCGGACATTAAGACCTCTTGCAACAGCTTTCTTACGGGCCTCAGCTGCTGCTCGTGCTCCACGTTCATCCATACCCCTACCTCTAGGAAGTGTGTCAGACATTAGTACAGCGGTTGCAGCTTTGTTCAAGGATGTCCGCGACCGGCTCCCAGTAGGCCCACCAGTTGCTGCCTGAAAAGCCTGAATTAGATCGGGACGAGCCTGCGCAGTCCAACTGACAAAGTCAGGTACTATAACGAAAATAAAGCAGCCCCTTACCTTCTTCGAAGATTAATTACAATTCTGAACCTAGAAACAACTCAAATGGCAAAGAATAAAAGAAACAAACCATCATGTACAACAGAAAACTTGATTGAGTTACTTTGAAAATGCTGGAAGAATCATTTCTGGAGAGTAAAATAGACATCAATTTTCATCTTCATAATTACTGATAAATGTCTATGAAGAGATAAGCAGTTATGGGAAGATCTAAAGGATTCCACCGAAGATTACAGGGCTGGCCAAGGGGAGTATTTCACCTTCAGAGCATCCACAGCTTTTTGAGTAGCATCTAAGTCAACAGCCTGTCCTTTCTGTTTCTGTGCATTGATCTGCATATATAAATACAAATTGAACTGCTTTAGCATTTGACATTTACCAGATTTAGAATATCAGATAGCAGGTATAAAAATATCTGTACACATGCCTGAACATCTCGGATCTGAAAAGTCTTGATCCAATTTGCTGAGTCCCGTGTCCTAGAATCGTCTTCACCAAGTTGCTTTGCCAATATGTTATAAGTGCTCCGCTCATGCTGGTCATTCGGAATATTTGAATATTTTCCAAATCAATGTCTTCCATAATCCTTATTAACAATTTAATTATAAAGGAGAAAAGATAATGATTACTTACTTGAAGAGAAAGCTTATATGCACCCATGCAATTGAAAGCAATTGCAAGAGCATGATAACAAACAGCTGTTTGGATGTGATCATGTCCCAGAAGACGCTCATTCTTTTTCAACGCTTCTTGAAGATAACGCAGTGCTATATTCATCCTTCCTATGTCCTGATACATCATAGCAATATTTATGAATGTTGCAGCAACATCTGGATGGTCTGGACCACATGAAACATTGAGCAAGAGCAACGTCCGAGCCATATGCCTCAAAGCTAATTCAGTTTGGTTCAACCCATGATAGAAAAGAGCCATGTTACCATAGCTGTGAAACATGAAATTATGGAGCCAATCAATATGCATTTCACACCTCATCCAGAATTTCTTTAAATGCAGATAAATGGAAAACTACAAATGTGATATGTAGTTCATTAACAAGAGATTACCTGTGTGCTGTGTCCGGATGATCCAAACCAAGGCATCGCTCATTTATGATAAGTTCTTTGTGCTGCTGCATTATAGCTCCAGCCATGTCTCCAGCATGATAGAGAACCATTGCAAGATACCTACAAGAAGTTTATAATGCTCAGATGAAAAAACCATAGATGTACTACGAAAAGAGTACTGGCCGAGTTGGAAAAACTGGCCAAATTTTATGGCATGGTGAGTTTTTTATTCTTCTATTGGCACGAAAAGCTCTTTAAATTTTTGGCCGAGTACTGGCCAAGTTTTTGCCAAAAACCCGACATATTTTTGTTAAAACTCAGTCATAGTTTTATAACGGCACTTTAAGACAAATAAAGGCCCAAATTAATTTCATTTCTCATTTCTTCACTTGTATTTTGCTGAGGGGGAAAATAGTGCACCAAACCTTTGTAACCCAAACACTTGCAAACTGATTTCTATCGATTTGAGACAGATTTGAGGTGGATTTGTGGTGGTTTTTGAAGAAGATGACATCAATGATTTGGAGAGGCAGGCTATGAAAGAGGGCAGTGGATTTAGTTTCACGTTAGATAACATTGAGTTGCTGAGGGGGAAAATAGTGCACCAAACCTTTGTAACCCAAACACTTGCAAACTGATTTCTATCGATTTGAGACAGATTTGAGGTGGATTTGTGGTGGTTTTTGAAGAAGATGACATCAATGATTTGGAGAGGCAGGCTATGAAAGAGGGCGGTGGATTTAGTTTCACATTAGATAACATTGAGTTGAATTAGTAGTCATTGTTAATGCTAGGAGAAGCTAGAGGCAAGGCTGCATCTAGGATGGAGGACAAGCCATAGACTGAATTAGACATACTATGTGAGGATGCACAGTCATGCCCATTACAAAATTCTACGACTAGACCCTCTACTTCTACTTCCCCCTTAGCTTTTACTAGAGCTAAGAAGAGGATTTATATAAATATAACATTCAAGTATGATTTATGCTTTAAGACATATTTGAATAAATATCTAAGTTGCATGAGTACCTCCCCCCCGAACATGGTTCAACCAAGGTGCGTTTTTTGCCCTGCGAGTTCAATCGGGTTCGAACTAGGATTGAACATGGGTGAACCAAATCGAAATTTTCAAACCCAGTTCAAACCTGCAGCAAACTGGGCCCCGCAAACGGCTGGAAAAGTGTTTTTTAGGCAAGATTTAATTGTTTTTTGGCGTCCATAAAACCTAAAAGTTGTTATGAATAGCTTTTGTGACCTCTTATTGTCAATTTATGTTTCTAAACAAGTTATTTTGTCTTAAGGGAGAGCACATGAGTTTTTGAGCAAGCATCTAGTTGTGCAAGGAGTTTGAAGATTGATTTGTTGGTGTTCTTCAAGTGTTCGTGCATATTCATACACATTTGCAAGCTTGCAATGGCTGAAAAAGGTAAGATCTTATTCCATTTGCTATTGTTTATGTTTAAGTTTTTTCATTTTTCCATTTCTCTTTCAATCTTCATATGTTAATTTTCCGTTTTTCCAAAATTTGTCATTTTCTTGCATATAATTATGAACATGTATCTAATTTCTTGCCATAGGGAAAGGAATGGCATCTACCTCTTCATCAATAGGCAATATCGAACAAGAATGGAACCCAACTTTGATTCTCTTCTATGGAAGTATGTAGACATTATAAAACCCCTTCCAAGAGGTGGTGCATTCTATTGCAAATGTCGGGGTTGTGTAGAAAGAAATGGTTCCTATTATCATGTGGTAGGTCATTTATGTGGTTACACTGGAAGAGAAGTCAAGAAATGTCCTGGCCAAAAGGGTGCCCCTATATCAAATAAAACTGTCTTAAAATATATTGAAAAGCATGAGGCAGCAGAAGAGCGAGAAGGACTATTTTACTTGTGTATTGTGTATACTATTCTAAAATATGTATCTAATAGTTGTTATTTGCTCCAATTTATGTCACAGGTTGCTGAGACCCATTTTGCATCACATATAATTGTCATTTTTGGGGGCCAAATGAATAATTAATATATTATAAAATGTGCAAGTATAAAGCAAAAAGGTTTTTAAGTGAAAGGTGTGCAGTTGAAGCTAAGTTGCACAATGGAAATTATAAATATGGCTCCCATTATAAGAATTGATCATCCAATTGTCTATTGTTTTTTATTTGTCTCTTGTGAAGGTTTCTAAAGTTTGTGAATTCCAAACCATTGCTGAAGTATAATGGATTTGAACTGAGTTTCTTAGAACCTTCTCGTAGTGTTGCTAATATGGCTGAGAAGTGAAGTGTTTGCTGTGTGTTTGGCATTACATCATGGGCGTCTGAATTGCCCTACTGGCAGTTTGTTTGGAGGCTGTGATCAATACCTTAGCAGCTGCAATCAAGATTGAGGGACAGCAGTTAGGAATTCGGCCTGCATTTTGGCATCATTACATATGCACCTAGCATTGGGAATTTTGGTTAACTATTGCATATATTTGGAGCCTATGATTACATATTGGAAGGCAGTGTTTTCTACAGCAGACCTTGCATTCACTTATTGGTGTGGGAATCTCTGCTGGGAATTGACGTTCATGATTTAGCTGCTGCAAATCGAATTCTATTGCAGATTTTGCCAAGTTCCTCATCCTTAAATGTAATTCCATTATTGATGAAAGGATAATTTTGTACAAAACTCTTCATTGCAAACAGAAGTTAAAATTCAATACTTGGCTCAGCTAGAAATTATTGTGGTGTTATATTTATTCATTATTTATTATTCAATTGAAACATACAAAATTGCAAAACCAAAATAGTTCTTCAACATAGATATAGTATGAGCCAGCAGAGCTATTACAGTTGTATCATTGCATGGTTGCCTAGTGTTTGAAAAAATGCCAAACAATGTCTTAGTAAAGAGAAGTTGATGTTGTTTCAGCTATAAGCAGCAGAGTTATTACAAATTTGCAAACACAAAAAATTGGCTTCTTATTATCTTCAATAAAATGGAATTACAATATTCTGTAGGCTAGAACCACCATATCATATCTTGAATTACCCTAGACAACCCTAGGGACCCTTATATAGGCAATTTTCCACCGCCCAAGAAGGTTCTAGAAATTATAGCACTTAACTTTGAGATCGACTAACCCTAAGATATTATAATTCATATTTTACTACATTAGAGAAGTCCCCCAACAACTTTCAGAATTCAAAAAGAAGTTTTTAAGGAAGTCCATTTTCTCTAATTTCAAGTAGCACAACTTTCGAAGACCATAACTCATTGGCAGTTGCTCCAACCGGCTATTATGACCCCATTTTGGAAATGCCATGAATTTTTGTACAATGCTTAGTTGCGCATACTCTAGTAAGTTATGTTTGACCCCTTTTCGGAGACTCTAAAGCCTTCAAAATTCAGTTCAAAGTTTTTATACACTGCCAATACCGAAAATTTTCAATAACTTCAAAAATAGACTTGATCTTGCAATGAAACTTTACTAGCGGTTTGATATATCTAAGATGAACCTTCAGGGGAGAAATCAGAACATTTTGAGCTCGAACGACCAACTTACTAAAAATAGTTACCTTTCAAAAATAACAACTTTGCACAGAGATAGCCCTTATTGAAAAGACAAAAAAATTAACTTTTTTGGTGATGCAAAATTGCCCTTACACCCAGGATGCTCTTGCATTAATTTAATTATTTCCCAACAACACCAAGAGAAACCCAGCCCTCTATCTCCTCACTTATACCACCGTGGATGCCTACGATGGTCTGAGCTTATTACGTCCATGCGAGAGTACACTATGAATCAACCAAACCTCCTTAGTTGAATCCCTTGCATTTCTTTGTCTTGCCTAATCCCTTACATAGTTTGAAGCACCAAAGAGTTGGCAAGCTTAGGCAAGTTGTACCAAAACAAAGACACTCTCTTTCCAACCTCCTTCAAGTTCAAACTTTAATTTCTAAATCAATGTTGCTTTTGATATTTGAAACAGCAAGTTACGATCTATTTGCAGCTAGGAACATCTCCTTTAACACATGGCATGATTTTCTTTCAACAATCTCTAAACACCAAACTTTCTCTCTTATCGTTGAATGCATCAAAGTTATGACCTGGATCAAATCTATAAATATATAGCTCAAACAATTCACATTTAGCAAACGCTCAATGACTCCCATCGCTGATAAACCTTTGGCGCTGGATTATTTCGTGACTAAGGTATATTTAGAATATCGGTAAAATTATATTGCAGAAATGATATTCCCAATGTTTACAAATTCATGGACTTCAGAACTTCAGCCCGATAGAAATCAACTCTTTGTTTGCCGCTCTAATTCCAAACTGTATAATTGTGCTAATGAAATTAATTTAAATCCTTTTCCCAAAGATGTGACATGTAAAGGCCCTCAAAAAAATTAATATAGTCTGCCTTTTCTAAGTCTTCACGCCAAAAACTATTCACGAGAATGTCTTAAATCTATGATTAGAAATTATTTTTGGAACTCGTATTGTAGTGATGATGAATCGTAAATATGATCTGAAATATAGATATAATAAACTTTTTTTTATAGTTCATTCTCATGATGATGAATCATGAAATATGATTTAAAACATTGAGTCCAAAAATTATCTTCTCTAACTCACTGGATTATAAGTGTCCACTGCCATTATAGATAATAATAGAATATGACTCAAAACATTAACCAAAATAATATACATTCTTTTGTCAAGACATTATCTAATAAAAATAATAATAGATCATGAAATATAATCATAAACATTAATACAAAAATACATACAATGAAATTCACAAACTTTCAGTATTAAAAGAAGAAATGAATTGTGATCATTCTAAACTAAACTTGGAAATTAAAACTAGAGATAACCCAATGTGGCCAACATTATCTTTGGAATTATTGAATTAAGGGGCAATTGAAGCCATAATTATCACATTTTATCAAACTTTATTATATATTCATGCTCCAGATATAGTCGTTCTTTTAAACAGTGTAATGTCTTTTACGACCATGGCAACTATCAAGTGATTGAAAAAATGAAACAACTCAGCCAATCTTTAACATTTGCAAATAATAATAATCCATCTACAAACCCAGAAATATTTAATCAGCCTCACACTACATATTAATTTATTAAATATAAATCATTCATGTCTTATTTTGAGCAATTCTTGCTCATACTCAATATATAGGAAACTCCCCCTTATTAACCTAGTATTATTTATTCCTTCAGTTCTTACAATGTTTTCAGATGATTCTAACTCTTTCTGAATATTTGCTCTAATAGCAATTTTGATAAATAATTCCCAGCTCTCTAAATGATATTGTTTTAGAGATTGTTTTAAAATAAACTCCATAGGTTGACAAGATACACGGCTTTGATACCACTGTATCCCAAAAGACATTTTTTCACAATTTTCTCACAATAATTTTTAGAATATAACAGATAATTTATGCAAATAAAACCAACAAATATACTTGTAGATACTCGTATAAAATACTCAATAAATAGTTATTGCATTATAAACCAGCACAATAACTTCATAAATATTCCAATCTCAGATACAAAAGGTTATAGCCAGATTGGATAATAAGAAAGAACCTGAAATACAAGATGAACTCTGTCTTGAATCCACTCTGAATATGAACTAGGTTTCTGTCCAATCTGCCAAGAATCCTAAAGGCTTCCATCCTAAAGCTAGAAGATTCTCAAAATACTCCAAACAGAAATCAGAAAATCAATCACAGATCCAAGCATGCTGAAATGAGCTCCTCTTCCTTCTTTTAAACACAACCTAGTGACTCTTTATATTCTCCAGCATGTCTCTTTATTTTTTATTCTCTTTGTCTTTTAAATTGTCTTTTTTTGCACTTAAGAGAATAATATAAACTTATAATAATAAAGTGACATATTAAGATGCATATTAATTTAAAGTCATTTTATTAAAACTATGTAATCCTCAGGCATTAAACTAAATAATCAGTCGAACTCTAAAAATCATGTTTGATAGCTCATCAAGCGAGCTGCTCCAAATCAAACTCTGAAAACCCAAAAATACAGATCCCTGATGACTTACAATAAATAGTAAGAATCTGGAACCCTGCTATCTCAACTCTGATCTTCCTAAAAATGAAGATGCCTTTGTCAATCTCACACTGATCCTACCAAGTCCTATTTAGCCCAAAAGACAATGGTGAAAAGTGCCAATGACGAATCAGGAAAATGGCCAAGAAAAAGGGGACGTTACAGAACCTATACCACCCCAGATAACTACCTAAAATAGAGAGTTGACAAAGAGAACAGATTGTAAAAGACTCACAAGCACACATGGGAACTGGTCTCAACCTTTTCCCTTGTCTATTAGCTCTCTCTCTCCTACCTCTTTTTCTTTCTTGTTGATGAGCCTAGTCACTTGTGTACTCATGCATTCGTTACAATCTGTGCTCTTTGTCAGTTCTCTTTTGAGGCAGTTCTCTTGCAGTGTTGTAGGATGTCTTGTGTGCACCCTAGATGCTTTATTTATGTATTTATTTATCCATGTAGTGATTGTATATGCTAGGTTGCTCTTGTTGGTTTATTCTTCTTTCATGCTCATTTATTAATAATTTATTTTTAGGTTATCCTTTTAGATCGTCTTTACATATATTTATACACACATATTTACGGACATGTATAGTTATTTGTCATTTTTATATTTAGTTTAGGTGTATATAATTATGCACATGAAATATACATGCATACACAAAGAAAACCTTGCAAGCTTATTTTCAGAAGAATTTTTTCTTTTAAGGCTCCCTATCCAGCTACTTTCAACCTCTTATCATGTTATTTTTCTCCATTTTTTGGTTTATATAGGTGGTGGTTGTGTATTTGATGTGCTAAGAGCTCTTTAGTTCTCTCTACTAATCTATTTTTATCTCCTGTCAAACTATCGTCTTGATGATGAATCATTGAGTGTGATCTAAAATATTGATGGTAAAAAATCGTCAACAATCTAATCCAGAAACAATAGCTGTCTGTATTATTGATTGTTGAGTTATTTTTATGTCTGCTTGCAACTGACAAGTTATATTCATGGAAGTTTTAAATGGTCAATGCACAAACAGAACTGTCTACAATCTACATCTAGATTAGCTCAGATTTTATTTTTTGGAAACTCTGCAAAAGAAAACAGTGAACAACGACTGTTTCATCCATAGCCATCATGACCTCATTTCAAAGACCTATATAATAACTAGTGCTAGAAACTAGATTTCCACATCTCAGAAAAAAAGGGAAATGAATGTACCGGCAACAGTTGGCCACCTCTCGATGCATTGGACCAGAGACCTGATTTTCATCAAAGTAAATTTAGTACAGAGATTTGGGCAAATACGGCAAAGAAAATATTCCAATTACCAGTCATAGTCTAAAAGAGGTTGGAGAATACTACAAACCTGTTGAAGAATTGCAAAAGCTTCATGGAATAGTTCATACGCCTCATTAAGCTTTCCCTGCAAAAAGAAACAATGATTGGATATTTGATATTGAAAGAATGAAGAATACTACAATTTGTAATCAGAAAGCAGAAATGCAGAAAGAGTTCGTTATATGCTTTTATAAAAGAGCGATTGACAGCCATAGTGTTAAGTCATCGCCAACAAGGAATTTTCAGCTTAATTCCACTGGTGACAATATGGACAGATTTCTTATAACATAGAATCAGTATCAATGATCTTCAAAAAAGTTGTGCACCTCGGCCAGCTGAAGTTTGCCAGTCTCTATCAGATCACGAGCATCAGAACAAACGGTCGCAGAGTGCTTCACTACTGTATGCATGTCCAATATGTCTGATATATTGAAGGGAGTTTCTGAATCAAGATCATATTTACGGGCACCAATAGTTATACCAACCTGACATAAGCAAGGTGTATATTATGGTATTTCAGTACAATAAACTGATCAGCACAATATTACAAATGACTGCAAATTAAAAGTTAAAACCTTAGAGCATATTAATGAACCCGCTTATTAACACTTTCCATGCAAAGAGATCTCTACAAGATTGACAAAATCAATAACAATTTGTGTGGTTGCCAGATGTGTGAGAGCATTGAAAAATCCATAATCATCGATTCTGTATAAGCATCAGAATAAATGTGTACATATTAAAATAATTGTTACAAACAGCACCCATAAAAAGCTATGCATTTCAACTTAAAGAAACTCCAAAAGTATTATGTTGGAAAAACTAGCAACAAACAAAAAAACAACAGAAGTTAAAGAAATCAGATTAAATACATATAAAATAATAATAAATGAAACCCGAGTGCTTCAGAATACAGTTTACATATATTATGTGCACAAACCCACCATTAAATGTTTCTATTTTAACCAATTTCTTTTCACATAAAATTACAGTGAAAAGGCAATTGAGCAAATCGCCTCAAGAAACATTATTCCAGAGAAAATTGCATGCTATTATAATTATAGTTATACAGAATACCCAATATGAATAATCAAAAAGAGTTGATAAAGCAAGTGAAGCAATATGGTTAAGTAATAAGGTCATATAAATGAGAATCAAAGGGAAATGGGAAGAAAAGGCTTAAAGTACTGTCAAAACAAGGAAAACAAAAACCAGACATGAAATATTAAATTATAATATCAAAATGTGGTGCATTTTTTATAAAGTTTGAACCTAGATTTGCGATCAAATTATAGGTAGCGGTGCAATGTGCAGTGGAACTTGAATCCTATTAACTTAAAACAACAAACAAATTCATTTTATGAGGTACTTCTAAGAACTCCATTGGAGCATCTTGTTTGTTGTATCCAACTCTCCACACAATACGGAAAATAAAAACCTTCATCTACACAAGAAGAGAAGAAGTACGAGATTCTGAAATAGCAGAACACTATGATCACATAACTGTTGACAACATGTAAGATAAAATGAAAAAATTGAAAAAAACAAACATGAAAACAAAAGTTAAAAGAAAAATGAAAAAAAAAAACTCTGCAATTTGTCTTCACGAACTAAATGCTCCAAACACAGAACTGATTCTAGAAAAAAGATCTAAAATTGGCATTTGCCATCCTTCAAATAACATATGGTTGCTCCTTGCCAACTCATTTTCAAGAAAGAAATCAGGATGATTGGAAGATATTTAGGTCCATTCATTCAGAAAACGTGGCTTTATTCTCAAACTCTTGGCACCAAATTGCGATATTTAGCTGCAACACTTCTTCAAAAATTTAGATAGCTTGGACAATTCATCATAATCACCTAGAAGACTGTAAAAGTCACTAATGGACTCGATCTCCTAGACTCACGTTCAAAACCATGATTAACCTTCCACACGAAAGCAGCAGAGGCTGATATACTGGAATATGGTGCAATAACAAAGTAATGATATTATCACACTCAAAATAATACAACATGCATTAGCACTCCCTTACAAACTGAGCTGACATGAACTCGTATGAGTTATCTCTATATAAGCCTGAATAGCTCACAGGAGAGGTGAGTGCTGATTATATAGTAGAACATGGGCATATACTTCTAAGTGAGATGATAACCTCCAAATAACCAAATCAGGTAGGAGATATAACTACTTCATAAATGCCAGAAATGTGGTTATGCCAACTCTGGTAAAGACAAGGGAATAGTTGTGGGGTGGTGGCTGATAAATCCAAAAGAGGATTTGACATTCAAATACCCAAAGTTGGGTATGACTGACACTTGTAATTGTAGGATCTTTCCATGTATCCTCCTAATTATTCTAATATAACCTAAGTTAGCTTAATATGTGTAGGAAAAACAATATTCCCTAACATAGGCTAAAATAATAACCTACACCAACAAACCCCACTTTAAGCATAAGCTTAGGTGGCGGGATGCAAAGATGGGTCCTAGCTACAAGGAAATGTTAGGTGCCCATTTACAATGATAAAAATCTCTGAAAAGATGAGAGAGAAAAAGAGAGGGCACACAGTCCCTTAATATAGAATCTCCTACATTGTTGGTGAATGTTCGAAATGAGAAGTTGAAGATAGTCCAAGACCGTCAAACAATGTTTCTGTCCTTAGGAAGAAATAAAACCAAGGTTATTTGCACAAGATCCTCCCATTTCTGAAAGGAATATGTAGGAAGAATGATGAAGATGTGTGAATATGTAGGAATATAAATTTAGAGAGTGCAAGAAAAATGATAAAACTTAATTGTGATAAAACTTTGATTGCAAGAGTTCGCAAGTGCGGTCATGAGCGTCCTTCATATACTTATCAAAGAGAGCGCAAGCACTTTGACCATTGGAAGCTACAAAATCAGTAAACTCATTTGTAACTATATTCTCCATTTCACGATCCTAGAAAGTTTTGTAAGTGCTTTCATGAACCCTTCACTACCTTATGTATCTCTGTATAGTGGCACCCTTAATGGCATAGTAATAATTTCATCACTATAAAATTTGGGAGTCAAGTCAAATGCAAGAAGATGAAGTGGGGTGGTCAATTTATTCCACAGTGCAACACAAATTATCTACACTTCTTTGAAGAAAGTTTATTTACAATCTTGCTCCTTTTGATCAATGTTGCATCTCATTTGCTCAAGCAATGAGTCAATGCCCATGGATGATCCATCATTGTATAACGGATCACACTCGTGATGGGTTCAGTGAAACTAAAAAGATATTCTACTTGTTCCTGATAGCACGCTGATGGCATTCCTTTGGGGGAGTATCCTAAGCATTGATTAAACAGTTGAGGTTATTGATATGTTGCATTCATGATTGTTTTTGTCATTGATGTCAAGATAGTGTTGTTGTTGTAAAGACTGGCAGAGTAGAAGACAAAGAAGAAGGGCGTACGGACTGTGTATTGATGATGAGGTCAAGCGTGGTTGAGGATATATTCTACAGTATGTCCTAATGACATGGACAAGTGCGCATGCAAAAAGTCAAAGATATGTGAATGTTATTTATGATTTACCGAGGATAGTGTGTAGACAAAGTACCTGAGAAGTTATTTCTGGTGTTTGGATTGTATCTCTTGACAAGGATAGAATCCTGATAAGTAAAGTCAGATAGTGACAGTAGACAAGCTGTTGATGATGTCAGCAAGTGCGCGAGGTTTGAGGTCACACATGTGAAAAGTTGTAATTATCGTGAGTCGACAGTGTTTTGTAATTGCAAAAAGATCTAATGAATTGTATTATCTTAATGAGGTCCTATTATAATTTAATTGGTAAAGCCTCAAGGCCGACTCAGAGAATTATTTTGAGGACATGGTATAAAGGAAGGTTATTTTCCTTGTGATGAAGTGTGATTTGTGTATTTTGAGCAAGTGATATGCAAAGTTAGTAAATGCGTGTAAGTGATTGAAGGGATCAATGTGATGCAAATTTGAAGATCTGGTATTAAAATCTGAAAAGATATTTGGTGCGGTATTGGCACAATAAGAGGACGGAGAAAGAGTTCGAGTTGCAAAGTTCTATTTCATTTCTATTATTCTACAAGGAATAAAATACAGAGACCAATTGGATAGTGAGTTCGATGGTCTTGTCCCTGAAGCTGTTTGGACAGTGGGTCCATTTGCCTTCTACAACTTCAAACAGGGTTGGAATCTCCTAACAGGGATTGATATGTACTGAATGCGTTTCACTGGCTCCTAATAGAGTTCGTCCTCTTACAAGGAACTCTTGTATTAGTACATCATTTTGTGGGTACCATCCCCACCGGGGTTTTCCCTCTAATCAAGGGTTTCCATAGTTAACATATTTGGTGTTATTGTTAATGTGTATCTTCTTATGGTTGCTAATTATATAGTTCACATGCTTAAGGTTTAATAAGATTGAAAAAAGTTATATAGATCTAAGAACTAATTCACTCCCCTCCACCCCCCAGTCATCTTGGTGGACTTTACTTTCTAATAGTTCCCACTAAGTGATATCTAGGATCATTTGTTTTATGTTTGTTGCCTTTGCAGTATTGGATTGCCTCCATAGTACCAGCTTTGACCAATAACCATGCTAGCAAGTAACTTTAGAATACAAAATTCTAAAGTTGAGGTTTTCCGATTACCTTTAGCATCTCCAACTACAAAAATGATCTACAAATGGCCTATCACATGTGATGGTTTGTGATGAAAATTTGGATCTCTTTAGCTTCTACATAGATTTCTTTGATCCAATTTATTTTCCTACCCAGCTTTTGTAGCATAAGGTTGACAAAATGCACTAGACAAGGTGTCCAAAATATGTGCTCAAACTGTGTCACAATAAACATCCCTAAAGCTTACAATTCTCTGCATTGTCCGTTATTACTTGGACAACATTTTGAGGGCAAACATCTTGAATGCACTGTAGAAGGATGTTAGCAATAAATTGTGCATCCTTTACTTGCCCTTCATAATCTACAACTTAAGAAATATTCCCCCTTTAGGGCACACTACAATCATGTTAATTAATGGTCGAATTTTAACATCCTTCTACCCATCAGAGATATTTGATGCCCCTGTTGTGCATCCTTTACCAGTGTCTATGCTTTTTACCTCCTTTGCTAGTAAAGTGCTATGCACCTTCTCATATCCTAGCCCATGTACCCTTGTGGAGCTTCATTTACTTTTCTCAACATATCCTGTCAATATGTTGATCATACACAATTACATGACAAACCATTTGCATATAAACGTCTTGCAACACTTTGATCTGCAATCTCTTTAGCATCATTTTTATATGCTCTGTCTAATGGCCCTTTTCTTCTCTTCACATTGGCATGTTCTTCAGTTCTACCCAGAAATGGGTGGCTCTCTACTACAACATCAAGAAAGTCATTATGAGATGGAAGAGGCCTACTTGATCTCTTCCCTTTCTTCGAAGGATGGTGTGTGCCATGACAAGCTTTGCCATCTGCTTCCTCTTGCTCTCTAATATATCTTGCTATTTGTTGAGGTGGTAATCCATTATCTTCCTCTCTCAGACATACTTTGATACCATGTTGGGGAATCACACAAAAATGGGCTTTCACACAACTATATGACCTTTGGTACCTTACATTACAAAAATTGCATGTCCATACAAATGCACTGTTATAAATTTATATCAGATTTAGATGGAAGGAATTTAAATTTATTTCAAATTATTTCCTTGTTTGTAATATCTCTAATATTGTCACCAATATTGTGTTTTCAGATTTCGAATGAAGATCAAATCACACTAAGTCTATGTATATTTAATTTCTTTGAGTAAGTATTGCTGCTGTGTATCTTGTATTCACACTTTTTTGCATTTTCAATGTTTTCCAAGATATGATTTATCTGATAATTGTATATCACACAAAGGACATGTCCCTGGAGACATGCCTCTGCATGAGATATGTCCCACCCGTATCAGGTGCCTCTTCATTTCAATGAGTCAAATCACAGATTAATGCGATGTATTAACATGCCGATTCATTATATGTAGTCACTGCAGTAGTAATTGCAGTCAATATGTAAATGGGAATAGACATTGTTAAATTTGTCAAATTGAACAAAAAACTACAATAGCTGCTCCAGTCCAGAGTTAATGATTAAGATAGTATCAGCCAATTCTTTTGAAGTTATTGTTCTTCAACTTCTTACAATAGTCAGCATTGAATATTGCCACAGAAAATGATAATATGCAAATAATGTTACCACCATATCAAAGAAGCTTATGGAGAATGACCATATATGCAAATAGCATGACTGAACCAGGATCCTTTACGCCATCATTATTAGAATTACTGAGCTGAGAATATCTGTAGCTGATCCATTACCTAATGATTAGATAGTATCAGTCAATTTTCAGGTTATTGTTCTTCCCATACACTGGGCTTTGAATTTCACTATAGAGATATAGTGCTACCAAGCCAATGAAGACACGTATCATTAGAATTGGTAAACATCAAATTTCAATAGCTGCTCCACTCACAACAAAGTCCAAAACTAATGATTGGGCAGTATCCATAGATTATCTTATCTTCCAATAGTTTTTAGGAATTGAATTAAGGATGTCTTTTCTATTTGTCTCTCTGCTCCGATGTCCCAGTCAGCTAAATCCACTTTCTAAGCAATACGCACAAACCTTGTGGAAAAAATTTCAATATAGCTGCATTGATTCAAAAATCCCTTTTGCTGCTTTATAGGTGAGATATATTAGACATTACATTTACTTCTAGAATTGGAAATTGCTAGTTCTCTCCACTCACACCTGCCTGATTTGGTTAGCGATTCCATTGACATAATTCTGTATCCCAACTATTCTCTGCTTACAACTTTACGATATCAAAATTCATTTGCTTTCCTATGTACCCTGCAATCACTTCAACCTCGTACTTAGAATCGATGTGGAAAATGTATTCACAACCATGATATTGAACGAATAGTCCATTTATCAATGGTCAACACCATTGGCAAATGCTTTCTCTATTTTAACTATTTCTTATGCTAGTTGGATACAAGTATATTTTCCAGCCTTACTGCAAGTCACACTTGCAGTACTGACCCTACCTGGTTCAACTGAATTGATCCACTATACTGATCAACAACTTTTATTGATATGGTTCGCTACAATCATTAAACCTCTCCATAAACTATTCATCTTTAAAACATGATAGAAAAACTAATGCTGTACAGAACTAAATGAAACCAGATTCACTAAAGTTAACATGCTAAATTGTTGATATAGTTTCTTAAAAGCTACGATAGAAAGTCCTCCATAAAAAATTGTATATAAAGCTAGTGTAAAGATTTCAATTTGTCTCATAATGAGCACTGTACTTAATGCCACTTGAAGTTTCTTGCTTTGTTATATTATCTCTCAAGCCCCAGCCCCATTATTATCTTATGCACACAGACATACATCATTCGTTAGTCTGCACTCGGAATTTATCCTTGCAAATTTATATTTGATAATATAGAAAAGAGCGACAAAAAATAGTTAAAATTATGCAACACAATAATTACAAGAGGACATATGTAATAAATACCTTTTGACAAAGATTACGAAATGTTGACATCTTCTTCACTCTTATTTTCACGTCTTCAGGTAATTCGAACTGCATGTATCATAGCAGAAACTTAGAAAATCAAAAAGCTAAAGCCTCATTAGGCTACAACTAAACAGAAAAATAGGATTTCTCAAACAATCCAGAACTTGCCTGATACTTGAATTTCACACACTCCTTAATATCAATCCAGACTAACTCGGAAGTTATACACAGATATGATGACTGAATCTGCCCAGAACTTTTACTTTGCAAAAGGGTCTTACTGTGATTTTTGCAAGCCTCTACAATGGATTTAGATGTGTTATCCTGTTGAAACACGTGTATCAAACAGATAAAAACATTATAAACAAACAATACAAATTCTGATAAAATATTACCATTAGAAAAGATTTATAAATTTTAAGAAAATAAAATAAAATACACAATTTAACAGTCAACCAGATAGTATTGTGTTTTCCGTCTTAAGATTACATGACTCAAAATGAAAAATCTTATAGTGCTGAAGCAAAGAGACCAGAATTCTCAGTCTACGAAATTTCCCACCCTTAGCCAAATTTAATTATTTTGCGACTATATCAGGGTTCTAAACTTATAGTGCATGTAGTGCAAGGTGTGTGGGAAATTTTGTCATCCTAAGAAAGCTCGAGATTAGAACCCTGATATAGTTGCAAAAAAGTAAAATTGTATTTTTTTTTTTTCACTTGCAAGGTAAAGATGATTTCTACACTGACTAAAATGGTAACTATTGAGAATGATGGACCAATTAAACTTAATGACATTGATGTTAATGTTGATTTTCTTGAGCCTAATGATTTTTAGATCCTAGCATAGGCCAGCTTGTACCTCATGCAGTTTAATGAGTCAGGACAAGCTCCTACACAAGAGCATTATAAGAACATCACGCCCTTTACCGTAGCTCTATTTGTAGTATGGAACATCCCTTCTTTGAAAAAAGGTTGAAAATAATAACACTAATAAAATATAATTATAATTAAATATAAAAATAATATAACTATAGTTAAATAATGAAATTAATCTATAAATAATAATAAATCATACTGAATAAAATATAAATCAAAACACAAAATGGCACTGCATGCGAACAAAGAAAAATGAGTGAACTCCTTAACAAACATAGCAAAATATGTAAATACTCGTCCAAAATCAAAAACATTCACAAACTACACGACAAATGTTAAAAAAGATGAAATCAGGCATGCCAAACAAGTGGTTCACTTTATTAATACTAAATATGGGGAAGCTATATTTTCATAAATAAAAACTGCTTCAATGTGAAAACCGGCTCAATATCTTAGCAAATGAGGAAAACCCTAACACAATCAGGGCCTTTGAAATTCCAGACAGGAAAAATGAAGGTAGAATGCAGGTGCTTCACCATTGTAACCCATCCCTCCAACAAAGACATTTCCATGAGGAACTCTTTGTGAATGCTAAGGCAAACACGGATACGGGTCGGATCAAAGTAGGGGGGTAAAGAAATTAAAAAAGACTGACGACATTTCAAGCAAGAAACAATTCGGTCATGAAATAAACATGTAAAATTTAAAGTTTAATGTTCATAAGTGACATTTTTTTGTTTATCTAATACTTTTCTTTGTATACTATTTGATTTTAAAATTATAGTTAATAGGAGATAAGTTTCATTTTTTTATAATGAAGCATACTTTTTTCGTTCTAACAACTTAATCAAAGCCAAGTCTAATTTTCAAGTTAAATTCACAAGTATTATTATGAAGCATACTTTTTTTGTTCTAACAACTTAATCATAGCCAAGTTTAATTTTCAAGTTAAATTCACAAGTATAAAGTGAAAAGTTATAAATTTGGATGACTAGCTAATCAATACTTCGAACACCTTGTCCTTCATAGATCTGCCTTTGTCAATCCAAGACTAACATCTTCATGGAGCCAATCTCTTTCGATGACATATTTACTCTTTGAAATTTTCATGTTGCAACACAAGACATGTTCATGCCATCAAAATCCAAAAGGAAGATGAAATACCAGCATGACAAGGAGTTGGCTCATATGACTAAATCACTCGTCTCGTTTCCTCTAAATCAAGTATCAAGTACAGAGATTGGGCACATAGCGAGGCTGATTTTTTACAAAGAATCAAAGCTTATATCAACAGGGAGATGAGATGCATCAAAAAGAGTAGCATTCATCAAGTGTTTACTTTTCCCATGGCTTCCCTGAAACCTGAGTTTGTCTTGGGAAGTGCTTGACGTTTCAATCCAAAGACAAACACAATGAAGAATGTGGATGGCAAGGTCACCATCAGTCTAAATCTGAATGTTATTGAACAAATCTTCAAAGTTCCTCAGTATTCAAAATGTGTAGATTTGTCTAAAGAGATGTCTCTGCAACTGTGGAATAAGAACAAATTGGATTATCAATAGCACACAAATACATATTGATTGGATAATAAGAGAACCAATTTTTCTAGGTAGCCCAAAATAATACACAAAGCTGACTTTAAACCAAAAGTTAAGGATTTGATAACTCTCCTTAGCAAAGTCTACAGCCTCAAGGAATCTAGCGATTTTGAACCTTGGATGTATAAGTTTCTCCTTCAGATCTTTCATAACAAGGAACCCATCTACTAAAGAGAACTTGTAAGCACAGTGCTATGTGAACAGTTAGTTCATGTGGGAAGTTTAGCACCAATTGTTACATCCCAATTTTTTCCTTAATTTAAAATGTTCATATAGCCATCGAGATTCACATGAAATCAGTTGATAGTTAAATTTGTTATAATCCTACGAAATGATAAGATGGTTAGTCATTATAATTTCATGTGAAGATAACATGCTAGTTGATTATTTATCACGAATTCATGGAATTGAGAAGGCGGTTAACCGTTATGATTATTTATGATTAAATAACTTGTTATGGTAATATGATTTAACTACAGAGAATTTTCTTGTAGGAAGCACGTCGAAGGGGTGAAAGCATTGTTAGAAAAGAATTGGGCACATGAGCATCACTATCACTGGGCAAATGGGTATGAATCGTGAATCACCATGGTTGAGGACCTAACGACTTGAATATCTGGATACAATCGATGGAACTGCATGAGCTATTAAATCAACAATTTAAAACGTAAATTAACTTAATTAAAATAATACGTACCTCAAAGGATTTTGAATGATCTTTCACCTTATTATTTTAATATATACCTACACAGATATAAATATAAAGTGACACCATAATATTATTTTCTTTATAATAAAATGATGCCACCTCATTAATATATCTATGTGGACGTAAATAGATATAAACTATAATATTTTTCGATTTATAACCTTCAAATCTTCTCCCGTCCTTTTATTCTTTTACTTGCTTAAAACCTATTGAACATTTGGCATTTTTAATTGGCATTCAAGAGCCAAGATACTTCTTTATGTTATGGCTTCTTGGAAGCCAAGGAGTCACATTACCCTTTTATTTAAGTCGAGAGTGAGAGCCAGAAGACATCTATTTTTCCAAGCACCCGACTTTATATCTTTCCAAGCATCCGACTTCCTTGTTTTTCACCCGACTTCTTCATATTACCCGAGTACGTTTTTCTTAGCATTCAATATCTTTGCAGTTACCATCTAGTAACCATTGCATTGTTTTTTCCTTCCACGATTTCCTTGTTATACTTAAGTTCAGCTGAAATCGTGAGCAGTATTTATACTAGAGATTATCGTTCAAGATCTTTCCTGTTAAGAGTGAGGCGGGTTGTTGAGCATCCAGCAATGCTCCATTCTTTCCTACAGATTATACCAAGTTATGTGATTAACAAAAAATCCAAACATTGCACTATAATTTTTTAATCAGTTATTACTGCAGTCTGATTTTTATAGCAGTAAGATACAATTCCGGATTATGAAGCAGATCATCCCTTTTTATAATATCATCATTTAAGATGAATAAAGGCCAAGTATCCATGACATGATTTCATATTTATTTATGCTGTTGGATGTCAAAATTAAATGATATTATTCTGTAATGCTTATAGCTACTTTTCTCAAATCACGAAATTGTGATAAGCTGAAAACATATAATATTCTTTTATCAGTTGAGGATCAACAGATAGAGTGGGTTGCTTTGAGATTCAAACACCTGAGACTCACCCGACTGTATAGCCAAGGAAAAGAGTGAAGAGGTGAGAGAAAGGAATCTACAATAACATGAAACAGAATTAGATATGATATAACAATGTTTATTATTTTTAAAAGGAATCATTTAATAGCTCATGCATGATCATGTTTATTGTTTTCTCATACTGTCAAGTTGAGTGGTGTGATTAAGATACCAGGATGCTCAGTGGTTAATAAGGTGTTTCATGTCTATTCTGGGTAGAGAGGGCCTTTCTAGTTAAAGAAAGTGTGGGGATAAGTTTAAGGTTCGTGGTTGGGAGGTTAAGCCCCTGACAATGTTTTCCCTCTCCACAAGATGTCGGACGTGCATTAGATAAAGATAAACTATGCATTCAAACATTTGGTGGAAACAGGTATTTTTACTGTTATGATGTATATCCAAGTACACGGTAAGATTAATTGAGTTGTATCATCGATACAGTTATTTCTTTAAATTAAAGCAACTCTTATTGTCAATATAATTGGCAACTAATTAGATCGGTTAATCTTCTAATTGTATGTGAAATATATTTATTTGCAAGAGATAGATTTATCTGACGGATTGTTATTTCAGTCTTTCATTTATAAGAATAATGATTATGAGCATATATTCTAATCCTATGTTATTGCCATAGTTAAGAAATCGGAAGAAAAGGAATGATACAGCGGCATCTAATGCCCTAAATGATCCAATGGTAATTGATACAGTGGTATCTAAAGCCCTAAATAATATAGTGGTATCTAATGCCCTAAATGATCCAATGGTAATTGATACAGTGGTATCTGAAGCCCTAAATGATACTGTGGTATCTGATGCCCTAAATGATCCAATGGTAATTGATGCCCTAAATGATCCAATGGTAATTGATGCTCTAATTGATACACTGGTATGTGATGCCCTAAATGATATTGTGGTTTTTATGGTAATCGTTATTTGATATTGATATAGTGGTATTTGATGGTACTCGTCATTTGATTTTGTTATAGTGGTATTTGATAGTAATCGTCAATTGATCCTAAGTGATATTTGTGGACTAATTTGGTTGATTGCAAAAGCATCCCTACATTGATTTTCGATTCGAATTCCGTGGTATGTAGATTTTAATTTCCATAGTAAATTCATTGATGGTGTTTTCAGATGTTAGTTATGAGTATTTCATTTAACTGATTGTAACTATTAATCTCAGTCACATGAAAGAAATTTTGGGTGTCTAGGATCAAATGGCACATGTTGACCTAGATGTCTTGATTTCATATGACATCATTCCATATTCCAATATGTTCTACAAATATCAAGGACTCATGGGTCATAAGGAGGAGGTACTTGGAAAACTAGTGAAAAAGTTACAAGGAGCCTTAGAAGGCTATCAAATAGTAGAAAAAATGGGATGCAATGCCCTTATTGAGCATGACAACCTAGTCACTCAAGAAGAAAGGACCTCAGAATATACCGACAGAGTCAATGCTGATTTTGATTCTGAAGAATTCGAATCACATACAATGAACAGATTTGTTGCATACACGTCAATAGCAAAACACTTTTGGGATTCTCTTGCAGAGAATTACAAAGTTGTAAAATCAGCACATGTGAATGTCATCATAATATAAGCAATCTCAAAGACAATAGAGATCCCAAATCTTCCTATGGTTTATGATTGTATTGCCAAATATAAGGCTTTCCTTAATAATTTCAAGGGTTGCTTCAACCTTTATCCGCCCTCTTCTTTTTAGATTTTAGCGTCTTGATAGTTGGAAAAGATGACTTGTATCCAATGTCATTACATGTAATTTGATTGCATGTCCTCATGACATGTAATCCAATAATTGTTCTCACCTAGTTTTATCGGGTCAAAGTGGTTGAGTTTCTCCCACTTTTTCCTCCTCCTTTTTCTCACTTTTTTTCCTATATAAAAAGTGCCCCCCTCATTGCAAAAACCATCTTTTTACTGTATGCAAGAAAGCTCTGAAGAATTGTGCAAGGATAACTTTGATTGTGTAGTATTGTTGTGAAAAAAATGTGAATACAAAGAAGCAATTGGAGCTGCAACTTTGATTAAGAACAACTGTGATAGTGCAACTTAGAAGCTTTGACTGTAATTTGTGTTTGTTATCTTGGATTCATGTTGTTATTGCATGTTTAATAATAGAGCATAATGAGTTAAGAAGCAATCAAAGCCAAAGCTTTGACTAGGAGCAATTGTGGTGACACATAGACTAGAAGCTTTGACTGCAGCTTGTATTACATTCTCAATTCACAAAAATAGTTAGAATTCCCTACTTTAAGAAGTTTTTATGCCACAACAGTAGAGGTTATTCTTATAGAATAGATTAAAACAAGAGTTACAACCAAACCACTACGCTTTCAATTGGCCTTTTAGTTGGTGTTGGATTATTGGTATCACTGTTTCCAGCTAATAGATAGAAGTGTAGTTAGAGATTTCATCTTGCCCAATACTCGCTCTACGAGTAAGTGGACTCTTTCTTTAAACTTAAGAGGAAAGAACATTGGTAACACCCTTTCAAAATCTCTCAACTTCCTACTTACCTTGAGTTGAAACAAGGAATTTGGTGAGAAGGGGGACCTTCCCTTAAAAGTATGAGAGACTTTGTCTCATATGTTGTGGCTAGTCTACCTATTTTGCAATTGGATTTTAACAAAATGTTGGTTGCAAAATTTCCACCCAACAAAGCCAAGTCCAGTAGAGATAACCAAAAAGAGGAAAAAGAAAACGAGAAAACAAGGTACAATGAAGAGAATTTAACATCACCCAATCAAAAGGAACAAGAGGCAACAAGCAAATAGAGATTATGGAGGAGCAAATCTATGGATTATGACAACCTTGTAGATTTTTTAATACATTAGTAATATGTCAAATTGAAATTCTTTCTGTAAAAAAATTACATTAAAAGCATGGAAGTGGATAAGCCAAATGGTTAAGTTGACGTTTCTAACATGTTGGTTATAGGTTACTTCAAGAGTTAATCTGATCCTAGTTGGGCATTCCTGCCTCTTGTGGATTTGTTACTCCAAGAGATGGCTCTAGTCCTGGTTGGACATTCCTGCCTCTGGTGGATTTGTTACTCCACGAGATGGATCTAGTCCTGATTGGACAACTCTGCCTCTTGCAGATTGAGTGCTCCAAGAGGTGGATCAAGTCCTGGTTGGAGATTCCTGCCTCGTATGAATTGGTTACTCAAAGAGATAATTCTGGTCTTGATTGAACACTTCTGCCCTCTTATGGGCCAACTGAGCTATGTATACATATATTCATGTGTCTACTCTATGTTTTCATGTGCACGCTGTGTCTGCATATATTCACATGTCTACTTCGTATATGCCTCATGTATTCATGCATTAGCGTGTACGCTTTGTGTCTTCATGCATCTAGGTGTATACTTGGTGATTTTTCTTGTATATGCTTTGTAATTGGCTCCATAGTTTTTGTGATCTAGAATATAAAAATAAGCTAGAGTGAATCAAAGATATGCATTTATATTGGAGATCGTAGATGGAAAAGAGCTACTATCTACATCAGATCAATCCATATCAATTTGATGGTACAACCATGTTCCTTCTCTTGGATTATGGAGAGAAAACTAAGATCACAAACCTTGCAATTCATAAATCTTGGTTATAGGACTCAAATCTGCTTGATGAGATGATATCAGGCTGACAGAATAAAATCTACAAACATGAAGAAGATTTGCATTGAAATTGTCATTGCTTGAGATCAAGAACAATAGAATCTCCCGACATCCTAGTGTTGGGAAAACTCATTTTGCAGCCTCAAGGTGACTCTTCACCCATCCGAGTGGGAAAGAGTCCTTAATAACAACCTTGAGATTGCATATAACAACAGATTTCACTATCCTACAAGCCTTGGCAACAAGCATCCTAGATTCCTTAAGTTAACCTATCTATGATTTGGTCAAATCCTCATTAAGGAAAACCATAAAGGGCAGCAAAAAAAGTTCAACCTTGAGATTGCGTATAACAACAGATTTCCCTATCCTATGAGCCTCGGCAACAAGCATCCTAGATTCCTTAAGTTAACCGATCTGTGATTTGGTCAAATCCTCATTAAGGAAAACCATAAAGGGCAGCAAAAAAAGCTTACGCCTTTCCTTGAGAGCACAGAGGCGATTAACGAAAAATTTGAATGGAAGAAATAAAGTAGAATCATAACTGAATCAAGCATGATGAAGGATGACCCCAGAAAGGCCCAAGTAGTCCCCAAAAATGAAGCACCCGCTTTCGGAGGGTCCTGCAATAACTATGGCATGTCACAAACTCACGGATAAAGCTATCTGAATCTCTGAGTACATTCCTCCAAACTTTTGTACTAAACCAAAGCCTCTACCTCAACTGGCAAAGGATCACTATCATTTCTACCACAAACTGAAGCCCGGGAGTTAAGATATTTTTCCATTTTACAAATGAGGTTCTCATGAAAAGATATCAGTTCAGTGTGCCTTGACTTAAGCTCTGTAACAACAGAATCTTTAGGGCAGGTTTGTTCAATGCTAGCATTTAACTGAACGAATGTTTGTGTTCAGCAGTCGAGGATAAAACCTTCTCTGAGATATCATTAACAGTGGCCCTGAAGACTACATTCTCCTCTAGTTTAATTTAGATAAACGGTCAAAAACCTCCTGCGAAGAGGCTTCAACAACCCGTTTTCTTTCCCGCTGAAACATTTAGAGAGGAGTAGAGTTGACTAGTGTACAGCAACCAAGCTTAGAGGAAATGAAGGTAGGCCCACAACAACAAACAAATTACAGATAAAGCCAGGCTAAGAAAAGGCGACAGACACCAGGCATGATGAAATCGACAAAGAGCAAGACAACAAAGACACTAGAATGAAATGCAACAACAATCAACCAGAGAGCAATGTCGGGAAAACGAAAACAAACCCGAACAAAGGCATTTCAAATCTGCAACACCCAGCACAAAGAATGGGAAAGACAACAACTGCAAAGGAAGCACAAGCAATCCAACACTGTCTAGCAAAGCAAAGAGAAGGGTGTTGGCAGAGATCAAAGCTAGTGACATGAAGAACAACTCAACCACAGCCAGCAAACAATGACAACACTCATAGAGCCCACCATGCAAGACAAAAACAAACACACAAACCAAACACCAATGTGGAGGCCAAGGCAACGTTAGCAAGACACCATCACAGAAGATGCAAGGGGGCAAGTCGACGAAAGCCTGCTCGTCAAAAGCCAAAATGAGAAAAGACGCTTAACATGCAATTGAGGAGCAGTGATTACAAATCTACAATGATTCACAGAGAGCAGCAACTGATTACAAATCTACAATGATTCACAGAGAGCAGCAACTGATTACAAATCTACAATGATTCACAGAGAGCAGCAACTGATTACAAATCTACAATGATTCACAGAGAGCAGCAACTAACATAAAATAGTAAAAATAATGAACATATAATAATAATGCTCAGCAATTATGTGCATAAAGGCACCAATTGATAATCTAAAAGGCAGGAATCTCGATGAGCAAAGGGTGGCACTTAAACAAAAGCACATAACAATTACTTTGTGAAAGGCTGTGATCAGTTTCAAGGAAAAGAAGTTAAATATAAAGAAGAGTTATGATTGTTTTGAATGGAACATTACTCTTCCAAAGGATGTATCTATCCCTGAGGAGGCATAAGGATATATAGATATAAAATGTAATGGTGAAATGTGGACAAGATTGAGCGAAGAATGTTAACTAAAGAAGAATAAATCAATAAACCAGCATACGCATATGCAGATCCAAGAGACATATACAGGTATAAAAGGTGAAAGAGAAAAGTAAAGAAGAATGTGCAAAGAGTTTAAAAATAAAAAAGAATGAATCAAGACACCACCAGAGGTATATGCACATCCAAGAGACCTATATGCAGTTCTAAAAAAGGCATATGCAGATTTGAAACTGAGTGTAGAATGGAGCAAAAAAGGTTAACTCAGATATACACCAGCATATATATGAGTATATATGCAGATTTCAAAGAGGCATAACAAAATTTATGCATGAAATAGATATAGATGAATTCATGATGTCAATTTGACAAAGAACATGCATGATTTGAGTAGAACAATGAAGTGAATAGAACAAGCATGGGAGAAAATATTTCTCCTGTGCATTGGTGCCAATGAAGATGTTAAAAGAGGATTATAAAAGAAAAATATTACGCCTTGGTTCTGTCCTGTAAAGGTTTCCACGTAAATTGTGTGCTCTTGTTATTAATATTTTGTAATTGATGTTACTGTGATTACAAGTTGAAAATGTAAAAGACTGTAGGCTTTTTGTTTAAACAGTGAATTCTTAAAGGATGAACTGGCAAATTTCAATTATCTATGCAATTGTTTATAAAACTGTTAACGCATATGAAAACTTACTTTACATAACCAGCACTTGCATTTTTTAATTTATTATTTTTGGCCTGATGCATATTTTCCTCATATAGGTTGTTAGAGAGGACTCCATATAACCCTCACTTTTAAAACAATTAAAAACATAGAGCTTTAGAAGGTTGTGAAGATTCAATTTAATGATTGCAATGGAAAGACGATAAACTAAGAGGCAAAGTACAAAAGATAGTGTATCATTTCAGCAAAATAAAATTATATTCAAGGGGTTCTGGACTGTCACAACTTGATATTTATTACAAAATGAAATTATGTATGAACAAAAAAGCTCCCATACTGTTTGTATAAACTCTAATCTGGCATAAAAAAAGCCAGATCTTACTAAGAAATGTCACACAAGCCTTTCTTATGCCTTAATAATACTCTGTCCACTAATATCATCATATTAGGAACTGCAACTTTTACGCTTTGAAGAGATTCTTTCGATACCTATTTTCAAAGAAAATTTTAAACAATGAACATGCCAGGTTTGAGGACTCACAGCCGTTGATGGTAACTGGTTTGCTCCTTTTTTTGAATGTGCACCCTTCCCCTTTTTCCTAGGCTTGTCTCCAGCTGGACTGCCAGCTTTTGTGCTAGGAGGTGCGTCATGCCCTAGAAAACAATTGAAAAAGTGTGCTATTGCACCTCCCAGATCATGATCTTGAGTTTCCCTTAAAACACCCTGAAATAAAAACGATAATAAGAAATTAGTAATAACACAAATCCCAGTGAAACCTCTACTATAAACACAACCATCAATCTATAAAAAATCAAGAAATGTAATACATCACATGGTGAAAATTCAAAAACATTATTTTTTTTTAACGTTTCTACCATTTCAAATATTTCGTAGGGCTATAACACATAGAAATGTTTCATAAACTTTGAATTATCATATTCACAATAGAGTGCATTAACATATCTATTGTGCCAATAGAGAAGCATTCCAGCACATGTAATGATCATAGATTATTGGTATATGGTTCTTGCTGAAATCTTCGAAATCATTTGAACAATATATTAAAAAACAAAGAAAAAAAGTAAATAATATATAACAATATATCAACAAACAAAAAACAAAAAACAAGGTAAATATATAATAATATATAATGCACTAAAAAACGAATAGTGAAAACTTAATAACAATATATTGAGATATAATTTATTTTTTTAAATACAAACTTTAAACTAAATCAAAACCTTAAAAAAATCTAAATCTAAATGTCAATGTGCTTGCTCCTCTCTAGGCTTGAAATTCAAATCAATTACAGATCCCTATCATTGTCTTTTAAGGTGTTTTGTGATTGTTATTTATTTTATGGTAGATTTACTGCCACCATCACCTACTATAATATCCACCTCTAACAATGAAATTTGATATCTAATCACAATAGTTGGTAATCCTCAGTAAATGATTAAAGAATGAAATGATCCATTGATTACTACATATCTCGATTATATGTCAATATTCTCCATCTATAATAAATTATTTACAAATAAATACACATAAGTCTTTCATATATTAACTAGTCAATTAAATATTTTCATCAAATTAGTTACTAAATAAGAAACTACAAATTAATAAAAAAATTACTGGACCCTAAATAATTAAATAAATAAGCTAATCCCTAAACAAATAGATTACCTATAAAGAAATATTTTAAGAAAATTAATTAAAATAAATAGAAGTCGACAAATATAACTTGTCACTCGGTAACATGTCAGGTCATGTGTCAAAAGGACACAACCCATTAAGAATACCGGCACTATAAATAACTAGTTAACCAAATGAACGGTGGGACATGAGAAATAACGAAAAAATACACCACTTGATGGCTATAAAGAGAAGATCACCAAATAACAAGGGGGCAAAATAAATTATAATAAACATTCAATATTCAGAAAAAAGAGACATTCGCGTGATAGAATACATAAAGGATAATGAAGTTATTAAGGAATATAAATTATTCAAATCTTTGATCAAATAAACCAAAATGGAATTTAACAAATTAAGACTAAAATAATCATACTTCCATTTAACACTTCCTATAAAGGAAAAATACTCTAAAGATGCCAAGTCGGCAAGGATAAGACAATAAACATTTTATATAAGGAGAGCTAAAATGGGAACCACGTGAAGGAGCTTAAAAATTGAAGATAGTTTCTTTTTAGTTGTGGCTACAAAGACATGCGGTTATTTTCTGCAGAATGCACTTGGAGTAGAGATTTTTGCAGAACCTCTCGGCTCAATTGAATGATTATGAAGGATTAAAAAAACTCTGTATTCGAATAAGAAAAGATAGAGACCCTAGCGTGATTATATGGATAGGTACTTTAAGACTAAATATAATCATACTTCCATTTGACACTTCCTATAAAGGAAAAATACTTTAAAGATGCCAAGTCGGCAAGGATAAGACAATAAACATTTTATATAAGGAGAGCTAAAAAGGGAAGCACGTGAAGGAGCTTATAAGGTAAGAAAAAGTAATAAATTTAATTTATAATTAGATTTAGTTATATTATTTTCAGTTCCATGTCTTAAAAGTATTATATGTATTATATTTATTTTATAATTGAGCATTGAAAGTGTAATATAAATTTATTTTTAAGGATTTAAAATAAAGGTACACACACTTAAAGCATTCTTTATATAGAAATACAACATGACATTGAATATACAAAGATTGTGTATATGTAATCAACATGTAATGGAATCACATATTAATGTTTTTACTTATGGATGTATAATGGAATAAATGATTGAATGAATATTATATCTTGATCGATGTATAACTTGGTGGAGGGCATTCATTACAGATGTCATGGAATGACCTAGTATAACTTGGAGTGCATTCATTGTGAATGTCAATAGTGTGATCCAGTAACTTGGTGGAAAACATTTGTTACAAATGTTATATCAGATAATTGAAGAGAGATTTGATAACTTTCTTAATATCCATGTAATTTATACATGACACATGCAATTAAGGTGTAATGTCCCCATTTTAGCAGTTGACCAAGTGTGTGTGCGTTAGCCTTGTTCTACATGGTCCCGAGGGCTAATGAAGGGTTTAATGGGATCCTGGAGTGTTTTGGCCTAGTCATTTCCAATTTGGGCCAAAACGAAGTTGATTTACTCAATTTCAGGCATACTTACTATTTTTAGTAAGTCGACAGGACACAAGTGTAGCTCAATTTTGGTGATTGGATTTGATACTCCTCGGTGAGAGCTTTTCGATGAGCTATCACTCGCATTATTCGGAGTCCGATTGCTAATACATTTTAATGCCTGAAGTTTTACTAAAGTAACGTCTAATTTAATTGTAAAATATTAAAGTGTTACTTTAATATTTATTTTATGGGGATGTGTAACCAAGGGAGACATAAAGGGTATTTTAATATATGTTTCATATACTACACATCTTTTATCCCACATTGCTCATATGAGTTGAGTGGACCCTTGGAAATAGAATAAAAGGAAGCATTTGTGGCTTCATTAGCCAGGTTGAATATGAGAAGAAATTGGTGTGTGAGTTGCAGCTCCGTTCTTGGCATTTGAGGACGTTTATCCTCTCTTGTAACATTCTAGACGTCATTCCCTTGGGGTTTGGCCTTTGGAATTCTTTGTTATCGGCTTCATTATCAGGCAGCTTAGTTGCATTTCCAGCTACAGGCAGAGTTGGTATTTTGCTCATATCTTCTTCACTACTTGTCCGACGCTTATGCCGCTTTGAGGGAATGATATTACGAAGGTAGTGGACTAATTGAAAGACAAAGTACTGTAGTAGCAAATTCGAAAGCATGGGCTGGAGTATTATGTCAATAATGCTGAAGTAATTAGTGAGTTGATAAATCTGCCATGTATTTGTCGTTATGAATTCTGAAAATAACATTTAATTGGCAGCAGTTCATTTCCACTTTGCATATTATTGTAGTTTCTTTCTTGTTTATGTTGTATGATACCAATTCCATGCACAAAACACAACAAACAAATAAACATTTGATTTCTGGAGTTATAAGGAGTTTAAAACATTAAACGGAGAAATAAGAAGTTGAATGCAAACTGTTTGACATAATTCCTTTTAGCAATTTAGTTTAGTTTTTTGGGACATTCAGGGGTACCCATTACATAAAGATAGAATAGTTTGATTTGTTATGGTTTTGCCAATTATTTTTGTAGATATTACTTGTCCCTGTTTAACTCTAATAGTGGAGACACTATACCTAGCCAAAGATAGAGGACTACTAGCACCATTGTTATTGTATCCTTACATCATGTAACTTTTAGTTGGAGAAGTTCTCATATAGGTCATGAGTATTTTATTCAGGTCAACATGTATTCAAAAGGAAATCCTCATCAAGGCACTATCTAGCTCACTAGTGAGAACAACAAAGATGTAGAAGGTGTCAAGAGAAGACAATGAGCATTCGATAATATTAGGGTGAATTGTTTTCGCAATTGTGAACATATTTTTACAATATCTATGAAGTTTGGTGTATTCTGGATTTCATTGATGAAATTCAATGAACATTATGATTAAGCTCTTAATAAATAATATCTAAACAATAATAGCTATTTTCCATTACATCCTTTTTAACAGGCGCATGGAAACATGTGAATGTATCTCCTAAAACCTAGAAATTATATTTTGACAAGGAAACAATGCAAAGATGGAGATCGAAGTAGGTTGACATGTCTCTGTAGAGCAAGGTCTGATAGTTAATGCTAGAATAAATGTGATTCTCTCATTTGCATAGACTTAAGTTTACTTAAGCAACCAACATCACGTTATTAGAATTCAAAAATATTAGTACATTTACCATTTTATGGTTCATGTAGATAGTTAGGTAGTGTGATTCTCTCATTTGCATAGACTTAAGTTTACTTAAGCAACCAACATCATGTTATTAGAATTCAAAAATGTTAGTACATTTATCATTTTATGGTTCATGTAGATAGTTATTAGTAACACACACCTAATCACATCTTTGTTATATAATTATCTTCTCATTTGGTGATATAGCCTAGTGTTGCTTCTATCATTGTGAAGCTGGTTATTACTTGTAGACTATGGATTTTTGTATGGTTACACCAATATGTTATCAAAGCCTTCGACCTACATTCCCTTTTATTGGGAGAAAATCAACCTGGATTGTTGAGGTCTAGGGGGTTACAAATTGGCAATATAAGCATCATTTCAATTGGTCTATCTTAGTCAATTTTAGAATTATGTTCTCGCTCATAAAACCGATTAGGTTGGTGGATTCATTAGTTTAGTAGGCTTGCTCTGTTATTTGTTTGTAGTTTCATTTAGCACCAACAATTTATATCGTGATAGATGACATCTTTTTGCATTCAAGATTTGTACAATTCCTCTTGATATGACCGACTAAACAAGGTAATAATTCTCAATATCTGTCTCTACATTTTATGCTACTATGAACATTCTAGGTAATGAACAAAAAATGCCTTCTCTTGAAGGTTTTGCATATCATCTCACAAGGAAACAAACAAGGTTGGCAAAGGTGGGGCACATTCATGACTTCAAGGTCGCAAGTGCTTCTTGCAAAGGATCAACTTCCAAATTTATCAAGTGGTCAAGCAAAGAAACAACATAAGGTTTCTAAGTCCAATCAAAGAGTTAAGGATTCTCCTATATAGCATATCCCTGAGTCCAAGACCTCTTCTAAAGAGAAACCATCACAAGGGAAAATCTAGTGTGCTTAGTGTGACAGATTATGACATGATAAGCATAGGTGTTATGCTAAGAATATTGAAGATCTTACACACCTTGAGAACAACATTTCCTCATTAGCGTCTCCTCCTCCTTCAGCTTCTCAATTGGTAGCATCTTTAACTACACAAGTCAAGGAACACAAGATTTTAAATGGAATGAAAGGTAAAGCGCTATGGGCTTGAACTATTCCTAAAAACAAGAGATGGCTTCTTGATTCAGGTGCATCTTATCATATCGCATCTTTGGATATGTCATCTTATTCTGAGCCTTGTAGTTCACCTACATTTTGATGGGTAACAATACATAAATGAAGGTTTGTGGCAAAGGTTCTATTGGTATGGGTGAGAGATCCTTCAGTTATATTCTTTGTCTACCCTCTTTGATCACTTCTTTCCTTTCAACTTATAAAATTACTTGTGTTGCACACGGTTACATTACAGACATAGAAAATAGAGATATCATTGTTACAAGTGTTGAATTATACATCATAATTGTATTATTTTCCTTGTTCTTGATGATGATATTACTCTGTCTATCAAGGGCAAATCATGTTTGTAATGAGAATTTTGGTCATTGGAACCTTCATGTTCTTGAGCGTAGTACTAAACTCTTGCCTCTTCAGTTTTGAGTTCTAACCTTGAGTAGATTAATCATAGTTTTCAAGATCGTAGGTTGTGGGACGAGTATTTGGCAGTTATTTCAAACTTGTTTGTAGAGTCTCATCTTGCAAATTTAAAAGACAAACATGAGGGGACATCTCTCCTCTTTGATGATAGCTTTAGTGAGAGTGTGATACATCTTCATTGTCTTTAGGGACTGAGATTGATGAGTTTCCTCCTCCAGTGGATTTTTCACATTTCTTGGTTGAGTTTCATCATTATTGTGTGGTGAATTATTTGAGTTGGGAGGCTCCTACTCATTTTCTAGAAATTTTTATTTGTAGAACGCCTTCATCCTTTCAAATGAATATTAAATGGCTTCTTTATCCTCTCATGGACTTGTTTCTACCAAAGAAATGTGTTGCTTGCAGGCACTAGATCATCTTTTGTTTTCAGGCATACTTCATCAACATTGGAACTTACTTCATTATGAGAGGTTGCACATCTTCTCTCACTTTCCTTCATATAGTGTGGTACTTAATTGTATATACAATATGTCAATAGTCCTTTGGGTTGTATTTGAATCCTCTATGCATTATCTGGTTTGTTTCCATTCTCTCTTCTAAAGAGGAATTTCCTCATGTGGCTTTCTCCTTTGCTCTATTTGTGAAAGATCAAATTGCATTATATTTGCATTGTGCATGGGTACCTACCTAACATTGCACGTACCAAAAATGCGAGGTTACTTGATTGTATACATGATGTATGTAGTTTTTGGGAGTACCATTGAGTCCATATATCAACTTGTTTGTTTCCTTTCTCTCTTTTGGAGAGGATTTTTTTCCCACATAGTTTTCTCCTTTTCTCTGATTGTATTGCATTTAATTTGCATGGTACATGGGTTCATAGCATGGCCTAGTTGTTGGGATGTATTTTGCATCTTGATTTCATATTGAATTATCTTCTCCCTAAGTTTCTCTTAATAGTGAGTGTCGGAGTAACAATTTGATTTTTCCCATTTACATAGACTTAATTTTTACTAAGGAAGCCAACATCATAATATAACATTTAAAATTGTTAGTCTATTTTAATTTTCATAGTTGATGAAATTAGTGTAATCACTTGAAAATGGGCTAGTCTAACTAACAACCCTAAATCATTAAAATTAATCAAAATTGCCCTAAACCAAATCAATCTCTTAATTTTGTTAGTTCGATCAATCAATCTAATAGTATAATTCATCAAAATTTAGTTAATCAAGTAATCAAATATCAAAGCTTAATCAAGATGATCAATTCATCAATTAATACTCCAAGCCCAATCAATTAAATCATTAGGCTAGTGTAATGTCCCCTTATCCACACTAGGCCTTCTGGCACCTTGTTGGTCTATCTTTCCATCCGGATAGGCTAACGAAATTTATTTTGAGGATGCCAGCCAGTCACAGGATTCTATTTGGTTTCGTAGGAGAGATAATTAAGTGTGGAACTTCCTCTAGCCTCTAGTTAAGTCACTTTATTTTATAAAGTTGATTCATAAAGTTACTTTATGATTCAAAATCACTTTATGACAAAAGTAACTTAAGTGACTAAAAGATGAAATTGGTTTTTTATCCCACATTGCCTAGTTGTTGTATTTTCCCTCACATCGACATCATAAAGGCAAGGAGCTACATGGGAATTCACACCATGAAAATATATCAGTATATTGATTATGAAATCAGTTGCTAAGTTGTGTTGTGATATTGCTATCAAGATTTAACTATGTGATTTTTGAGTCAAACTCATTGACCCATGTTTCATGAGTAGTGATTCAACATGAACCCATCTCTCATGAGAATAAATGGAACACTTAGCACTCATTGGATTTAGGTAATGCTCACAGGGGTGAAGCACTCGGACTTCCCGGGAGGTCACCTATCCCAGTACTACTCCAGTCTAAGCACACTTAACTACGAAGTTTCCTCCATGGTTAAACCCAAAGCTTGCAATCCCATTTGCAAAACCTTCACCAAGTGTTGTGCCTTATGAACCATTCATTAGAAAGCCCCTTAAGCCCATCAATTGATAAGTAGGAGATAATTGCTTAGTGGTGACTAGCATTCTTAAGGATGAAACCCCTTAAGGAAAAATCGAGAGGCTGGATGTAGCCCCAATGTCTCACCTTGTGCACTCAAACTAGAATTAGTGATAGCATGTTTAAGGCAGTATGAAATCTGCTTGAGATGTATGGAAGATAGCAGAGTACAGTCAGATGAAGTGAAAGTTTTGGGGCTGAATCTTGGTGTACGGGTATCAGCACATCAGATAGAAGTCGGGCTGGCAGATAGGGAAGACAGTCAGACCTCAAGCAGCATGGCAGAGGTAACACTTAAGTCCTATTGTGATATTGCGTGAGTTGGGTTGTGCCAATGTGGTGGTCTCTTCCTAAGGTCGGAATCATATCGCAGGTCCTCGTTGGGAATTAAATATTGCAGAGTTATGTGGGAAATTAACAATCTCATTCCCAGCTTGCCGTGAGCTCCACTGACTTCAGCACGTTACGTCTACAGGACAGAGCCTATACGGGTGTGATTCGGTTGGTATTGAAGTGCAGCGTTGGAACTAAGTCAGAGAGCAGTTCTGGAATGGCTTGATAGGGAAGAGGATACGGCAGTGACCAGTACGCTTGACTCCTGACCACGGCATCCTCTCTTGGTGAAATCAGGTCTGTATACACCTAAAAAGTTTGCATATACAGTTTGCTGTGTATTATGTTAACTTTCTACATGAATTTGGAGTTCCATCCATGGTGTCTTGTATATCAGATTTTAATTTCTGTTACTGTTGTAATCAACACTGTCGTTCTATGCAAAATTAATATTCTTGTGCCACCATTAATGCACGTTCTTTGAAGTCACTAAATCATTTGTTTGGGTATCTATTTCATGAAATTCTGCTAATAATCAGCAAAGTGATGTTACAGTAGTATCATTGTTTAATATCTGGGTTGCACGCCAACTGTTTGTCAAAATTCCACTAGTCAAAGTTTAATTTCTTTGGTCAAACCAAGCGAGGATTCCTCAAAACAATTACTTTAATTCTCCTAATTTACATCTCATCACTAGGAGACAAATGACTTAACTCTCACAAATCAAAGGATAATCACATTAATCAAGAGAGGATCAATCTGAACCACTCTTCAAGGATGAATCAAAACCATCCAAATCCCTCTCAAGTCTATAAAAGAGATTCATTCAAGGCTCAATTGAGATCCAAAAGTTTGCACTTACATACCTATATTTTGTCAAACTGAATTCACTTACCATTATAGCTTACTATCATGATCATCTAACTTAAACTTATTAATAGAATTGTCATTTCATAGCTTAAATCATGTTAAATTGCATAGGAATTGCATAATAGTTTATTGAATCTTCCATTCGAAGTTGTCTAGTCACTGGTCTAGATTGATAATTTGACAGCAATATTTCAATTAAACCAAACACTTCTTAGTTAGGAAGTAATGGGATGCTCTCTTTGGTTTAATATTCATTGGTTGATTTCATTCAACTAACTAAGGAATTAAAATCTCATTGAGTTTTAGCGCTTGCACATGTAGAGATAAATATCACACACACAATTACTTTGTGGTAGTGCATACCTCATCATACCTTCATTATGCATTCGGGGGGTCTTTGTACACTATTTGTATCTCAACCTGTTCATTTGGTGAAATAGCCTTGTGTTGCTTCCCTCGTTGTGGAAGTGGCCATTATTTGCAATTGTGTATTATGGATGGTTGTACCAATACTTAATTCCTCAAACAATGGACTTATAATGAAGAACTCCTAGGGATGCAGATGGAGTTTGGCAATTTGTGATTATAAGTTTGAGAAATTTCACCTTATGCTTATATTACCATATTTTTGTCATGACCATAAAATTTCACTTCATTTTACAAAAACAAAAATGTTCAAGATTGCTTGAGTGTCCTTGTGAAGTCCCTTTAAGTCTTACATTTTCTCAAGAATTTCCATACTTAGTGGTTTTCCAAGGTTGTTGGCACTTTTCAAAGTACGCAAAACTTGTTAAACTCTTTAAACAATTAGCAAAAGTAAACAATATCTAGACAAAGTCAAGGTTAAAAACGTAAACAAACTCTCGACAAATTTTCAGTTAGCAAAAGTAAACAATCTCCCAGCAAAGACAATGTTAGCAAAAGAACAAAAAGTGTCAACGAAGACACAGTTGGGACAAGTAAACAAAGCATCAACAAAGTTAGCAAAAGTACAGAAAATGCCAACAAAGTCAAAGTTAATGGAAATACAAAAATTGTTGACAAAGTCAAAGTTAGCTTAAAGTTTATAAATTTCTGACAAAGCCAGAGTTGGCAAAAGTACACAAAGTGCTTACAAAGTCAAAGTTAGCAGAAGTAAACAAAGTATCGATAAAGACGGTTAGCAAAAGAAAACAAAGTGTCAACAAAGACTTGGCAAAAGTACACAAAGTGCTTACAAAGTCAAAGTTAGCAGAAGTAAACAAAGTATCGATAAAGACAGTTAGCAAAAGAAAACAAAGTGTCAACAAAGACTAAGCAAAAATACACAAACTCGTGACAAAGTCAGGGTTAGCAAAAGAGCATAATGCAGACAAAGATAAAGTTAGCATAAGTACAAAAAGTGATGAGAAAGACGAAGTCAGAAAAAGCATACAAAGTGTAAACAAAATCAAAATTAACAAATGTACATATAGTGCCAACAAAAACTAAATTCCAAAAAAAAAAAGGCAGACTCCTAACAAATTTAACAAAAGTACACAAACTTTGGACAAAGTTAGCAACACTTTTCAAATTGAGACAAAGAAGAAAAAGAAGGATTTGAAACAAGAATGTGAAAAAACATAACTCAAGCAACTTGCCAACACATTCCCACAGCCACAAAAGTTGGCAACATGATACAAATTGTCAATGCCACTACAAAATAAAGAAATGCATTAACGGTTGGCACAAAGTAAGAGGGGTGATTAGTGCTGAACATTATATTTTAAAAATTCCCTGGGTTTTATAAACGGGTATTTCATTTCAAAAATAAAAGTCTAAAAGACAATTTGATAATTGATTTTGCAACATAAAATTGGCAGTTACATAGTTCGATGCTGTAAGTATGTATTCAAGAGACTATTGAGGAGTCCTACATTTTTCGATCTCTGCTGTACTTTGATGCAAAAGAGATAACTCATTAGAGCAGGGTCAATTAAGTATGTTGATTTAATTAGAAATTCATTTGTCTTTGTGCATATAGAATAGAATGTGTTAAACATAATAACTCATTAGAACAGGGTCAATAAATTATGTTGGTTTCATTAGAGATTTATTTGTCTTTGTGCATATAGAATAGAATGTGTTACTCAAACATTTATTTGAAGTCTGTGAGCTTTAATAGATATTCCTAGATGTTGTTTCCCTTTGTGAACATCATTTTCATTTTAATAGCAATTTTATCTTTCTGGTGGTCACTAAATTTCAGAATCAAAGGTTATAAATCCATCCATTGGTGGAAAGGTCTGTGCCTTGAGATGCCAGTGGGTTCTCTTTCATTAATTTTCATTTGCCACAATCATAAAATGACTATATGTAAGTGGTTGTTTGCCTTTCATACTGTCCTGTTAAAAACATACTCACAAAAGTTAGATTACATCTTACAACAGAGATGTACCCCTAAAATTCAGTGGAAAAACAGTAACTCAATAGTGATTTATCCAATTGTTAGTCACAATTTGCCTTTAAGCCTAGGTAAGATTTATTTCCATTATTATTTTCAAAAGACAAACCCGTTCACTAACACTACTTACAATTGTGTTGTACACCGAAGAAACAATCTCTGATTCTGAGCAGGCCCCTTTCCAATTCTTTAATAAATAAATTACTAAATGAAGGCTGACAGTGGGTTACTCCTGTATAAGGTTATCATCCCACAATGAAGATACAAAATGTCACTCCAACTATACCTTTTCATCATGCTTAGATTGTATTTGACTGTTTTAAAGATTTTTTTTACTTTTGCAGTTAGAGTAAACTAGGGCAAAAGTCACTGATTAGCCTTGTTTCATTAGCAACCTCCTATATATTTTAAGATTTGTCCTGATCAAATAGACAGTGTTAAGTGACTTAAATAATTCTGTAATTTTCTGGCGAAGATTAGTGGTATAGGTACTGTCCCATTACGGGCTTGGTTGGTACTTCTGATTTGCTAAATGTTGGTATGATATTGCTACAAGGCAACTGGTACGATGATGAAATGGTTTGTTTTCATCTTTTGATGTCTTCTAGCCATACACACACTAAAACAATGCACTTGCTATAAATCAGATCCAACCAAAACAATAGCCTTAGATACTAAAACCAAGAAAATATATAATTTGCTAACTCGGTACAAATATTCAAACACAACATCACAGAATAACCTCAATTTGCAGAGTGAATTAGCTAATATTGTATTGTCACCTTCCTACTTTGCCCTATAACTTGTCCTAAAATCACAATTGCAACCAAGTAAAACATCCCTTCAAATGGGAATCCTAGATTTGAATCATGTACTCGTAACATAAGAAACATATGCACACGCATATATAAGTAGATAGATAGATGCATACATACATATACATATACACACACACACAGACACATTCATACATATATATACACATATGTACATACATACACACACATATATGCTCATTATTAGGGTAAGTCCATAGCACATGATAAACAGATACTATCTACAGCATTATTTCAACACATTACAGAAGCAGCATGATATGTCCACTCGAAGCAGTCCTACACTAGGCCCATGAGCAAAATTTTGGCATGCTAGACCTCAACAACAAGCAATATAGACATCCTCTTGGTGTTCCTACCTAGTGGGGTGCTTGTTCTAGCTTTCTCTATCCACACTTCATCTCCTATGACATAAAAGCCAACATTATAGGTTCCCAAATTGTCAGAGATATCATTTTGGAGGTTCCATAATTGTCCTACCCAAGCCCAAGATCGGAGCTTTGGCCTCGGTGGCAGTAAACTTGCAAATCCACCCCAGGTCCCTACCTAGATGGTAATCCCCATGATTCTTGTCTCCCTTACACATCCTACCTTCTAAATGATAGAAGATTACAAACAGATTATTGATAAATGTGTTCTATACAAAATCATAAATAAACATATAAAAAGATTATTGGATTGACGAATAATGCATAGAACATAGTTCAAAATTGTGTTGATTTATTAGGATATTTTGCAAGCGCCAAAAAAAATACAAGGTTTTCGTGCCTGAATTTTGCCCAAGAAGTCAAACTTCTCGCCAAGAAAATGGCATTTTATTCCCGAGATATCACAATCTCGCGCAATAACTTATTGTTTTCTAGCAGCCAATCCTTATGCAATTTTTCCAAAAAACAATCATAGTTTTCTCAATAATTTCATAATCTAACACATTTTTGGTTTTGTTCTTTCAAGTTTCAGCTTGTGTTAAAACTCATTTAAAGTTTTACTCTTACTCCTTTCTAGATTTTTCCAAAATATGTTTATTAAATTTCTAAATTTGTGGCTTCAACTTGTGTTTCGTGCGTAAGATGATTAAACATTACATGGCAAAAATAGATTCTTCTACAACTGGCTCAGCTACACCATCTATCAGTGGCCCCATAGGTGCATGTCCATCTAGATTTGTACGCACACAACCTAAAGGGGTTAGAGAAGAGACATGGAAATATGGCTCTAAAGGAACTGATATATTAGTGCGGTATGCATAAAATGCGAAAAAAAATTGTGGAGGCATTCTTGCTTGAAGTACCACCTTACATGTATAAACAACATGACATGAGGATTTGTAATGTGACCACTAAGGAAATAAAAAGAGAGATGCTTGCCTTTCTTGGTGCCCAAGAAGAGAAAAAGTTGAGAAGGTAAAGGGCAAAATTGGCCATGAGATCAGCCATTTCCAAATCACATGATATGTTTCCTCTTTAAGAATCATTTATTGTTCTTTAATCACCACTATTTGTTTCGACTTTGGATTGTGCTAAAACAATGATCATAATGAAAAGATGTGGATTTTGACCATGTATCCCAGTCAGCCTTAATGAAGAAGAGGCAAGCAGCAGTTGAGGGCATAGTGGACTCTCTTTGTAACTCACAGATCCACACACCTATCATCCACTTAGATACCACTTCCATTGATTCTAGTAGACCACACAAATCTTCTCCTGAGGATTTTTTAGTGCATAGAAACACACTTGGAGCACAACCATCACTGGAGGGTACTGGATGGAATTGTCAAGTGCATCAGCAAGTTCACATTCAATGTGCCATTTTTTATTTTTTAATATCCCCTTCAATATTGCAGCAAGTCCACATTTTCTAAATTTTGTGAATGGTTGTATGGTGGTAGGCAAGGGCTACAAGGCACCTACTCCAATAAAATTGAGTGGGAGGTTAGGTTAGTTGTTTCAAATTTCAATAAATTTACAAATTTACAATATATTTATTTTTGTTGAATGTAAATTTATATTAATCAAGATAGTGTACTTAATGTCATTTTTTGTTTTGTGCTTGTAGATTGCATAAAGATGTTATTTCTAGGGCTAAAAATGTGGTTGACAAATAAAAACTACAATGGAAAATTGGAAATAGTATGGCTATACCATACTTTCAGATGGATGGACAGGTGGAAGAAACCATACCATCACCAATTTGTTGGTTTCTTGCAAGGATCAAGTAGTCTTTCTTAGATCCTTGGATGCCTCTGACAAGATAAAGACGACTAGAAATTTGGTTCTAATACTAGTGCATATTGTGATGGAAGTTGAGGATGATATTGTGGTGCAAAACTGACAATGCAGCGGCATATGTGGCAGCGAGTAGGATCTTACAAGAAAAGCATAGCACACTCTATCGACCTCCTTGCGCACCGCATGTTATTGACCTCCTTTTGGAGAATATAGGAAAATTGGATTGGGGATTGTTCGTAGAGGATGCAAGGAAAGTAATAAAATACGTCTACAATCATCCTCTGATCCTTCACTTGATGAGAGACTCCACCCATGAGAAGGAGTTTATTAGACCTGCGGTTACAAGGTTTGCAATGATTTTCTTAACATTCCAAAGTCTTATGGGTTCTATGAATCCTTTGAGGCAAATGTTTGTGAGTCCACTATGGCCAATGTCGAGTTATTCAAACAAGCTATATGGATAGCGAGTTGCATGCATCATCTTTGACAACCACTTTTTGATCTAGCTAGAAAAATTGTGGAGGTAACTTGGAAACTTCAAAGTTGAATACTTAATTTTTTAAAAAAATTTGCATTCAATAATCAAGTTTTTCATTATTAATTTATAAACCTATGCTCTGATTAATGATAATTGTTTTCTACATTCCAATAGAAGGTATCGAAGCCATCGGATCAAGTTCTTCGATTATTAGATGGGGAACAAACCCCAATGGGGCTTCTCTTTATGAGGCCATGGATAGGGCCAAAGATGTTGCAAGAAGTCAATATAAGGGGAACAGCCTAAAGTTTGAGCCCATATGGAAAATTATTGATAGGAGGTGGAGCAATTAACTCCACCAACCAATTCATGCCTAAGGGTATTTCCTCAGCCCTCATTTTCGCTTCTCTCCATCATCTAGTGATCCCAACAGAGAGGTCGTGGAGGGCTTCAAAGAATACATGCAAAGGATGGTACTTGACATTGAGATGAGAGACCTCATTGTGGTAGAGATAGAAGAGTATCAAAATGTAACAAGCAAGCTATTCTCCTTGAACGTGGCAAAGAGTATCAAAATGTAACGAACAACCTATTCTACAAGGATAAAGATAGGTACACACATGATCCAAGAAGAGAATCCCAAGGCAGTGAAAAGCCTTGATGCCAAACAAAACCTCATCAAAGCCAAACTTGCAAGTTACTCAAGCTCCTAGAAAACAAGCATGCTTCAAACAAAGAGAGAAGGATAACTCCCGCAAATGATGTAATTAATTTCTGTGAGCTAAGGTACAATATCCACAATAGGTTTGTTGGTTCCCAAAACCGCAGATTGGAAATCCAAGAGCGTGTCACTTCTCCGATAGGACTTCTCAATCAGTTCTGGCCAACGAACAAGAATACTTCTCGATTCCTTTGCACTTTAGGCTTTGCTACACCCAAGCGGGTAAACCTTCAGCTCAAACACTGACTATCTGGTTCAAGGCTTTTCTATAGCGAATTTAAACTTCTAGAGTTCTCCGGCTGGCAAAGTCCTCAAACTCAATTAAAATGAAAATTGGATGTTGGATGATTGTTGAATGTTTTGTATAATTGAATAATAATAAATTTGATGCTTGTGGAAAGGAAGATATAGATTTTTTGACTTCAATAATAAAAAGACCAGTGCCTCTGCTCATCCGGGCAATAGAGTCAACTTCAGTGAATTTTCACGTACAACTTTATAAAGTCCTTAAGAACTTATACTGCCAACAATCAAATAATCAAGATGCGACAAATCAAATATATACGCAATCTTAAATTAGTCCAAATTGAAATTTAACTCCTCTAGGAGACAAACTGGACACAGATACGGAAAAAATATTTCACACATTCTATGATGATTGAATTTAAATGCTAAATGATTGTGTCCACTAATCTGACATTTAAATTGTATACAGAATTCCAAAAAATAATTACAAAGGACGATTCATCTGTAGTTTAAATCTCCACGCCTTTAATGATAAACAAAGAACATTTTATTTTATTATAAAAATAAAATAATAGAATTTACATTATAAAGTCATATTGAGCCCTTATTCCTCCATACAAAATAATATAAAATTCTTTCTCCTAAGAGAATATGGGTGTGAATGTTCAGATATGTCCTATTTCTTATCTATTTTCTAACCTTATCTATATCTTCTCCAAAGACCATGCCCTTTCAATTCACAAGTCGTCATTTTTAAAACAAAATTTGTTCCTTCCTTCTATATAATCGCACCTCTTCAATAAATCACTTTCCCATAGTAAACTTGCAACCTTTCATAATTAATTGGAAATTACGGGTAGATAATAAGTTGTTAAACTTTAATGTGATCCCTTGTTTTTTAAAATATAATCGCTCCTGTCGAAATAGGTAAGTATTGCCGCCTTCATAGGTCGATAAATAATTATTTTACTTGCCTCTTTCGCCGATGACCATTTCTTATGGGATAAATACTTTTCTTGGGCATACTTTGGAAGCCATCACGACAGATCCTGTTCATGGATATATGCTTGAACCAGGGCCAACGTCTTCCATACAAGATATCTCATTCTCGTGAATGCATAAGATAATAAACGCAACCTTTCTTCACTAAGTTTTTGGTATCAACACATGCTTTGGAATCGACCATCACTTATCTCGTGACTTCCTATACCCGGCACCTCCAGACTATTTTTAAATGCATCAAGGCTCGAAGTATTTATTTCCAACATAAATGATTTGCGTAAAATCTGGAATTCTTGTCGTCCAAATCATTTGTCGCTCCTGCCATGTATGACTTCTGGCTATCGTTGAATGGTTATTACTGCTGCGGTAATGATAATCAGGACTATGTATTTGTTTCTTCAAAATCGGTTTGATGGCAAGACACTCCAGTGTTCAGTGTTGCTTGACTTCATCGATTCATCATATTTAGTGTTTTAACAATGATGTAAATACCCTTTGATTTTCATATTTCATTTATGTTTGCAATACATTCACTTTTCCTTATTAAAATTTATATCATTCGCACTTTGACGGGTCTCCTCAGTCGGTGATGTGGCAAGAACTATTTGACATGGAAGATGTTGCATATCACTGTTTCATTGTTCTGTATATCTGGCATTTGTTTTGGAAAATAGTCATAAACCTATTGTACACGCTGGCTATCTATTCTTTGTAAGTAACTAATACATTCACATCTTATTTCTTCAATGATTATTCTAGATTTACATTTTTTTTCTCGATTAGGAGAAGCATCCTGTAGGTAGCAACTTAAATTGGACACTTCAGAGGCCAGGTCCATCAAAGAAACATGTGCTGCTATTGCACTATAACTGTCAGCTGTGCAAGTTAAGAGGACACTTATGCTACTACTTAATTTTTTGGAATTAAGAGTATCTAGCTGTGGAGAACTGAACTATTCTTGACAACAAGAAAAAGTTCTCACTTTGCATGGTAATCTCTTTTGCAAAAGTCTGTTTGCCAAACTGATCAAAGATGCATGAACAACTTTCCATATCTGCAACAATATCCCGTGGATTTACTGGATCAGGGATTTCTATGTCCTAAGAATTCATATGTTATCAGTAACAACGTCAATTCCAGAGTTGTGTTCACTCATCTTATTGAACTCATTGAAGCTTCGTTCCATGTTATCCTTGGCTTTTGACATCTATAATTATATTGCTATCTCCAATAGCATTTCATATATGGAGGCCAAAAATTTAGCCTCCATCAAGGTCCACACTAAGGAGCTAACTGCGTGAAAAGAAAAAACTCGGACTGCAACGACCATTCCTCAAACTACAAACAGGAACAATAAAAGGAAATCTTCTTGGTTGATGCAAGATTGCCAAAGTACACAACATGCTCATGCATCAGGAAGGGGAAGAGGAAGGTGTAGACCAATTTCATATTGTACTTGACATTTGTATTTGCTTATCTTTTTACAAAGACAATTTACTATATGTAGTTTACTTCACAGTTCAAAGTCTCTGACTACATCAACATTCTACACGAGGATGCAATTTTGTTACATATTGCATTTATATATATCTGGATCAGCTTGTTTGGTTTGTTTACTCATTTACCGACTCATTAGATGCATCTCCTTACTGATTTTTGCAAAAGTAATGCATTTCTGATTATATTCAAGTCTTTTTTAAAATTCTCGATATTTTCTCAAGAAAATACTAATTTATCTCCGATATTTACCAAGAAAACTTTTTTGCCCTTCTCGATAAGTGGCAGAGAATAGATTTTTAACTATGGCATAGGCAATGATAATACCAAAAGAGCAATTTTCAGATTCCTGGAAGCTGGCGATAACAATACTGAAATACACAGGGATCTGTTGCTCTTCTTTGCATGATCTGGATATTATCTTATTATTTAATTCCTGTAATTGCTTCTGATCTAATGATTGTAATTTATATGATATTCCATATTTCTACGTCTGCTTATCTGTGCCTGATTCTTCCTCAATGATCTTAACGATGTATTCTCTAATGATTATATTTGCTAATGCAATGGACTTCTGAATGTATAAAATGCTGGATGACCTGCCCATAATTAATGAGTATCAATTGCTGACCGAGTACTGAGTATTGCAGAATGAAGTCCTTTTTTTGTAATTTACGTGAAAAGTCGTCAATTTTCATTGTTGCCTTTAAGAATAACATATTATTCCCAATTGATTTCCTTTGGATATCCTCCTCAAATGAAACTTGTCTCCTTTACATCTTTCAAGGTGGCGGAGAGTCACACCTCTTCAACATGTCTCCCTCTTTGCAATGGTCACAACCTATTACAATTACCACCCTTCAAAAGAGTCACAACCTTCAAGATTACAACCCATTGTAAAAATTGTAACCCTTCATCATTGCTGCCCTTTGAAAGAGTTGCATCGTTATTTTCTTCACATTGCTCTCCTCTTCCTTCCCTCATTTCCCCTTCACATGAACACTCCTCCCTTTTTATATCTTACATTGAGGGAATCACAACTCTTCACTGCGAATCTATTAACCTTTCATAAAATTAATTAACTTGTAATTATACTATTTCTAATTATTATCTTTTCTTTTCTTATTGTATTTTATTATTATTTTTTAAAATTAAATTATTTCAGAGAGGGGCAGTACAAATAAGTTTTAAACCTCTGAAATATTAAGAACTTCCTGCTCTTCAGTAATGAAGAAAAGAAAAATCAACTTCATTAACCGATACAGATTTCTAAATAACGTGTGCTTAGGCTGTGCATGGTTTGTTGCCAAGCTTTGCCAAGTATAAGATACCAAGGCAATCAATAGATGGATCATAGAATGATCTTCAGTCTTATATTGGGGATAGCGTAACATTTAGTTTTACCTCAATGTATATAAAATGTCAAACAGATTAAAATAAACCAAAAAAGGAATGCAATTACCTTCAGAACATGTTTTGCAGCTCTTACAACCATTTCCACAATACACAGATCAACAATGTGAGGCAACAGCTTTGCCATATTTGCAACCTGCATAGCATTTGAAAAACTCAACATACTTGGCAATGGTTGCATTGAAACAATGAAAGATGAAAACAAAACAAGTTGAAGAAATTCTATAATGGGGAAAATCAAAATTCAGATTCATATCATCATCTCCTTTCACTTACCTTGCCAATATAGCGCACATTGATCCCATGAGCATGGAGTGCCTCAGTTAGTGTCTGGCCATCCATTGGCGAAACCTCAAGACTACTGAGGTCTTGCACAAACTTAGAAAGAACAACATCCAGAAGATATGCCCCTGCCTTCTTTACTAATGACTCATCTGAAGCAACTTCCTGAAATAAAATGGAAGAGGATCCAAATCACCAAGAAGGATGTCAAAGCATCAAACTTTCAAAGATAATGCAATAAAGGCAAACTATATTCATGTTGTTGCAGGAAAAAATTGAAATACAAAAATAGGAGAAATAAAATTGAAAACTTCTGAGACATGCAGATGCAACTGCATTCCAGAGCACACCCAAACACATCATTGACTAGAGAGTAGTCACTAATTATTTGATTCTTAAAATCTCACCTCAGAATCACCAGCAAGTTTAAAATCAGTTAAGATATTGGGATTAAGAAGTACTGCGGACACATCCTCTTCTAAAGCAGAACCATTGATAGCATCCTTTTGATTGTTTTTCTTTGCTCTTTCTTGGCTTTCCACCTTCACACCAAGCATGAAGACAATACTAACATTAAATAAAGCCTGTACAAATGACCCTTCATATCCCTGGAAGAAAATTGCATAAATCAGAAGTATTCAACCACCTGGCAAAATGAAGCAACAAGCTCAGGCCTCAGAACACAATAGCGTGATCCTGGTCCCATATAGTTTGCATCCCTTGGAGTTGTTCTCATCAAATCTAAAAGATAATGCCTGCAAAAATTTGACAAGTTGCAAGAAAAATAATTAAATGTCTAACCGTTCAAGCAGAAATCTATTTGAATGTAGAAGAGCGGGAAAGAAAGAAAAAAATTATAAATGTCCAAGAACAACAATTCTAAAACAATAAAATGTAAAAATATAGCCAGTAAAAATAGTATAAGGGACGAGAGGTGGGGGTCTGGGATGGGTCAGGAGAGGCGCATATACAAACAAGAGGTTTAAGAAGTTAGCTTGTGTGAAATTGAATCTATTTTGTTTATGTCTATCCTCAAGTTAATATTATATAACTGATTCATTATTTGTATGTATATATATATATATATATATATATATGTGTGTGTGTGTCTTATCATTATTATTATTTTATATATATAAATATAATATTATACATATACATATACATATATACTTAAGATATTAAGAATCTATGTAATGTAATTAGTTTGTATGTAATCAAATTGCTGATAGCACATTATACTCACATCAAGACTTTATCATTGTACTGCCAATTGTCTGATTTTAAATGTCTTTATCAATATCAGCAGATAATAATATGTAATACATACGTTGCACCATGAGTGGAGATTTTGCTAAAGGCAGATGATTATCGGCTACTATTGATTTTGTAATTTAACTGTGTTAAACTATAGTTCAGTCAGATTGATATGATCATGAGATTCATTATAAATGGTAAATAATCATTAGATAAATATTCTTTATACATATATATTATTATATATATTACACATTATATTTTATATATATAATATATATATATATATATACATATATATGGTTAGTTATATTAAATATACTATAAAATGATGATTAACTATAGAGACATGTCTCTTCATGAGACATGTCTCCTCCTTCTCATATTTATATGAGAAGCAAATCTGCATTTGGAATACATCAATCAAATTGGCAATGTTACTACATTTGCAGAAGCGATCCTAAGATTTAACATGGTATCAGAGCCTACTGCAGATGTACAAAAGTCAGATAGGAATAATAAGATTACTCATAGAAGGATCCTATAATAAGAATCAAAGGTAGAAGATCATTTTTATATGGAAGGAACTAGAGCAAAGATGAAGACCCAACAATTTTCATGGTTGATTATCCAGAATTGGGATTATCAGTTGCAGTAAATATATATATACATCAATTAAAAGGATAAGGAGACATCTTCACAGACGCATACGTAGCAAGTACTACAGGTTTCGACACGGTTTTCTAATGACAAAATGATCCATTGAACATCACAATTGATGTTCTCTGTGAAAGACATTGGTGAAGGCCACGGGGTTTTTCATGGACGAATAGAGTTGTACTTTATTGTTCAACATCCACGGCTGAAGCCCTTCGTATGCCAAAAGTTTTTTTTTACAGCACGAATATGCCTTTGTCCTCGATAATTGTCGGAAAACAAGCAGATAAAAGACAAAATTTTGCAGAAGTCAGATTGATAAGTATATGTTTGATTGTTTAGATGGCACACGAAATATTTGATTAATGAATGTTACTAAGTACCTATCGGGTGTGTCAGGGGTTTGTAATGAAACAAAAATCTGGTGATACATCACTGAAATATTGGTCATCCCTCTGTTTCACATTACAGTGTGTGCAATTATATTTGACAATCAAAACTACGGCTTCCTTCAAACAATTCCTGATAACGATTGTATCAGATCAAGGATTGGTGTTTTTCTCTGTGGTTTTGCCATCACTACTCAGGGGAGTACTTATTGTGAGATGTTGAAAAGAAGTTAAAGCATTTTATGATTATTGAATCTTGGTGTTCCCTAAAGTTGGACACGGAAATTATGCAAAACTTGGTGGAAGTTGCTTATAAAGTTCGGAGGAAAAAATAAATAAACTATAGCCATCGATTTTTAAATGTGCGGTGGAAATGATTTTATAAGGTTAGAGAAAGTCATTATCAATGCGGCAAATTAAACATTTGCAAGAAAACTAATATATTATTGGATTTGCTAAAATCTCCAATTAGTATTAGGGAGAAGTGGCAAATCCAGATTTATATATAATCCACGATAGATGGGAATGACCGCTACAGATGAAAATTACCGATCTAATAAATCTGAAAGAATCTATCGTGAATGGCATGTTGAGTGTTGAAGATAACATTATATTCCTTCGCATTCCAAATCCAACAAACAGTCACCCAAGAAGTATAACCAAAAACTTGTAGCAACATAAAGCTTATAAAGCTAAGACTTCTCATCTTTGTAATCAGAATTCAAATAGGAGATATAACAATTCATAATATTGACCGAGTTCAATTCCACCAGAGAAATATATTAGCAATCAATAATTATTGTATGGAAGACACCATTGAGATGGGTACTCTTAAATTAGAGAAATACAAAGAAGTTTTTTTCAACCAAGAAGAATTTGAACAGGATAAGCTTCCATTGAGAACGAAAGTGATGTAGTGTGCAGCCTAAAGGGAATTATACTACAGATGAGAGTTCAATTTATGCAGTCAAGAGAACAACTTTTGCTTCCACAAGGCATATGAAAAATTAGAGAATGGAATCAGCAGAAAGCTATGATAAGTTCATAAAATGTGTGAAATGGCATGCATTATCTCCATTTTCTATTATTAGTTGTATTTATGAAAGAACTAGGACTGTTCGTATTCCTAATCAATAAAATTGCCTAACTACCTTTGAAGGTCCTAGCTAATTGGAATTGTTTACCTCCCTGAAGACCTCTATTTGGTCTTTTTTGTTGTTAATTCATATTGATGAGCATAGAAAGGGGATTCAAATTGTTCCTCCGTATGCACCTTGGAGAGGGGAGACAATTTTGTACATTTAGAACATAGATGGTCTATGTGATGGTCAATAACATGGCTTATGAAGACCTCATAATCTATCATATAAAAGAACGAACCAAGAAATATAAAAGATTGCATTCAAGAAAGAAAGATCTTGATATAATCAATGGGATTAAAATAATGTCTGGAATCTCTATAAAATGGCGTAATTGAGAATTTTACATTGTAGGGGGAATAATAGCCAATGTTCCATTCCGATTGTTTGACAAATGCCTATATGGAGACATTTTCTGATTTGTTGCATATGGACTCACATTGGAGCAACCTGTATCAAGAACGTTAATGTCTAGATAAGTATTCTTATCTTTTACATTTATCAACTCATTATAGTCTCTCTCTTATTTGTAATTTTATGAGCTATTTCCTTTGTATCTAAAGATGATCTTGCAGGAAAAGAAGAATGGTACATTAGGCATATTGTGCAAACTCAATTTAATTAAGTAGCTCCAAGAAATTGTAATTTAGAATTCATCAGTCTTATGATGATCAAGTTGGATAAAATGAGGATCTTGAAGCATATATCCATATTATAAGTATCCTTCTTTATTAAGAGGGAGTTTGACACTTTTTCTAGGCAACATTGGAGCTCAGAAGACTTATAATAAGAGGGACTCAAGAAATACATGGGTGTGACTTAGTGATTTTGATGGGCCTACCTCCATGTACATCATGAGGAAGTATTGGCTTATCACTTGAAGGTTGAAAAGATTAAGATATTCAAAGGAAGTTCAAAAGTTTTTATGAGTAACAAAATGATTTTAATGGACCACACCTTGTAAACATCACAAGAAAATGAAAAGATCCTTAAATAACTTGCATGATCATACACTAGGTACCGAGTACATAAAATTGTTCGATGATATAAAAGTTGGAATTTCACATTGTGGGGGGTAAATTTAATAAACAATGTTCAAATTCCCACTTGAAAACATCTTTAGAGAGGAGATTTAATGATTTGACATTTTGTCATAGAAAGATAAGTAATTCTTACTCTTGAGTATTACAGTTATCTACTTACTATAGTCTCTCTCTTTCTTGGTTATAAACTTATACGTACTATAAGAGTTAATTGTGTTGATCCTTTTCTTTATATCTAAAGATGTTCTTGCAGAAAAAGAAGGTTGGTATGTTTGCTACCAAGATTATTATGCAGGCTCTGGAAGTGAACATTTTTATGATTAAGATTATGAAGAGGGAATCTGACATTGCGTCAGATTAAGAGGGAGCAAATAGAGAACATGATTCTATCAAATTTTTATTTAGACGGAGTCGACCATATCACTTCAGAGGTAAACTTGATATGATTAATGTTTATTGCTTCTTATGCACTTATTAACTAACATCATATGGTTGATGACTATATGCACACAGTGATAAATCTACTCCTGTAGAAAATGCTCAATGACTTAATGTCATGTGACCTTGTGATACTGGTGCACTTATCACAAGGATGAGTTATATCAGTACAAATGACCAAAATGCTGATATTTTTTTACCAAGCCTTTTGCAAAGTCGAAATTGTGTACTTCGGAGGTAACCTTAGTATGACATTGTTGTAAATGCATTTATTAAACTATATATTCATGAATATAAAATTCTTTGCTTGCAAGCCCATTTTGTGAAAAGTGACGACTTTTTTTGTGAAAGGTGACGACCTTTCATGTGTTCTGATCCTATATAAAGTGACGACTTTATTTTAGTTGATATGTCTTCAAACATTGGTTGAATTTAGTGTTATCTTTGTTCATTGGGCCAGATTTTGCCGGACACATTGATAACCTTCATGAGTCTTTTGAGCGATTGCCGAACACCATGAAAATCCATTATGTTTTGTTTTTCTTCTTTCTTTCTCTCTCTTAGTTTAAAAACATAATGATGATTACACCTTATTGTGTAAGCTAAACTTGTTTCAATTTCCTTTGCTAAAGAGGGAGTGTTAAGAAGTTAGCTTGTGTGAAATTGAATCTATTTTGTTTATGTCTATCCTCAAGTTAATATTATATAATTGATTCATTAATTGTGTATATATATATATACATATAATATTATATGTGTGTGTGTGTGTTATATCATTATTATTATTATTATAATTATATATATACACACTTAAGATTATATTAAGAATCTACGTAATGTAATCAGTTTGTATGTAATCAAATTGCTGATAGCACATTATACTCACATAAAGACTATATCATTGTACTGCCAATTGTCTGATTTTAAATGTCTTTATCAAAATCGGCAGATAATAATATGTAATACATACGTTGCATCATGAGTGGAGGTTTTGCTAAAGGCAGATGATTATCGGCTACTATTGATTTTGTAATTTAACTGCGTTAAACTATATTTCAGTCAGATTGATATGATCATGAGATTCATTATAAATGGTAAATCATCATTAGATAAATATTCTTTATACATACATATTATTATATATATAATATATATATTACACATTATATTTTATATATATATATATATGGTTAGTTAAATTAAATATACTAACAAATGATGATTAACTATAGAGACATGTCTCTTCATGAGACATGTCTCCTCCTTCTCATATTTATATGATAAGCAAATCTGCATTTGGAATGCATCAATCAAATTGGCAATATCACTACATTTGCAGAAGTGATCCTAAGATTTAATAGAGGCTACAAGTCAAAATCAAAACAAAATATAGTAAGAGTAAATCAGAAAGTAAAAAATGACCTATCATCACTGCCAACAATTCCCTTGCATTCCACTGGAGCCGCCATTTTCACTCGATTTCCAGAGCCATCAAGAATCTCATGCTCCTTTATATGTAGCACTTTTGCAGCCTCCAAAACCTGAAATCATTAAGACAAACTGTCATGCATAAAAAACAAAAATTTCCATAATGCAACATTTCTAAGATATCAGTGTTTCCCTTGTGATTCTTAGGACTCAAATCCATAATAAACATTATATAAAAGCAAACAGTTACAATAAAACCTTCTAATTACCTCCACAAACCTATACAGCCCATCTGATAATTGTTTAGTCAAAACTGAAATTTCAACAATTCTCAGACATGCTTGAGCCTCTATTGTCTATGTGGTAATTATCAACCATAAATTTCAATTGTGGTTGTAACTGAGAATAAAACTCCTGTTTTAGTCGTCCTTCCAAGTTGTTGGAAATTTTTGCCGCGAGTCCTTTAGGTACGAAGAGCCCTTTAAAACAATTTTCTTCCAAAATACAGTCAAAAAAATCTAGCAGTTCATGGGTGACTAGATTAATGAAATGTCATTTCTGTGGCCTTGAGAAAATAAAATTACTAAAATTAACCAGCTTGTCCTCATACCCCAGGAATAAACATAGAATCACATGATAAGTAGTCACTTACATAGAGAACAAAGATACATTGTTTCGTAGCGATGAGCGTGATTCACAGCCTACCACAACAGTGAGGACTGCTAGGACATCCTTACTGGCGCAAGTTCCTATTTTTACATAAAGCACCTCAGAGCAAACAATGCCATGAAAAAAAATTCCTTTGCAAATGGCATTTAATTTCATGTTTCTCACTTCTATTATATAAAGAGGGCGAGGTTAAGATTATAAAAATAGGGCAGTCGATAATACCACAAGAGGGATGAAACTAAAGACCATTGTCTTAGACAGAGCCATACTTTCAGAACTCATCCAGTACTCGGTAAAACTCACAGTTCACAAGTCCTGGTAAGTCAACACAACTACTCAAGTGTGTGCAGCATGAAGACTCATCCAGTCCCAGGATTAGAACGCAATCTGCCTCCAGCCGCACCAAGCAAAGTTTTTAAACCAAAAACTTCACCTTCTTTTCGTTTTTAAATCTGTTGCATCAATTTCACAGCCAAACAATGCCCTAGCAAGTAAACGAGTGGAGAATACAAGCTTTTGGAATCAACTTGTTAAACAGGTAATTTTTATTTTCTGTTTTATGTTTTCTTGAGTTGAAAATTTGTTAAGAACACTGGAAAAGCAGAGGATAAGCTGTCAAAAATCCTCTCATTTCCATTCATCTCTTTTTCTGCAACACTCATATATAGTTTGGATTCTATTCATTTTAAATGAATGCTTATCATTTTTCTTGTTGCTGATTCTTTTCATGTTAAAACAGCAGTGTCAACTTCAACTTCAACACAATTGAGTGGTAGAAAAGACCGTACAGGAAGCGTGGGATATGAGGAACTATGAAGGACCATGTCACTTGTACTGAATGCAAGCAATCTGTAACAAGTGGAATTAATAGATTAATCATTAAAATACTGCCTTGCTAGAATCCATGCATAAAAATGTAAAAACATGCCCTGCATTGACAAAAGAGATTGCTTGCAGGGCATAAGGGCCTATGGGCATGTCAATGCAGGGCATGTTTTTACATTTTGGGATACTAAGTTACGTACCCGTGAATATAAGTTACATATGGTATTACAGACAATGCAGCTACATATGTATCCAAAGGGAAACTTATCATGCAGAAGAGATGCCTTACTATATCATAGACTCCATGTATTGCACATTGTTTTGATTTAGACTCCATGTATTTCACATTGCTTTGATTTGTTGTTATAAGACACACCAAAGATTGGACTGACAAATATGTGGTTTAAGATACTCAACAAGTTGCCAAATTTATCTATATAACCATATATGGTTCCTTCCTTCGATAAGGAAACACATATATGGCATTGGAGCTTGTGTGACTAGTAGTGACACAATTTGCCACCACATCCTCACTTTACGAAGAATTCTTGCCGTGATTCCTCATCTCAAGTAAATGCTGAAGTTTGATGCTTGGTTGGAATTTTCATTTTCCAAAAACGATAAGTTGAGAAGTCTGCAAGAACAGTTTTTTGTGACACATTCATTAAAAGTGGAGAGGGGTTAATCAAGGTAGGTAACAAATACAAAAAGTTGTAGGATAATGGATGAAAACTCATAGGCAAATATAATCAACAAACAAAAGCCTGTTGGTTGCAAGAATCAGTGGATGAAAACTCTTTGAAAGAATACTGGTATTTCATGGATTTGCAATGAAGTTTAGAAGTTCATTTAAATATTATTTGTTGCAAAATTGTAGTTAGTATGTTATTGTTGCTGTAACGACTGTCATAACAGCACTTTGTTATAGCAATCAGATTATAATCCAAGTTGCTACAGGAGTTTGATTATCACCACACATCACATGCGCTTTTCAAAAGCTTCGCAAGGAAGGAATTCCCGAAACCAGTTGGGACCCAATATGCATCCTACTTCATTCTTTTGGAGAGAATGATTGAGCTGCAGGAGCCATTGCAACTCATGGTTATGACGAATGAGTGGAATAGGTGGGATGGGTCTAGGAAAGGGCAAGGGATGAGCGTGAAGGAGACAATGAAGAGCAATGTATTTTGGAGTGATACAAAATACATTGTCTTTCATCACTCCAATTTTCTAGGTCATCAAATATGGGGATGGGATGTAGCCTCCCCTTGGAGTTCCCGAAACCAATTGGGACCCGATATGCATCCTACTTCATTCTTTTGGAGAGAATGACTGAGCTGTAGGAGCCATTGCAACTCATAGTTATGACAAATGAGTGGGATAGGTGGGATGGGTCTAGGAAAGAGCAGGGGATGAATGTGAAGGAGACAATGAAGAGCGATGTATTTTGGAGTGATGCAAAACACATTGTCTCTCATCAGTCCAGTTTTCTAGGTCATCAAATATGGGGGTGGGGATGTAGCCTCCCTTGGAGAGCTGTATGAGTGCTTTGATCCTATGCTTGGCCAGATGAACAGTTGAGCAAGAGAGGGACCCCAGTTTAGCATTTTACACTGAGCACATTCGGCCTATTATTCAGCGTAGATGGGATAGCCTCAACACTCCCTTACACATTGCTTCTTATGCATTGAATCCTAGGTGGTACATGCCTGGGCCTAGAAGAGTTACACCATTGAATGATGATAAGGTTATCAATTTAGCACACTTGCACTTGAAAGTTCGAAATTAGTACACTTGCACTTATGAATATTTATTTATTTTAATTTACTGATTTTAAAATTTGAATTTCAGGTGACGGAAGGATTCTTAAAGTGCATTGATAGGATATGTGACATTGAGACAACGGGGAAGGTTCGCGCTCAGTGGATCAAACTTGCTACTCTCAGGGGCTATCCAACAAGAGCAAAGGCCGACAAAAACAATGGCACAAGAGGATCCCATTTTGTGGAGTAACTGTCATGGACCCAAATCAACAACTACCATACTGGCCAGAACTGTCTCCTGTTTCAGGTTTCTTGTCCTTCAAGTTTAGAACCTTTACTTTTCACTTTTAATTTTAGTTATGAATTTCAATTTTCTGATTCTCATACTACTTATTTAATTGCTATCTTAGGTATCTAGTTCTTCAGCTTCTAAGAAGATTTGGTCTACTTATAGCTTCATCCACTCTCTTAAGAGGAATAGACTTACCTCTAAGAAAGCAGAGAAGCTAGTGGTTGTACAGTGTGCCTTGCATATCAAAGATCGCAAGTCATGTGTGTACAAAGAGAGCTCTGCAGCATGATGGGATGCAAAGCCAAAAGAGCCATCACAGGTTGATGAGGATGCAAATTCTTTTGATTCAAGGTCAGTTGGTGTTCCTCTTGTGGCTGAGAGTTCGAATGATGAGTTTGTTGAGCATCAGCCTCAGCTTGACATGGATGATTAGAGGCCTCTAGGCAGCGTCTACTGCATTTTGGCAGCCCTTAGGCCTTTAGTACTTGACATTCTGTCTTTTGTTTTGTAGTTTGTACTTGATTTTTATATTGAGGCCCCTTTGTCCCCCCATCTCAGAAACTTGTCCCACCATCCCCATGTCCCTCAGGCTGGTGCAACTATGCTCAGATGTTATAAATGTTTCAGCATCTTCAGCCATGTATCACAGAAAAAGCTATTGATTTGAACCACCAATCAGATTTCAGAAGAGGAAACTTTCAACATGGTAAGCGCAGGCAATATTGTTGTTGCATATTTACAAGGCATTGTCATTTGATCAGCTTAAAAGTGTAATGTACAATATAGTATCTATGAAAACAATTATATGTTTGAAGTCCTACCACTAGTGGTAAATAAAATAAAATAGTATGGGGTTTTGTAGAGGTACAAACTTCTAGTACATTAGCTACAGAAAAATAAAAAATATAGAAAAATGCAACCACATTTGGTGCATCATGTAATATTATATTTTATATTAATAATGATATTTGAATCTCTGATAGTATAATACTTCAGAATTTATCAATGATATAATAATAATCATAAACAAAGATTGTATAAGTTGTCAATTTTGGTCCCCACTCACAAACCCCCACATTATAATCAAGTTTCTTATGTCACAAGAGATCCCAATAATTGGTGGTAGTTATAAGTGGAGACTTTAATAGGAGTGAAGAGCAGAAACCCTCATGGGAGTCTAACTGCAATGCCCCTGGTGGAATCGAAGGACGACAATCATCGTGTGGATCTAGGGAAACAACCTCAATAGAGTCCTGGGGCAACTGCCATTTTCACCAATTTGTCAATTTACGATGAAACAACAATAACCTTCTTAGCGTGTGCCATTTTCGCAAATTTGTCACTTAGTGGTGAAAAGTGAAATTAAGTATTTAGAACACATTTTTTTATAATAATGTTTTTAAAATAAATATATAAAACTTTTGGTTTGGGTGACTCTTAGGTCCACTTACATTCACCAAGGAGATGCCTAGGTTTGGCAAGGTGCCTAGGCAACTTGCTAGGCAACTATACCCAATTTGGTTGTAGGACTCCTACTCACACCTATTTGGTAAGAGACCAAGACCTTAAAGGCACTGTGGTACATTGATGTTGCTTTAAAGGAGATGAAAACTCTTTTTGCTGATTTAGAAAGATAATGTTTCTAAAAGAAACAAACGTAAGTAAAGACAAAAATAGACACTATCAGATAATCTAAAAACTAAGATGACCATTAAGATAAGATAAATTTAATAATGTCCAGCAAGAGACCACAGGGATCTATTGAACTGAAAAGAATACAAGGAGCAAACAGCCAGCAACAAGAGAACCAAACACTGTCTGCAAAGAGAACAAGAAGCAAAGGCAGCAAGAGAACAACCACCTGGAGAACCAACTACTCCTCACAAGCGTGAAGTAGTCAAAAATCGGGGGTTAACGCCTCAAGTGAGGGTGAGCCCCGGATCATCTTGAAGAACTGCTTAGAACAGGGTGAAGCCACTGAATATACTCTCTGTGAGGTCTCACAGATCTCGTGTGGTCCAGAAAGTGCCCAAGGGGATGATTAGAAAACTGCGATGGAGAATGAGAAGCAAAGAACGAGTTGATGAGATGGTCAAAAGGTAGTGTGGTGGAAGTTTGAGGCTGAAGGATATGGTCCTGAAGCCGCAAGGTCTCTTGAAGATAAAGTGTAAGACATCATCTGTGTAACTGAAGAAAGATGAGAGGGGAAACGCACCACCTGAAAGGGCAATAGAGCCTCCCTCTGATCTCATAAAAGATGGGGCAATGAAAGATAAAGTGGGTCTCCAATTCCGCCTCCCTGAGCCGGTAAAGACGACAAGTTCTATCCTCCCTATCAAAATAGTGATCAGTCTGCTTACATAGCCGATGAGAGCCCACTTTGAAAGAACCCGAAGAGATGCAGAGGGCATTAAAGAAACACTACAATATTCTAGTACCCTCCCTTAATGGTCATCGTGTATCTACCACGCAAGGGACAACACATGTCTTGTGGTCATAAATTCCTCTAGAGCATTCTACAACTGCTAAGACCCTCCCTAGATCTGTATAATGTCAATAACCAAGGGTAGCTAAAATTGGTCCAGAATAAATAGAGAAGGCTACCCCCTTCTTCAGATTGCTCTACAACAAGAACAAGAGCATGCCACTGACTCTGCCACTAAGATGAATTTGCCTCTAACCCTCCCACAACTTTTAACTAGAAAACATGACAAAAAACATCCAACCTAATAACATCAAACAAAACTGTCTATCAAACATCAAAATCAGATATGCACTTTCATTCGTCTTAATTTCTAAATTTCTAAATTGTCTCATCTAACCTCTATTGACTCTAAATTAGGTTAATAGGATTTTATTGAGTTATTGTGGTTAACAGTAGTTTTGGAAAGGAAATAATTATTATAGTTCTTTGCAATATTACGATTTTAATTTGCAACTTCTGAATTATATCAATCTCTAACAAGGTGGCTCCATCATGGCTCCCAACCCAAAAGAAAAATTAAACCACCTGCCCATTTTGTTTCTTATGATGAAGTACATATATGATCTTTTATTATTGCACAAATAATATAACTATTTTCCATGAAAAAAAAGGAAGTTGACAGGACTAAACTGCATCCCAAAACCATGCAAAGTTGCAAAAAGCAAAAGCTTCAAAGAAGGAAACAAAACCCATGTCCTTTACTGTTTACCACACACCAAACCAAATTTCATCCTTTAATGGATCAGTAGTACATATGCTTTTTCTCACAAATCTCCCTTGATTTTATATATGTTCTTTTTTCCTGATAAACTCTTCTTTTGTTTTATGATGTATCCCTTCGGCTCTACACATCTATACATATCAAATTCTCTCTCTTTATATCTTCACATCCAAATGAAAAGTTGTATCTCTTTGAAAAGATACGTTCATTAGAAAAAAGTCATCCCTTTCCAAAATAATCACTGCCTTTTGGAAACTCATTCCAAACATTTCTAATTTCTATCGCTGACTTTATAGAGCTGCCATCAAACATTTTATTTAAGCTCGGATATTTCCATATTTGTGCCCTCTCACAAAGAATCACTGCTCTTATGAAGGTATAAATGCCACTAAGTATAAGTGCTGCTTATTATATGGGCAAAAATACCTTAGTGTAGTTGGCACCAAGAAACATGGTATGTTTATAATGAGGCAGATTCTCATACAAATCAGAATATAAATGTTTCTCTCAATCAGCCAGCATAAGTGCTAAACATATTTTGAATGTAACAATAAGCCTGTATTTTGATCTACTCAATTATCTTTATGCCTCAAAACTTGTGTTTAAGTACTCTAAATATTATGATCTGCTCTTAAAACAACTAGTCGTCTTTGGCCTTATTTCATGTGATTTATCCTTTGACAACAATTACCCTTTGACATAGATGGCAATAAACTTGCCAACGATCTTCCCTACAAATCCATGATATCAATGACATTATTCTAACTGAAAGCGATCAAAATTTATCCAAATTATGAAGAAAAAAATTTCAGTAAATATGCACATGAAAAGTGCTCAAAATAAATTCCCAAAGGATAGTTGATTAATCTAGACAAGTTTAAAGAGACAATTATTCATTCAATTCGAAGGTTACCTTTTCATGAAATTTATCATTCCAGCATATCTTTTTGCCATTGTCAACAGAACCATATAGAAGAGAATCAGATTTGTCACCTTGAAGGATCCCAGGAATAATACTCTGCAAGAATAGATCCAAAAACTAATTTTAGTTGTTAAGTACTTAGATCAAATAAGCAAGAAATGGTCGCATGCTTAGCATGATGGAATTGAAATTCTTCTCTGCACAATATCTAGAAAAACCGTGCGAATCACAAAGGGTATGCCTAATGAAATGATCGCTTATGGAAAAAAAATGCATACAACTATGCAGGACAAATGATCCAAAACTGCACCATACAGGAAGCAACATGAAAAAAAGAAATCTTATTGACATCTATATTGCTCAAAAAGTAGTTGATAGAGCTATAATGGGTTTATATAAATTTAGACAGTTGGCCTCATCTAAAGCTAAAATTTACAGAGTACTGATAAGATAACAAGTAATGTAAGTGTCTAAGGAATTATGGTTGAATAATATTTGGGATCAGTCACAAGAGAGTGACCCATTGTCAAATTCAAAATGATGCAATAAGCTGGCCCATTATTCCAACAGAAATGTGGCAAGCTTATCCCACATAATGTTAAGGAGACCCATAATCTCAAACAAGATTTTGCATAAAAAGGAATACTAAATAAACATAAAACATATCTAAATTAAAACTGCTATGGAACAAACAAGTTTCCAATCTACACCACCATCAATGAAATGGTTCACAATGACCCATGATAAGAACATATGCCTACAATTGTGCAATTATTAACTTATAGTGCAAAGAAAAGGTATATTGCCAACTAATTCTAATACATGTAGAAAATCTCACCTGTGCAACAACCCTGTGACCTCTGTAATCAACAATTGCCATGGCTAAAGTGTAGAGCCCTGAAATATCTGCATTATTGTATGCCTTTGTTCCCTTTAAATCATTATTTGCCGATGCATAGGTTGCCTGCTCACTATCAATCAATTGTGAAGTGTCATTCTCTAAAAGGGCCACATCAGGATCAGTTTCATCTTTGGCAATCAAAACTTCTACTTCTGTTTCCTCACTTTCAGGTTCCTTCACCTCATCCAATATGACATCTGAAACGTTTTGATTCAATAAGGCTTCACCCTTAGGAGTTTCAACATTGTTAACATCCTTCTGATCTGCCAAGGCATCACATCTTTAGAGATAGAATATATAGACAAACTATGTACATAAAACGTATCCCTTCGAGTCATTGCTCAAAACCGGGATACACACATAGTTTACTAAACTAATTCCCATTAGTAAACCTATTAATATTATTAATGTAGATATGAATCTACAAATATGATCTATTCTATCTATCGATTTTATCGACGGGTGAGGTGATCCTTAATCTTTCTACTAAGATCTTAGAAATTCAGTATTTTCATTTATGACTATAATTAAGGGGTCAAAATGGAAAGAACATTTAACGTTTTATAAATATAAATGAGCAAATTATTTATTACCTTCATCATTCGCTAATGCACTAGCATTGTCTAAACTTGTCTTCTGTTCATATGATTGCTGCATTTGTGTGAAGTCGGCATCAACAGCAAAGCTAAAGAATATGTTGTTGTGAACATACCTGGAGTAATATGAGAAGACTACATGAATCAGCGATATTTATATATTAAAATGATAATAGGACTGAAATGGACACATTCTTTTCATAACCACAAACAACTCTGCCCTCCATTTTCATTAAGGAAAATGGACTTTTAAGCATTAAGCCACATATTTCTACTGCAGGTTCAACACGTCACATCATTTTTAGCACATAAACTTATATTTGCAACTATTTTATAGATTATAAGTGGAAAAATAACAAATATCATCTCCTGCTACTGTGTCCATGAATCGGGCTTCTACAAATCAAAAGTTATCTATAATTTATTGAACTGGTCTACTGAGAGGATCATCCATTAACAAGTGAAAAGTATAATCTGAACCTAATTACAAAAAACTGCATTCTCCAGGGCCCATTATCTTTGTGTTTTCAAACCAAAAAATAGACTAATAACTACATAAGAGCACTGTTAGTCTCCTTATGCTTAATAAAATCCTGATGATGGATCACAGAGTGTGATCCAAACTGTAGATGCTGAAAATTCCACGCAATCAAATCCAGAGGCAGCGATAGTAAATAAATAGAGTACTATTTTGCACACATGCAGAAGAAGGATCTGAGATAAATGCTTAGTATCCTTGACTAGTTAATTACAACAAGCACTTTCTGAATTTTAAAAATTTTCCAGTGTTTCACCAAGTTTTGGAGATGCAAAAAAAAATTCTTGAATTGTGAGACAGCAAAACATTTTCTGGAATTTGGGAACAGGACAGGGGCAGTGAGGGTGGCTATAAAAAGGAGTCTTAAAATTGTGTTCAAATTTTTTAAATACAAATAAATCAACAAAGTCTAAGTTATAACATAAACGAAACAATATAAACAGAATTTTTTAAAATTGTGTACAAAAACAATAAATTGATTCTATAATCCCTCTGGTAGAAATAGTATGAAGCATGATTTATGTTGATAGATGCCACAGGGAGACATGTTTTGTCAATCATAGGAAATAGTTAAATACTAATAAGGTATACTGTTCCTTTTCCTCATCCTCAATTTTCATGTATAATGGCTCAAGGAATTTTTTGAGGGGTTGGGACACCTTTGTCTGCCCCTTTCGAACCTGATTGTATTTTGAAGATTTATTCTCTTTTAATGTATTTCATGTGCGGAACACCATAAAGTACCTGTAGCCATCATGGGACACCAGGGAGTCCCCAAAGCACCACAAAAAGGGGCATCCCCTTTTAACTTACCAAATTCCCGGGATGTGACCCCACCTGAGGGTTACAAACAGCAAATTTTTCCCAATGACAGGATGATCACTGATTTTTTGTTTCTCTACTGTGAATATCTTGTTCTAGCATAGTGAAGGAAGTGTTGGAAGTAATTGGGACTCTGGCTCACTCAAAACTGTATAAGATGTACTGATTTCCCTGTCCACTGCAATTTAAGGAAACCTCATTTTCAATTAAACGCGAGTTTCATTGTACAAGTTTTTTCTCAAAGCAAATCACTGCCAGCTTGAGTTAAATCGGAATGCTAGCATCTTACTAGACTTTGCAATCAACAAACAATTAATCATGATTACCACTGAGCTTCCTGAGATTGTTATAAATGGTGTTGTTGTATATCCAAATCAAAACACCTGTGCATTCAAAAACTGAGTGAGGAAATGCCTTGAAGAACTCTCGTCCCAGTTTCAGGCTGACATTGATTTTCTGTAGATCTGCAACTTTTTGGAGTGAGACAGCCACTCACACTAAGCATCTAGGAGATTGTACTTGAATTTTGCCAGGGCCATTAACAGGGTGAAAGTGCAGTTACTGCAGACATTAAGGTGGTTAACTATTGAGCAGCAATTACCTCTTGGTTATGAGCAGAATGTTAAGAAAGCTATGCAGCAGACTTGGGAGTGTTTAGGAAGAGATCAATACAGGATTAGAAAGTAGTTGAAAGTTTCTGAAGATAGATTACAAAGGAGGACACCTTAGAGAAAGACGGCAATGTAAAATTAAAAGATTGCAAGTTGGCAACCTCATATTCTTCCATCAAGGCCCAGCATTTCTTGCTCAGGCCACAACCAGTGACTATTGTTAAACTTGAATCACAATTGTCAAGCCCGGTAACCAATCTAAACAATATTCAATTACTCCTTGTTAATACTGTTACTGTACTTTTTTAGAACATACTTGAGAACAGTGGGAGGAATAGTATAATATTTCTTAGCAACATTTTAAAAGAGTAACTTCTATAAAAGAAAAGCCATTTTCTACCTTTCATCCATGTTTTTTAAATTCTATATGCAACTGCCCCAGGGAGAAAGAAAGAAAAATCCATTTCATCTTGATTTACAAAGGCCACTATAATTTTTCTGCAAGATGCACTGTCATGAAATATCCTCAACTTTTAAGACTGGATAATTTTATATGCAGAATAAGAGGCTTGCCTTGGCCACCCATGTTCAGGGAGCTGCTTGCTGCTGTATACAGTACAAAGTCAAACTGAATAGCAGCCCTTTCCAGACAGACTGTCGTCTAATTAAATGCCCCTTCGCATGCAGCATCATGTTTAGGAAAAGTGGAGGGAGTTTCCATAATTACAGGAATAAGATTTCGTAGGTTCCAATGAGATTTGACAGGAGAGATGCAAGCCAGTCAGGTCCCAACCAAAGTGTTGAAGTTAGTTTTAGATCACTTGAGACATTAATTAATTAATCATTTATCCATAACAAAATCAAAATACTGATCCTGGAGTCGATGTCATTCAGAGTATTATTAATCTGCAAATTCATTATTGTCAATTCCAAGAGTCACCAACTCCAGACTGTATCATCGCGATAACTAGTTATCCTCTACATCATCAGCAGTAATAACAACACTGATTTAACGGTATGACTTTCAAACAACAATGACTCACTAAGTTCGATTAATCTAGTTTATTGAACCAGTGCTATTCAAAAGGATGTGATCAGTTATTCAAACAGCTGCTGTCTATGTATTTAATGAAGTCTCTAATCTAATTCAATTACACACTACAAACATAAAACAATCTGAGATCAAGGAATATTGATAATTGATCCACATGGGAAATCTATTAATACTTGGATTGGTTAATAATTAATACTGAAAATCGATTTAATTCTTACTTGCAGAGATCAACTTGCCGCCATCTACGTATTCGAGAGGATTTTAACCTTGCATGCAGTTAGACTTATATATATAGACATACAGCAATCTTTTCATCTGGAGAGTTTAAATGCATTAAGTTTGATATCGCTACAGAGCTAAAATTGTGAAATATAAAATTGCTATCAGTCTGATTAAAATTCAGCATAGCATCATAGCAGGTTTTAAAAACATCATAAGCAGACATATGATACTAGAAATTTAGACAATTGATCTCCTTTCCTCTAAGGATATTCCACTGTCAAGATGGTGAATGAATTGAAGCTTGGGTGTAGGCTAGTAGGCACTACAAATTCCACATCTTGGAAGTTTTGAATGATGCTGGCCTTAGATGAAAATGTCCTGGATGTTTTGTGCTAGAAAATAATGCTTCACCAACTAATGAATAAAAGTTAGCACAATGGAGGAAAATAACACAAAGGCAATCAAGATGATAGCAGACTCCGTAAAGAATCACATTGTGCCAATCATCGCTAAACTTCAAACACCTAGAGAAATGTTCATGAAATTGGAGCATATGTATGATATCAACAATACAAGCAGAACACTTCGATTAAAACAAAAATTGCATCACATCAAAATGATTGGAGGGAAATCAATAATCTCTTATTTTAAGAAAATTACAGAACTCAGAGATCAACTCTCCACCATTGGACATATTGTTGATAGCAAAGAATTGTCAATGTTGGCTCTACATGGACTTCCTAATTCATGGGAATATTTCATTCAAGGGTAAGTGCAAGATCAAAGTTTCTTAAATTTGATCAGTCGAAGGCAGATTGTATACAAATGGAATCAAGATTGATTACAAAAGACATCAGCAAAACCTCTACAAGTGAATATATTCATGGCCTTACCTTACATCCCTCAGAGAAGAAGGGTAAGATAAATCCCTTCAAAAGAAGAAAGATAAGAAATTCCATAACGGCTCTACATTCAAAGGAAGAAAGGATATATCAAAAGTCCAATACTTTTAAGTTTAATAAATATAGTCACTATGCAACAAGGGGTATCCAAACGGGTCTAAGCCTCAAGCTTCCATTGCTGAAGATGGTAAACTTTTCTGAAAAAGGATTCAGATTGATTCATATTCTACTCAGCCCTCCCATGTCACGTCTACGGACTATAGCACTAGACAAATTGACAACAGTGGATCTTGACACATTACCAGATTTAGACGACATTTCAAAGAGTTAATAGAGAGCAATTCATTTGATCAAGTGACCATTGGAGATGGCTTCAGTTATTCTGTAGAAGTTGTGACGGCTTCTCTTAAGTTAAACTCAGGCATTTCCTCGCAATTACATTAATTACTATTTGTTCCAGGGATCAAGTGAAATCTTGTCTCTCATATTGCATTTGCAAGTCGCCAAGTTCCTCAATTCATGATTTATTGGAATTTTTTATGGACATCTTTACAGACTTTGCACTATACCTACTCAATCTTTAATTCATGATTCATTAAGGAATTGTGAAATTTGGCATAGAAGACTGGGTCACCTACACTTCCATGCACTGCCCACTATGGAGAAGATAGTTACTGGTATTCCAGTACATAACCATGAGCATGAAGAACCCTGTAAAGGGTGTGCATTATGTAAGAACACTAAAGGTACATTTCATAGTAGTGAAAATAGATCCAAATGTATCTTAGAGCTCATTCATTCAGATTTATGTATACGAGAGAAGGTGACATGTCTTGTTGTGTCTCTTCATCTTCATCTTCGCCATCAGTAGGAGTACTAGCCTCCACATATACTGGAATTGGTAAATTCTGTTGCACACTCTCCTTGGTGACCTTAGGCATAGAAGTCATAAATTTCACTATGCCTTCCTCTATTTCTTTCCTTACTTCCTCATAATTTCCTCCCATAAGAAGATGGTTTCTTGTATTATGTTATTTTTGTTGATTACTACTCTAGAAAGACTTGGAACTATTTTTTTCAAAATTAAGAACCTGATGTAGTATTCATGAGATTAAAGGAATTCAAGCTCTACTAGAGAACATATCCGAGAAGAGGATTAAAACCCTGCGAACTGATAATAGAGGAGAGTATACCTACAGTAATTTCCATAATATTTGCATTGAAGCTGGGATTAAGAGGGAGTTTTGTGTTCCTTATAATCCTCAACAAAATGGTGTAGCAGAAAGGAAAAATAGAACTATTGTGGAAGCAGCCAAACCCATGATTCGTGATCAAAATCCTCAAACTTGTTTTAGGCAGAGCCTTCTAGAACTATTGTTTATGTTCAAAATAGATGCCCTCATCAGATTTTGGACAACAGGACACCCAAAGAAGCATTCACAAGATAAACACCATATGTAAGTCATATAAGAATCTTTTGCTGTCCAATATCAGACATATACCCAAAGACAAAAGAACCAAGTTATAGTGAAACATCAAAAGCTTACAGAATCCATATTCTAGAATAGAATATGATTGAATTAAGTAAGGATGTGGCATTTGAATAGGATATTGGATTCAGAAAATCCAAGGATACTTCTGAGAAGGATGGTAAAGATCAAGAACTTCCAGAAAATATGGAAGAAAACCATACTCCTGAAATTCAGAGGAAGAATCATGAACCTAAAGAACATGATGAACCCTTGGATTCTACTGATAGGCCTACAGATGCCGTTGTAAACCGGGAAAAACCTCTTTGGGCAAGGAAAATAATAAAAAAGACTGAAAATTTTGCAGCTCCTAAAGGAACATTTAAGGAGAGGAAGACACCACACATGTATTCTAGCTATGTTGCATTAATGAGTCATAATATTAACTTAGAACCTACCAGTGTTGAGGTAGCCACTAGTCAGCAAGTCTGGAAGGATACAATGACCGAAGTGAAGAGCACGCAATTATAGTTGGGGGGGAGAGGGTGTGTGTGTGTGTGTGGTGCATCACTATAATATTAACATTTTCAAATTTAAAACTTCTATCCACACAATAACTTCAAATACTAAAACAAACAATTACGGACATGAACACAATAAGTGGAAACCCAATGTGGCAGAAAACCATGGCAAATAATTGCTTTAAATATAAACTTGTTCTTTACAATGTTTTGTAGGCTCCAACCCTATGTTTATGAGCATCCACCCACTAGAAGCTCCAACTCCCATACTTCGTAGGCACCTACCTACAAGAAGCACCAACCCGCTGTTGTCTTTGTGACCACCAACCCACTGCAAAAAAACTGTTCTTGCACCCTGATAATTGCATATTCAACTGATGATGGACATTTTGCTTGCAAAATTTCACTTCGTTTAATCTAATACTTATATTTGTATGGATTCTTTGATTCCAGCACACACTTTTCTCCCTTCTCTCCTTTTATATTTTTCTTACAAGTTTCTCATATACATTTTATTTCAACTTCTTTATATAAATACTACGTTGCACGGGTACTGTTTATGGTGTTTTAAGGTTTTTGTTGTTTAAATGTGTTTATGCTACTATGCTACATTCTAATTTTAACTCATGCTTCATAAAAATGTATGTGTGTGTGTATACATACATACATATATACAAATATATATATATATATATATATATATATATATATATATATATATATATATATATATATATATATATATTTTACATGTTTTTGTAGTAACGAACCCAAACCCTTTCCAAAATTTTGACGAACTTGCAAACCAATTCTCGAATGTCGAACTTGGAACCTAACCCAAACAGTCAACTTAATATGAATATATATATCTTCATAAAAGTCCTCTTATATTTTATATATGCATATGTTCACTTTTTCTTCTTTATTCTTCTATCCTTCTTCCATCTCATGTTTATATATATATATATATCAGACTTAATAAATCTGCATATATATACAAATATATTCTACGCTTCACATTGGTCACTTGTTCATTTTTTTTCCTATTCACTTCTTTGTTTCACTTTGCACATGACTCAAGTCATATTTTTATCTTAAATTTTATACGATATGACTTTTCAAATATAAAAAGTCACACCTTTTCTTGATCATAATTGCACCAAGTTATCTCAATCCTTGCATTTAGTTTTTTACGAATTCTTTTCAACATTATTAATGTATTAAAATAAATATACCTTCCTTCCAGGGAGCAGTTAAAGTCTTCAATTGTGTTTCCATGTTTAAAATGCCCATCTTAATTTTAAGAAAGAGATTATTTTCATCTTCAAACAATTAATTGGAATATGTTTATTTAAGCATTTAAATCCTTCTTCCCCGATACCATTTGATGGTGTATATTGTTCAATGACGTCCAGCACACAAACTTATTATTTTAAACAAAATTTGATATTCAAAACTTCATATCAATGATCTTATTTTACTTTAACCCGATGGACTTCACAATATGATAACAATCTTCTCTCCTATCCATCAAAGATAAAACTCGCAGGCTGTATATGTAGTTGACTTGTGGTGACGTTTCCTACTTAACAGCATGGCTTTTAAATGTTCTCACGTTGGCAATTCTTGCTCCACAATATCCTTCAATGGTGGGTCTTCATGGTTGATTAATCTCCGACATAGAGACACAAATTCTACAAGGCTTGACTCTTCCATGTTGCATAGCTCCACTCATCATTTCTTCTATATCACTACTTCTGAAAAAAATGTTGTCATGTATTATATGTCCTAATTCATGCTATTGGCAATGTGAGGAAAGTTTTGATAATATTCACTGTAATTTTTGCTGCTAATGCTATCGGCAATATTCCGTAGTAATATTTATTCCGTAGTAATATTTAATGACAGTTAGGATAGCACTACATAATATTTGATGTCGCACCCTCCATTTGCCTCGATACATTAAGATGCACTATACACTATATATCTCAGCATCTTCTTGTTGCTACTCAAACATCTCTCAATGTCGTTGATTAATTCTCAAATTGTTGTTCTTATGCCTGTACAGATTAAGAATGCCCGTGATTATACACGATTGATGTCTCTAGTGATTACATTTGAACTCCTTATGTTCATCCTCTCTTTTATGCAAATTGTATTGACACGATGTCCATTACAATTTTTCTTCCACAACATGGGGTGATTGGAAGTCAATTGGCATATAGATCAAACCTTCTATGTTAAATCATTGTTGTTATGTCTGTGCTCTGTCTCTCTTTATAATTGGCTTCGTATGTTGTTGAAGGCTTGTAAGTTGCTGCTATACAGATTATGTTCTTTGTCTTTGTTATGATCTCGTTCAAAATACTTGTGTATCACTCCTTGGTGTTCCGCTGCTCATTTTCTTTGATCAACTATTATAATCAATGTTTCATACATTTGTGAATCAATAGGCTATGTATTCATCATCTACTCACCATCTTCCCTAAACTTATCATCTTTTCTATTGTTCATATATCTTGTATTGTAACTGGTCCAATATCATTGAATTGGATTATATACTTCATATATCTATATATCATTAATATATTTCTTTCATACTTCATATTCTTATTCACTGCTATACACTTGATGTCCATTTCGCGTTATTGCTACATGTCTTTATTGGCTTCAAATATTCCCACTTGGTTGCTTTCTTGACTTTGTGACCTGTTCCAAGATACACATCATTTCACCTTTGACATTGACAAGTCTAATAATAACAATCTTGATCATTCTTGAGATCAATGATGTCAATAATTCCATTATGAAGAGTATCAATCAATCCTAAAGAATAATATTGGGGACATTGTACCTAGACCAAAGGAAATCCATGGTTTCTTCTAAATGACTCTTTAAGATCAAACATGTTTTAGATGGAAGTATTCAGAATTACAAGGCTACATTGTGGCTAGAGAATTCTCTCAAAAGGAAGAAGTTCATTGTGAGGAAACTTTTGCTCTTGTTGCCCCACACACTTCAATCATAACCATCATTGTTGTTGCAGCATCTAAAGGATGGAAGATTCATCAAATGGGTGTAAAGACAGATTTCCTAAACAACATAATTAATGAAGAAGTATATGTCGAACAACCAAAAGGATTTGTACATGAAAAGGAAACTCGTGTTTGTATGTTAAAGAAGACATTATAGTGCCTTCAGCAAGCTCCACGTATTTGGTATGAAACAATTGGCTGCTACCTGATGAGCTTAGGTTTCTCCAAGAATCATGCAGACTCAAACTTGTACTTCAAGGCGCTACTTCCTTGGGTTAGAAATTTGGCAGGAAAATGATAAGATCATTGTGGGTCAAGTAAAGTACACCATTGAAATTCAAAAGAGACCTTGTATGATGGATTTTAAATCAATGTCCACACCATGGAAACAAGTTTGCAAAGTCAAAACAGGCTGCAGCTGTTTCAGAGTTGGCAGACTCTACACCATAAATGCAGATGATTGGGTCCTTAATGTACCTAGTCAACACTAGACTAGATATTTATTATGCAGTAAGTGCACTTAGCCAGTTCATGTGTGAACCTAAGCAAATACATCTAGTTGCAGCAAAACATATTATGAGAAGCTTGCAAGGCACAACTGCATTTGGCTTTTGATGTTCAGCTGACATAAACTTTAAACTGCATAAATACATTGATTCTGATTGGACAAGATGTGTTGTTGTTAAAAAGAGTACCTATGGTTGTTGTTTCAATTTAGGGTCTTCTATAAATTCTTGGTGCAGCAAGAAACAGTCTTTGGTAGCACAAAGCTCCACAAAAGCGAAATATATTGCAGCATCTGTAGGAACTCGAGAAGCAGGGAGGTGTCGAAAGCTTCTTGCAGGACTATTAGGAAAAATCTTAGAGCCCACAATTATCCATTGCAATAATCAAAGTTGTATAAAGTTTTCTGCCAATCCTATGTTTCATGACAAAACAAAATGTGTGGAGATCAAGTATCACTATGTAAGAAACATGGGAGAAAGGAATGCCATTCAATTAAAATACATTAGTACTAAAGAACAAACAGAAAACATTCTCACCAAGCCTCTCTCCATAATTAAGTTTGTGTACTTTCGAGGTAAGCTTGGTATTGTAGCGAATGAAGCCCTAGCTGAAATAGAGTCTCAACGTCATTGATTTATTAGTATTTATATATACCACGTAAAGAGTTTTTGGTGATATTCTTGTACTTGTGTGGTAAATATCTTTGTGAAACGACAATCTCATAATGATAAGACACATGTACATTAACCATCTTTGTGAGATGACGATCTCACAATGATAGAACATTGGTGCATTTTACCGTTTTTGTGAGGTGACAATCTCACAATGATGGTTGATATTTCATGAAGTAATGTTTATGTGTAGTCATACTAGTGGATACCACATTAGATGATATTCATGGATAAGCCATAATGGTGGACAATACATGTGAAGATATCTAAAAGCCATAATGGTAGATATCACTTAAGGTGATGTTTAAGAATAGCCATAATGATGAATATCCCATAAGGTGATATGTATGGATAGCCATTATGGAGAGATTAAATGCATTAAGTTTGATATCACTACTGAGGTAAAATTGTGAAATACAAAATCACTATCTGTCGGATTAAAACTAAGCAAAAAGTAATGAAGCTTCTTGCCTAAGTTTAGATTTATCTCAACTTCAATGATTGCATCTATGATAATAATCGCTGGCTAGAATAACTAGTTGATAATATGCCACTTGCACTCCATATAGGATAATCTAAGTCGGACTCGATGGTCGTGTAGGAGGCCCTCTATCCCTGCCTCTTTTCAATTAAGGCCCGTTTGGTTGCAGGCATAGGAATGGAGAATAAGGAATGCATATTCGGAATAGGAATGGCTATTCCAATAAGAATTATTTTTTGGAATGAGTATAAGCTCATTTTAGAGGCAAAATGGAAATATTTATTCCTATTCACTATTCCAATTGAAACCAAATGGAAAATAGAAAACATATTCCAATTCCCTATTCCAACTGAAACCAAATGGAAAATAGAAAACGTATTCCAAATTTTCTATTCCTATTCTAGTAACCAAACAGGCCCTTTAATATATGCCCCATAAGCTTGCTGAGAGAAAGATCTAACACACACTAATCTTGGGTAGAAACACTAATCTAAGGGACTGTAACAAAACTTACCTTCCATGGCCAAATTAAAGAAAAACTAAACATGTTTCTTAACTCTAACCAAGAACTTGTGTGGACCACAGTTGTAAAACTTAACATTGTGACTAATCGCCCTTAAACACCCCATCCCCTCCGCCCCCACCACTGTCCCTCTATAGTTCCCAAATTGAGGTTCCCCTATCCCCCCTGCACGGAAATGTAAAGTTTCTGCAAATTCTGCTATAAATCAGACTGAGATAATACCTTCTATTGCTTGCTAAAGATGATCTTCTATAATTCACACTTGTATGAAGTGTTACATATAGTATAAATACCATTCTGAAAAATGTTTTATCTCTGCAATATTTCAGATAGGGAAGAATTGCTAAAAGAGCAGACCATATATCATTCATGTGTTCTTTATCCACAAACATACCCTATATAAATATTACAACCAAAGGGCATGTCCCTAGAAGCAAGATGTCCCTATCTAGGTCTATTACAAGGTAATTGGTAAATACTTGCTTATTAATAACAGAGACCGAAAGGTCAATTTATACAAAAGGAAGAGACGATGTTTCCTTAGGAAACGATCGTAAAGAATAGAAACATTCTATTCCAGAGAAAGCAAAAAACCAAAGCAAACTAAAGCTAAAGATATTTACAAGATAACCATTAACTAATAATAGACGTCTTATCTATTATTGTAATACCCTCCCTTAATGGTTAATCTATCTAACACACCAAGCTGTCCTCTGAATTTGACAAACTTATCAGGACCAAGAGGCTTGGTGAGAATGTCTGCAGTCTGATCTAAGGTAGGAACATACTGCAGATCTATAGTCCCGTCTTCAACCAGCTGTCGTATGTAATGACAATGAACATCCACATGCTTGGTTCGTTCATGGAAGACTGGATTCCATGCTAACTTGATAACGCCTTCGTTATCAACAAACAGAGTAGTCGGTCCTGCTGGTGACATCTGCATATCCCCAAGCATCCGACGAAGCCAGACAGCTTCACATCCTGCCTTAACAGCCCCTCTATATTCAGCCTCTGTAGAAGAGAGAGAAACTGCCTGCTGCTTCTTGCTGGTCCATGTGACTGCACCGGATCCCAAACTGAACACATATCCAGATGTTGACTTTTTATCATCAACAGAACCTGCCCAATCTGAATCTGTGAACCCACTGAGTTTAGGATTAGAACTCCGAGAATACAAAAGTCCATAATCAGAAGCGCCCTTCACATAACGAAGCACACGCTTTGCTGCCATCCAATGATCAGCCTTAGGAGCTGTCATAAAGCGTGAAATATAGCTGACTGCGAAGCTGATATCAGGCCTAGTAGCAGATAGGTAGATGAGGCTGCCTACTAGTTGCCTATACGTAGTATCATCAACGGAAGGAGAATCAGACTTGGCTGATAACTTGAGACCTTTCTCCATAGGTGTAGATGCAGGTTTGCAATCCTGCATTCGGAATTTGTCTAACAAGGCTCTGGCATATTTGGACTGAGAGATGAATATACCAGAAGACTGTTGCCAAACTTCAACACCTAAGCAATAATGCATGAGCCCAAGGTCAGTCATATCAAAAGATTGGCATAAGTGTTGTTTGATTCCCTGAATCAAAGATGCCGAACTGCCATTGATGATCAGATCATCCACATAGATAACCAAAAGGATGATGTCACTGTCAGTAGTCTTGATGTACAGATTTGAGTCTGAAGAACTCCTCTTGAAGCCTTCATCACTGAAGTACGTATCAATCTTGATGTACCATGCCCGAGGGGCCTGCTTCAAACCATAGAGAGCTTTTACCAATCTGAGAACCTAATGGTCTTTACCAGCAACCTTGAAACCAGGAGGCTGCGTCATGTAGACCTCTTCATGGAGATCACCATTCAGGAAAGCACTCTTTACGTCCATCTGATGGACCTTCCAGCCAAACTGTGCTGCCATGGCTAAGACTAATCTGATGGTGCTCATCTTTGCAGTAGGAGCAAAGGTCTCCTCATAATCAATGCCCTGATGCTGAGAAAAGCCCTTTGCCACTAAACGAGCTTTGTACTTATCCAAAGTACCATCTGATTTGTATTTGATTTTGTAGACCCATTTGCAGCTAATGGGTTTCTTCCCTGGGGGAAGATCAGAAAGGACCCAAGTGTTGTTCTTCAGCAGGCTCTGGTGTTCAGATTGCATGGCATGTTCCCACTCTGGAATTCCTTTAGCCTCGGAATATGTTTGAGGTTCAAACACACTGTGAATGTTGGCCATAAGAGCAAAGTTAACAGAATCTATAGTTTTGCTCTTTTTCCGAGTAGTTCTCCCATCAATGAGCTCATCATCATGAAGATCAGCAAGTGTCTTAGCCCACCACTTAGGCCGGAGAGGAGAATGACCAACAGTAGTACTAGGAGATGCTTGATCAGCAGGATCCTGATCAGAAGAATCTGGATCAAACTCAGGTGAAGCATCTTCAAAACGAGGTGATCCTGCAGGAGAAGCCGGAGGTGGCTGTACAGGTATCACTGGCAGGACTGGAGCTGTAGGAGCTACTGGAGCCCTCCCATCAGGTGGACCTAATGGAAGCCGAACTCCCAAATCATGAACCTGCATAGGCTGGACTACTGGATCAGGAACAGGAGAAACAGGCATGAATGGTCCTCGCTGCTCATCAAAGACTACATCGCGGCTGTATATGAGACGAGATGTCTCAACATCAATAAGGCGGTAGGCTTTGTGAAGACTGCTATATCCAACTGCATCAGTTTCTGACTCTTGGCATCCAACTTGGTACGTGAAGCATCAGGGATCCAAACAAAAGCAAGAGAGCCAAAAACTTTCAGGTGACTGATTTTGGGCTTGCGACCTGACCAGGCCTCTTCCGGAGTTTTACCTTTGACCGCCACTGTGGGTGACCGGTTCAACAGATAAACTGCAGTGTTAACTGCTTCTGCCCAAAAACGCTTCGGAACATGTCTGTGTTCGAGCATGGAACGAGCCATCTCGGTGATTGTCCTGTTCCGACGTTCAACTACACTGTTCTGTTGTGGCGTGTGGGGTGTGGTGAACTGGCGTTGGATGCCATGTGTATCCAAGAAGCTGGAGAAAACATTAGAACAAAATTCCCCCCCATTGTCTAATCTAAGAGTAATAATAGATTTCCCAGACTCTTTTTCAACTAAGGGTTTAAACTTTTGAAATACAATAAATGCATCGGATTTCTTTTTAAGGAAATACACCCACATTTTTCTACTGAAATCATCTACAAACAACAGAAAATACTTGTACCCAAGAACAGAAGGAGTGGCCATAGGGCCGCAGATATCAGCATGAACAAGCTGAAGTACTTGAGAAGCTCGCCAAGAATCGCCACTGGGGAAAGGTGTGCAATGTTGCTTCCCAGCCTGACATGCGTCACAAACTCCAAGGTGTTGGGTTTGAATCTCTGGCAAACCAAGAACAAGCTCATCCCGAGCAAGTTGTGAGAGATAATGCACATTTAAGTGCCCATATCGCTGATGCTAAAGTGTGCTGATGGAAGATCGCCGAGCAGCCATAGCTAAGTCCTGAGAATCACCAAAATCAGTAAGTCTGAAAAGACCATGATCCTCAAGACCAACTGCAATCGTAGACTTTGTCGCCCGATCAGTGATGGTGCACTGATGTGAACTGAAGGTGACTGCCAAGTGTGGAGAATGTCGCAGCAACTGACTGACCGAGAGTAGATTTAGTTCCATCCCTGGAACGTAGTACACATCAAGGAATATGAGCTTCCTCCCAACAGACTGAATTTGAATGTTGCCTTTACCAACAACCGTGTACTCTTCTCCACCACCAAAGATAACAGAATCTGAATAAGGCTGGTAGTCAGTAAACCAGTCTCTGCGGTGAGTGAAATGTCGAGAGGCACCTAAATCAATGTACCAGGCAGATGACTGTACATGATCTGCGGGTCTTTTAGCCATGAAGGCATAAAAGGCAGATTCCACCTGCTCAGTGTGCTCTGCACTGTTCGCTTTGGGTTGCGAACCTGATTGCTTAGACTGGGCAGCTAAGCGTTTCCGACATGCAACCTTCATGTGACCATACTTGTGGCAATAGTTGCATTGAATGTTCTTCTTTTTGGTACCATCGGATGCTGGAGCAGAAGACTTCTGCTGAGATGGTTGCTGAAACTTGCCCTTATCCTTCTGAAAGGATTTCGCAGCAAAGGCTTGCTCAGTGGAGGTGGAACTGGAGCTGCTACCGAACTGTTGTTTCCACCGATCTTGCTGAAGTAGCAGGGTGTAGAGATCAGTGAACTTTAGATCAACACCAGTAGATGTGATGTTGAGAGTCTCGATAAAATGCTCATAGAAATTTGGTAAACTCCGGAGAGTGATTACCACAATATCCTCTTCCTCCATCTTGCGACCGATGGCAAGTAACTGATCACGGATTTCCTGAATCCGATTCAGGTGTGCCTGGAGCGAGGTGCGCTCATCCATGACAATAGAAAACAGAGTGTTTTTCAGAAAGAAGGCTCTGCTCTTGTCGGAAGTCTCATGAAGACCTTTTAGATGTGTCCAGATTTCGGCCGCTATCTTGCCGGATGGAATCTGAGAAAGCTAGTCATCAGCTACAGAGAGTTTGAGAAGCATTACTGCCTCTCGATTGTTCAAATCCCATGTATCTTGATCAGGACCCGGAGAAGTTGGACGCTGCTTAACACCCAGAACAAGTTGATCGGTGTTTCGATATTCGAAGATTGCGATGATGCGCTGCTTCCAGGTTCCATAATTGCGACCATTGAATTTGGAATTATGCTCGAGCAGAATATTTGTCAGAGATGCCATGGCACGTTTTTCAATGAAAAACTGTGAGAATCTGTGAAGGCACGTTCTTCGAGGCAAAAATACGGAAGACCCAGAAGAATCAGAGAATGACCCAAAAGAGAGCTCGAAAAACCCAAAAGGAATCTGCTGTCGTTTTCTGAATCCGCTGGCTCGAAAATCGAGGCACCCAGAAAAAACGAACGACAACCCAGTTGAGCTCTCGAAAAACCCACCAAGAATCTGCAAACAAAAAAAAATTTCGACCCCAAAAATTAGGATTTCGAAAAAAAGGCCCTAGTTGAAAAAAGCTTGAAAAAACTTCAGATTTCTTGATGAAAAATGGTCGAATCTGCTTCCCAGAGCACGATGACAGACTGAGACGGCTAGAGCATGAAGATTTGATATAGAAACATGCCGATTTTCACCCCAAAAACGCGAGTCTCCAAAAAATGGGCACAATTTCCATGTGATTTGCAGACCCGTAATTCGGGAATTTCTCCAAGCAGAAAAACCCTAGGTGGGTTTTGGAGAAATTAGCTGAAATAATTTTGGAAAAATTTAAACAAATAATTTCAAGAAGAAATTATAAATTTTTCCGAAAAAATTTAAGTATTTAGCTCTGATACCATATTACAAGGTAATTGGTAAATACTTGCTTATTAATAATAGAGACCGAAAGATCAATTTATACAAAAGGAAGAGACGATGTTTCCTTAGGAAACGATCGTAAAGAATAGAAACATTCTATTCCAGAGAAAGCAAAAAACGAAAGCAAACTAAAGCTAAAGATATTTACAAGATAACCATTAACTAATAATAGATGTCTTATCTATTATTGTAATAAGGTCAGCCTCTAAATTGTTCTCTTTAAAATCGGCAGCTTTACAAGGAGACATATGTTAATACATTAAACTAACCAAGATGATTTAGTTAATCCTTAACTATGTTGCCCAAAGGAGACGCCAATACCTATTAAAGGAGAAGACAATTACTTATAGGCTTTACTTCCAAAGGGATTTCATGCATTCTCAGATTTGTACGATCTGTAGAATCAAATTAGTATTAGATCGAAGTTACAGAATTAACACTCCCTATTAACTTGATAATCATACTAAGAGATAACATATCTAGCATCATCAATTAAGAAGAATAAGCATAGATTGATACTCTATATCTATCTAAATCTTCTAAGCATGTGGTATCATTTGAACACATGATACTAAGTCATATTACTATACTTGTGATATGACTTATCACTTATACTTGTGATAGCAGTATTGCATGGAATGCAATATACAGGATAAAGTCTGGCGAATAATTAAATTCTTCATTTATCCAAGTTGTGACTATAAGTACTCGCAAGCCTATATCACAAAAGGACCCTGAGTTAAGATCTACCAGAACATAAGATAAAATCCGACGAATGATTAAATTCTTCATTTATCCAAGTTGTGACTCATAGACATAAACATGTCTACATCACAATATATCTTAAACTCATCTAGATCTAACAGTAGTTCTCTATTGTTCAGTACATTATATAAGAGATCGTCATCTCTCATAATGTCTTTTATACAAGTGTTCATTATCTTAGAGATTGTCATCTCTTAAATAATGAATAGAAATGGCGAAGCCAATAACAGTCGATAGCCTAACAATAATAATTTTAATTCACAATTATTAAAAATTAAAGAATACATATGTATTACAATTCAACCATACCAAGTCTTTTCCTAAAGTGATCTATATTCACTCGAGAGAGGTGTCTAGTAAAAATTTCTACTGTCTGATCTGCAATGCAAATGTATTCTAATTTTACAGTATTCCTATCTACCATATCTCTTACATAATGGTATGGAATTTCAATATGCTTGGACCTGTCATGAAAAACTGGATTCACAGAAAACTTGATGGGCCTCTAATTATCACAATGAATAATAGTAGGATTCATGGGTTGACCAAATAATCACACAAGCAACTTTCTGAGCCAAACTACTTCCCGAGAGGCCATTGTTGTAGCAATGTATTCAACTTCTATGGAACTCTGTGCTACTGATGTCTGCTTTCTGAATATCCAAGATATCATCGTTGAGCCTAAACTGAAACAACATCCTGAAGTGCTTTTCCTATCAGTAACACTTCCAGCCCAATCTAAGTCTGTGTACCCATGTAAGTCCAAGTCAACTTTCTCATAATTGAGCCCAAGATTAAGAGTGCCTTGTAAGTATCACATGATGTGTTTGACTTTAACTAGGTGAATCTCTTTTGGTTCACACATAAACTGACTTAAAACATTATCAGCATAGTAAATATCAGGTCTTGTATTTACCAAGTACATAAGAGACCCAATCATCTATCTGTAAATAGTAGAATTTATGGAGGGTGATTCTGCAGTTGCTTCTTTAAGTTTGTGTAGATTAGTCTCCATTGGAGAAGACAAATGGTCTGCAGTTCCACATTCCAAATCTCTTCAAGATGTCTAATGTATACTTTCCTTGATTAAGTCCTAGGAAGTAATGAAGGAGACCTAAATCTTTCATTTCAGATTCTTTGATTAGATCTTTCTTGCATTGATCTATAAGATGATCATCACCTATTATTACTAAATCATCAACATATAGTATCAAAATTATCATATCATCTTTATCCTTTTTATAATAGAGATTTGGATCAGCTTCATTCTTGGAGAATCCTAAACTGGAGAGATACTTGTCAATTCTTTCATACCATGCCCTTGGAGTCTGTTTAAGCCTATAAAGAGCTTTCTTGAGCCTGCAAACAAAGACTTTAGAGTTATGGGTTTCAAATCCTTCAGGTTGTTCTAAATATACCTCTTCTATAATCTTTCCATTCAGAAATGTTGTTTTTACATACATCCAATGTACTTTCCATCCCTTCCATGCCGCAATAGCTAGAAATAGTCTTATAGAGGTGTATCTGGAAATTGAAGCAAAGATTTCTTCATAATCAATTCCCTCCTTCTGAGAGAAACCTCTGGCTTTATATTTTTCAATGCTACCGTCAGCAACATGCTTAATTTTAAATATTCACTTAGAAGAAATAACTGATTTTCCTTCAGGCCTTGGAACAATTTCCCAAACATCATTCTTAATAATGAATTGGTATTCTTCCATCATAGCATCCTTCCAAGTTGTATGTTTAATAGCATCTGAAACATTGGTTTGTTTTGATTTAGATAAATCACTCATGTTGGGTGCATAACTAAAAAATCTTTTGGGTCTTTTCCTTTCTCTGAATGTTCCAGATGGTGTAGCAAAGTCTTGTCCTTCCCTTACAGTCTTAATGGCCCAAAGTAGTCTTTTCTTTGGATTTTGAGTTTCCTTAAGATTAAGATTCTGAATTTCATCTTCAATTTCTTCAATATTCTCCCTTTGAAATTCAGATTCAATATTTTCTTCAGAACTAGGTAAGGGAGAGGGATCTTCAGAACTTTGGGCTCTTTTGAGTGCTAAATCTTCTTCAAATATTACATCCTTACTAAGTTCAATTTTTTTTGACCAGGTATGAAAATCCTATATACTTTACATGTTTCACTATACCCAACAAAAATACCTTTCCTCCCGGAGGGTTCTAACTTAGTTCTCTTTTCTTTTGGGATATGTATATATACTGGGCACCCAAATATCCTAAGATGGCTTATATTAGGTTTAACCTTAATAAAGACTTCTTCAGGAGTTTTATCTCTAAGGTGGAAGTGAGGACTTTTGTTTTGAATATAGACAGCAGTACAAGCGGCTTCTACCCAAAGTTAACATTCTAAATTTTGATCAAATATCATAGATCTTGTTGCTTCTATAATTGCTCTATTCTTCCTTTCTGCTACCCCGTTTTGTTGTGGGTTATAAGGAATAATATACTCCCTCTTAATTCCTACTTCTTTACAAAACTCTTTAAACAAATATGAAGTATATTCCCCTCCATTATTAGTCCTAAGAGTTTTAATTTTGTGTCCTGATAAGTTTTCCATTAACGTTTTGAATTCTTTAAATCTCTTAAGGATTTCTTTTGATTCTTTACATTTTAAGTAGATCCAAATTTTCCTAGAGAAGTCATCTATAAAAAGTATATAGTATCAAAATCCTCCAAGAGAAGGAATAGACATAGGTCAACATAAATCTGAGTAGACTAATTCTAAAACATTGTTAGTGTTTCTAGTGCTATCATGAAATGGACTTTTGGTGTTCTTACCCAGAGCGCATCCTTTGCATATGCTTGAATGATCTTTATTCAACTTAGGTAAACCAGTTACCATCTTCTCCATAGTTGATAAGGCTTTGAAATTTAGATGTCCTAACCTTTTGTGCCATATTTCGTTTATATCAGTAGCTTCATGAATTAAGGCTTGAATAGGTTGACCATGTTTTGTATTTAATTCATACAAGAATCCCTTTCTTTGACCAATCAACTTTAATTTCTTGAATTAAGAGTTCTTAGACCAAGTCATTACTTTACCGTCCATGAATCCCTTGGCAAAAGAACAATCTCCCTAATAGAGATTGTTCTTTTGCCAAGAGATTGTTAATATTTGGATTACTTTTTCCTAAAATATGCCCATTTTATTGATTATTCCGTTTGTGAATATGTTATGCGAGCACAGTTTCTTTGGTAAATAAATTAGATCAGTATTTCTTGATGGTAGTAATAAGGTTAAGACATATTCAAAATCATTAACTCGAATTCATTTTGTCTTACTGGAATTTGATTCTTTTAGAAAATCTCGATTTTATATTACCTTCATTGATGATGTCTCAAGATAAACTTTGATTTAGTTTATGCATATTAAATGGGGCCTTCACTGAGATTAAAGAAATTAGAACTTTAGTTGAGAAGCAGACATACTATAAAATAAAAGGTGTTCATATATGACAATAGTGTTGAATATTATTTTGAGCAATTTGATGAGTTATGTAAGCATGCAGGCATTGTTGGACAGAAGACTACACCTTAAACTCCACAACAAAATGGGGTAGCAGAAAAAATGAAGCAAAAAATTTAATGGAAAGAGTTAGAGGTATGTTGATTGGTCTCCAACTTGATTGATGCCTTTGAACAAAAGCTATAAGCACTGCTTTATATTTGATTAATATAACTCCTTCAGATCTTCTTGATGAAACTCTTATGCAGTGTGGATGTATAAAAAACCTTCTATTTCACATTTAAGGGTTTTTGATCATGAAGCTTATGTTCATGAGCCTTAAGAAAAGTGATATACATTTTCTCCAGAAGCTTAGAAATGCATCTTCACTAGTTACATTGACAGTGTAATAAGCTTTGGATTTCTCTAACCCAAAAATGATTTATTCTAAAGATTTAATTTTCAAGGAATACAGAACTTATTCAGGTGAAGAAGAAGCAAAGGAGAAAGACAAGACTGGAGAAACTGAGGGAAATTAAATTTTCAGTATATATAAAACAATTTACTTCATTGCATATTTTGGGAGCTTCTTATAGAACATAAATACTTACATATGAAACCTTTCAGGATCTGTTGGGTTGATTGGCGGTATGCATCGACTGATGACACCTTTAGCACCTTTGATTGCTGCATCAACAAAATCACAGCTTACCTTATACAGAGCTCTATCACGCAAGATCCTGTTACATAACAAAGAAGAACAAATCAACACAAACAGCACACAAGCCAAATTGACCATAAATAAGCCAAAGGAAAAAAACAAACAAGGATAAAATATCGATCAACAAATTGTCAAATACCCTTTAATACTACATAATATTAGCATGTAACAAACAAGCACCTGTCTTGAATGGTCTTGCGCGGGAATTCCCTACATGACTGTAGTTCCTCATTCCAGTCCCTCTGCATGCCAATTGACTCAGTGCCATATGGCAAAGCTAAAGCATCCTCTGCTCTCGAAACATCTCTCCTGTGAGCTGCCATCCACCAGTAAAGTGTACAGTGTTACAGCTGTTACATCTATTTAACTGTAAATGTCTCTTACGTCTTTACTCTGTCAGGCATGGATTCAAAACACATTGGAAGGCCTACCCAGAAACTCAATTATAATCAACTTCCATGTATAATTTGAGAGCTTCAAAATTCAAATCAAAGCACACACAGTTTTGTTTTCACTTTTGGGCATGGGATATTAAGTTTTGTTTTGAAGTACACAAAATACATAATTGATCTCCCATAATGCCCAAAATCCTAGCAAGTATCTCACACCACAAAGTTTTTAAAGTTAATTAGTCATAGACACAAGCTGCCTATATTTCAAACCTTGTTTAAAAGGTTAGATAAGACATAAACCAAACAAGTTTCAGAAATTAACTTACTTATCAAATAACAAAAACAATTAGGACCCCAAGATGACAAATGCAAACAAAACTTCAGCTTCCTCCAGAAATTTAATAGTCATGCCAAAGTAAAAGTATTTTACTGAAGAATAGAGCTAAAGCACAAGTAAAATCAAACCAAAACAACTGACAAATGAATCTTCCGTCATTGATAAGATGAAAACGTTAACGAAGGACACCAACACCATCCCTTAAGATATCCTTCTAACATATGATCATTCTTATTTGTAATTAAAATCATATTTGGAAAACTCAACAAAGTATGAAAAAAAAATCAGGGAAAACTCGGCTAGTTTTCAGCAAAAACTCTGTAACTTAAACAATTACTTGAATTTAATTAGAAATGCATTTTTTCGCAAAATTCAATGAGAAGATACATCCAATGAGTCAATTAATGAGAACACAAAACAAACAAGCTTTACCTAATTATATTTAAACAGAAAGTGGGTACAAAATCACATTCTCCTGAGAAAGACTACTGGCTGGAAGCAAAATAGTAAGTAATTTATGTAAAACTAAAATTAAATACATCATTCCAATTACATCTTCCTCTTCTCAGTTCTAATAAAAACTGAGGGTGAGGGAGAGGTAGAGTGAGAGGATCTAATCTTAGAAGGCTGCAGTGGCCATGGTTGCTTTCTTGTTTGGTATGTCTAACTCAGTTTGTGGCTTGTCCTCAATCCTAGATATAGCTATGCTTCTAGCTTCTCCTAGCACTATCAATGACTACTCTTTCAACTCAATGTATACCAGCATGAAACCAAATCGAAGCCTTCCTCCATAGCCTACCTTGATGTCATCCTCTTCAAAAACTCCGCTCCAAAACCGCTGCAAATGTGCTTCAAACCCGCCTCAAGTCTGCTTCAAATCGATCAAAATCAGTTTGCAAGTGTTTGGAACACTTTTCCCCTCTCGAAAAAATTTAAGTGAAGAAATAATTAATGAAATTGATTTGGGCAATTTTTTGCCTCTAACTACTGCTATAAAACTACGACCGAGTTTTTGCTAAAAACTCAACAAGTTCTAGCCAAAAATTGTGCAAGTTTTTGGAGCCAGTAAAAGTTATACAAAACTAGATAAACCAGAAAACTCCGCCAATTTTTGCAACTCGGAGACTACTCTGCCAGTAGTCCATCTATGATTAAAATAACTTGACTTCCCACATATATTGCATTTGATTGAAAAATAAATATGTAAAAAGCAATTTTTTTCAAGAAATATTTGTCAATTCAGCTATAATGAGAAAAAAAGTATTACAACACTCCAAAAAGAAAGCCAAAATTAGCATTACAAGAGACATAGTTGAAACACTTGCAAACAAACTCAACGAGTTTTTTAAAACTTCAAAGTTTTATTGATGCCAATAATTTGTGCCAAAAATTGCAAACTATATTCCAAAGTTTTCAATGAGTTTTAGGGGAAATGTTGAGTTTTTTTTTAAATTTTTTTTTGCTCCTCCAGTGAAAAAACAAATTCCCAACCTTCTACGAGGTCTTTTTCAATGAGTTTGCACATGAAGCTTGTTTGAGGCCATCCAGCTATAAGTACTGTTGAAGCTTGTTTAAGGCCATCCACATGAAGAAGAGGAACAAGTTAGCTTAGAGCCACTTCAGTGATCTTGTCCTTGTGCAATATAATCTTTAGTGGCACAAAAGTTAAGAGGAAATATCAGCTGGTCCAATTCATTTGAATGATATAGATCCTTAGAGTGATTGGATAGCATGGGAACAGCCTCCATTATTTAATGAGGATGACATCTATGATTTGGAGAGGCGTTCTATAGAAGAGTTGGGGAATGGATTTGGATTCACATTCGATGATATTAAGGAGAATGAGAATGTTAATAGAAGAGTCGGAGAATCATAATTCATTCTTCGTGCTAGCATGTAGATGACATAAGAGCTCATGTAAAATTTCCTTGTATGCTCTAGATTCATCAACTGTTCATTCAAATTGTCACTTATGGGCCCAACCAATCTATTTTGTCACCTTCCTCTGTCACCTGCTCAACAAAATACCACATCCACGATTCAAATCTATAAGAACAAGGCATGCCAAATATGCAACTTAGCATCATGATCATGTCGCTATACTCCCTCTACAAGTCGAGCCATACTATTTCCTTGGGAATCTTGGAATGATGCGATCTATTCTTTTTTAACCATCTTTTGTTATTTATTTCTTCACAAAAATGGACTCCATAGGTGTAGATTCTAAGTGCATGCTCCTGTGTTTTCATGACCATCCTCGGGTGAGAAGGAATCCCAAATGCTTCAAATATGGATGCTGGAGAAATATCTGCGAGAATATTTCATTCAGAATCCCTGATAGTCTTATCCCTGGGACTAGTGTTTGGTACATTCCATAATCAACTTTGGACGTTGAAAAGGAGGGAAACCAACTGCAGCAACAATTCCACTTTTCACAATTCTTGTAGCTAGGTGCGTTGGATGATGGTCATTGTATCAAAACATTCTCTAATTAAACTCTTTCAAATCAAGGCCGCCGAGCCTTGTATCTCTGATTTCTGCCCACTTCGACATAATTTTGGATTCAACATAGAATCCTCTCCTTTCATTCTTTATCAATTGTCCGCATGTTTCTCCTGTTCCCCTGGGTTCTACCATTCTTCCTTCCTGCAAAATAGAAAATGTCCATACGTAAGAATATGTAGAAAGCATAAAAAGCAGATACAATTTGTCCAAAAGACAAAGATTTTGGATTTTTAACAAAATTTCCATATTTCTCTCCGCAGAATTCACTTTTCTAGATTTCCTCAAGAAACATACAATTTTCCTCAACTGGCTGAAAAGGTTCCTTTATGATAAAATTCACGATCCCTCTCGCGAATTCCTAGAAAACTCTTCAACGATTTTCAAAAAAATCATCCAAAAATCTTCTTTCCCAAACTCATTGAATTTCGCTCCTATTCTCAATTTGCTCTTCAAATTTTTGTGTGAGAAGGATTGAATGAATTCTCCATTCTTTTGCTTTTTCGATTTCAATTGATCTCTTTTCTAATTTTTCAAATTTGGGGTTTTTCTCAAATTTCCCAAATATTTCAACTTTTCATGATTTTTCACACTTTTGAGATTTTTTGCGCGACTTTGGATTTTCATCCTCCAAAAAATTTCAATTTTCCCCAAATTTATTAATTTTAAAACTTCTCCCAAACTTTTCTCATTTGGATTCCAAATTTTGTTTGCCCTTTGGAATTTTTAGGATGTCTTGGATTTTCACGTTTTCCAAGTTTTCATGATTTTTTAAACAATTTCAATTTTTTCAACTTTTCCAAAACTTAGGTGATTTTCACAACTTTTGGAATTCTTTTAGTTTTCCAATTTTTGACAGTTTGGAAGAGGTGGGAATTTAAAAAATATAAGTCCATGATTATATTCTATAGGTGCTTACGAAGGAAAAACGTTTTGGGCGCGTGACGGATTTTCCTCTTTTGGACAAGAAATTACAATGGGCTAAGGATTTTTTATTTTATCTTGGAAGTTTTCCCTCACATAGGTGGAAATGCATTCCACAAACCATGGAGAGCGCAAATTCTACAGTGTCACGGAATTAGCATTGGCAGACAAAATCTGCAGTGGGCTCAGAAATGTGCTCCACGATGGCTTTTGTTTATCTTTGTTGTGCACAACAGAAGGGGTCCCATTACTGGCCGGTGTATGGCAGAATGTCACTACAAGACCAACATCTTGAACATCTTCGAACATTTGCTTAAAACATGGTGAACTGCCATGGGCAAGCAAAAACTTTAAAATAGAAGTTTCGACCTTATTATTTGCTTTTGTTTTAAACAAATTTTCAACATTAGCATATCTCTTCTTTCCCTTGGCAAAAGAACAATCTCCCTAATCAAAAGCAACATCCACAAAAATTGTAGGCATTGACAAATTAGATTACAAATCCTCCAATAGAATCCCTTTAATTTATGCTGCCCCCTCCATATGAAATCTAGTTGCCACAATTTTCTCAGCATGAGTTGATTATATGTAGTCTTTCATCCCTTGAATACCATTCTACAAAAGATGGCAATAAACTCTCATATAGCCTCTCATATATTGTTGGGGTGTAAATGGCACTCCCATACTACTACTCCTTAAATTTTTTCTTATCTTTCTCAATTTGGAACCAAATTGTAATAGAACTTTTTGTAGTTAAATAGGCCTTTTGGATAGGTTTTTGGAAGTTGGAAAGAACAATAAAATGGGATTAAACTTAAAGAGAGCATACTACTAGGTGTACTTCCTTCTTCCATTTTCTCTTCGACATCATCACTCTCACAACACTCACTGATGCTTATGATTTTTTTTAAGAATTTTAAAAAGTACTGCAAATTTAAATAAGAACTCACAATCCCCTCTCTATGTAAGATTGTTTGTAAAGAGATATGTCATTGCGAATATTCTTTCAAAAACAACCATAAATGTTTACAACAATTGGTCTGATCGTCATAGAACACTGATCTTCCTCTTCATTTGCAGGACAGCTCCCTCATTTTATAAATATATTTATAATTTTTGGTTAATCTAACCCGAAAATGTTCAAAAAAAGAAGATATGATAATTAGACAAATATAACTAACTCTTAAAATTCAACATATTCAAGTCAAGACACCAAGAACATAATATGATTGTCACTAGTCTCATTCACATATGATATTTAATAAAACAAAAGTTATTATTAATGATAACATTATAAAGGTTAAGTTGTAAGACCCCACCCTTTTATGTCAAGGTAGACACAGTTAATATTATAAGCATGTTGTTAAACAATTCATGATATCATTACAAGTCAACATATCGATATACAAATCATAGTCTAGGAAAGGAGACGTTATTAATAAAATGTTGGCATACATTATACATATATATACCAAAGTAACAAGAATCGGAATCGGATCAGAATCGGCAAGGCCGAATCAAATCGTGAATCGGCCATGAATCGGAATCAAATCGGCCATGAATCGGAAAATTTAAAAAACCCTTGAAATTTAGTGAGTAACTTATTTCATAAACCCTTTATCGCTGATTCGATTCACCGATTCACAAAAAATCGTTTGGCTTGAATCGAATCGCCAAATCGCGTGAATCGCATGAATCGCCGTGATTCTTGGAACTATGATATATACACATACATGCATACATATAGATATGTCAAATCTTTGTACTGGAGGTGGTTGAGGTCAATGTCTCAACATGCATACGTGAATAGAATTATGGAAGTCGACCAAAACAATATGTCAACATGGATGATAATTTACCCCAGTTTTGCTAACGCACACATAAATATCACAAAAGGAGATATATCTATTATAGAAAGTTAAATCAATAATATGTATAAGGAAATTGTGTATCAACTAAGAAATGGCAAATAACAAATTAATCATTAATATAACTTATAATAATCTGAAGGTATTTATATCAAAAAGCATTCCATAGAGACACATAACCCAATAAGTATAAGTTAAGTATCTAATAAGAAAAGGTGAAACAGCCAATTACTCATGGATATCAATTACAATAATCTGAAGGTATTTGGAACTTTAAACATTCCATAGGGACATACAATAGAACGGGACTTCTATGCTTCAATCATCCATATCACAAGGCATGATTAATATCGATATAAATGATCAGCTATCTTGAAAGACCGCTTATGATTCACATCAAATGGCAAGATGAAAACTATTAGGTCTTTGTGTCAGTAACTATTACTCAACTCTAGGTCAATTAGCGATAATTCAGATTAATCATTAATGCGTTGTTAAGCCCACACTCAACTTCAGCTTTTAGAATTCTGTCAGAAAATGTATTAAGGAATGTGATATGGAGTGTTTGACCAAGGTTAGAACCAAGAGAATGTGATTAATGATAATTAAGCAGTTACAGCTCGTCAATATTGACCACAATAATAGTCACCAAATAGATCAAAGGCAGAGGCTAATCAAATTTAATCAACAAGAGATACCTTCTATGACAGCATCAATCAAGGAATGATAGAAACATTTAAACTCAAGAGATGCCAACCATTGGGTTTTTGAGGTATAAGAGAGAGTTCCAATTCACTCAACAATATCAGCACTGGAAAACTTCTCTCTTTACTTATCCAATTTGGATTTGTTTGATACAGCATCTGCCTAATTGGCAAAAAATCAGTTGCAAGCATCTAAGTACAAATCAGAGAAGGCACCACAGTTGCAGGGATGAACAGTTCAGATCAGAAATGGTATCCATATTTCTTGAAAGATTATAACTTCAAATCACAAATAGCTACCATGTCACTATATGCAATATTATCAGTTCATACATTGCATATAATTAAAGATAACATGAGATATGGTAATCTAATCGCCATAAATGACAGCCAATCAAGATTACAGCATATCCTTTATTAACAGAGCAGAGATAGGTATTGAACATTAGATCATTTGTATATTCATTGCAAAGATAGCATATTGCACATGGTGCAACTATATATAATATCAATTCCCTTACCATATATTTAAATGTACATTTTGAGAAAGCAGTGTTATTGATAAGAACAACCATTCCATAGAGTGATATTATATACAGTAAATATTAATACTGTCTGTTTATTATCAACTACATGAATCTACAAATGGTATCAGATATTGCAATTTTTTGTGAGAAGAAAGAATTCAAGGTATTTGTCCCAAATTCCCAAGGTACCCAAAAAGGTGTGGCACCGTCAAAGACATAAACACACCTCCAGTGTTGAGTTCTGGCCAGGCCTTTATATTCGCAATGCAATACACAAAGTAACAAGACATATGAAAGCATTGGTTTATTTCAAATTGAACCAACTGATCATACAAACTATCACTAACAAGGTTGCCCCAATCAATAAACTATTTTCTACTGATAATGATAATGATAATGATAAAGATGTACATCCATATCTAAAATTCTGTAAAATCCCCACTTCTTATCAGTGAATGAAAGAACACTAACACATTAGAAATATCATCAATGACAACAGAGCACCGAAGTCTCTTAGGAAGTTGAGGTTTTCCACCTCTAGGTGTGAATAACCAAGTCTTAGCTAAAGTATTGAGACCACAACTCCTATTATCACTGAAATGCCTCTAAGCTATCTATTTGTCAATGCAGGTAAATTGTCACCTAAGCGACAACCTAAGAAATAACCCCAAAAGAAATCCCATCGAGCTTAGCCATCAATTGTCCTAACTTCCCTAGTTTCAGAATTGTATCCCATTACGCATTCCAATACTAGCTCATGGCACTAAAAGGCTAGTGGAAACCTAGCAGCATGTACTAACCCACTCTAAAAAGTCCTATAGGTCACCATTTATCGATTCTCATTCGTCATTGGTTCCCAAAAAAAATTAAAACAGTAATGTGACCAAGCTTTGGACCACAGACTTCTAGGAGAGTGGTTTTGATCATTGGAGAAACTCATACCTCTATTATTTGTACCGCATGATGTGTTTACAATGACTAATATCAAAATTCACCATTTGACTAGTTGTAATTGACTATGTCCTTGTCTAGCTTAAACAACCTTTCAAATCATAGGTCAAAATAGCGCCGATAAGTGGCCAATATATCGCTTTCTTGGGAGAAGTTTGGAGTGGCAAGAAAATATGACATTTTCGTGCAAAAATCTCAGCCAAGAAGGTTGCGATATATCGCCGAGAAGTGGCATAATTCTCTTGAGAAGTTGAAAAAATCTCTCGGGCAGCCCAACGAGATACCATTTAGTGGCCCAATTTTAAAATTTGCACCCTTTGAAGGAGAGGACAAAGGTTTGGTGGAGAGAAATAGTCATTGCAAGCCTTGTAGATTGATTGTAAGTAGATTTGAAGTGTATTCGAAGAGATTTTTCAAGAAAATAGCAATTTGAAAGAGGGTGGTTTTGCATCGAGATTGGATGACATTCAGGAGGAGGGCAGTGAGAGTGAGAACACTTAGGACACTTAGGACACTAAGAGTGAGGATATAGATGATGAGGAGTCATTGCTAGCGCTAGCACCAGCTACATCTAGGATGGAGATTGAGACACCAATACAACCACAGCCACAGTGGTCTGCTAGGGCTAGACCTCCTCCTACTCCCATAGTTTTTACTAGAGCTACTGGGAAGGGGAAAAGGAAGATGTAGACTAATTTTGTATTGCCGTTGACATTTGTATTTGTTTATCTTTTTACAATGACAATTTGCTACTTTTAGTTTGCCAACCATCGACATTCCACATGAGGATGAGATTTTGTTCCATATTGCAATTATATAATATCTAGATCAGCTTGTTTGGTTTATTTACTCATTTACTCACTCATTAAATGCATCTCCTTGAATTTTGCAAAAAAATCATTTTACATTTAATTTAAGTCATTTTTAGATTCCCAATGTTTTCCAGAAAAGTTGTCGATTTATCTCCGGTATTTGCCAAGAAAAAGTTTTCTTGCCTAGCCGATAAGTGGCAAAGAACGAGATTTGGAACTATGTTTCAAATAACTATCACCTATAGTCTTTACATGTGAGAGACTTACAAAACACTAGAGAAGAATAAAATGGTTTATATAATCTACCTTATCTCATTACCTCATCAATTATGTCCTAGATTACCTCCTCGATATCCTCAAATAACAATACCAACTCCACCATATTATGCCATGTGATCATTTTAATAGATATATTTTACGCATATTCTACCACCATAGTATGTCATGTGACCATATTAACTTAAGACATCCGTTCAAAGATTTCATATGTCATTCTATGTTTCCAATTTGCATACTATAAGAGAAAAAGAAGTCTTGATTCCTTTCTGCTTTATGCTTAACAAAATTCCTCTATCCTCTTATGCTTTGATATTTGTCTGCACCTTGTCAATTACTCTCTTATTGGGTTGGCTATCAAAAGATGCATGTGTTTGAATAGTAATAGACATTCTTAAACAAAAAAACTTCAATATATCTTGTGCATCTATTGCATGCAATTAGATGACAAAGTCAAGACTTTGTTAAACACTTTGCTATCTTGTACACATTGAAATCAATGCGGATCCTAGGAAAATGTTTATTCAAGGGATTATGTCAAACAATTAGAACCATTATCTATAATTCCATCACTTTAAAAGCATTTCCAACAAATCTATTTAGTAAACCCTTATTAAATAGGTGCAACATCGAACAAATGCAATCAAATGTTAAATCAATGCATTGCACAGGATAGTATCCTTGAGGAATCGTGTATCTCTTGTTAGCATGTATCTACACATTGCAAACAAGAGTTGCAGCATTTTTAATATCCAACTAAAAGAATAGCATTGGAAATACTCAACCTAAATTCAATTATGATCTACAGTCATCAAGAAAACAATCCACACATCTATCAAAAATTCAAAAAGCATCTCAAAAATAATGTTTACGGTGTCCTTAAGATAAGGATTGCAGCATGAAGGTCAATCAAAAACATATATCTATCAATTATGTCAAGACAACATGAATGGAACTATAATGTCCCCTTTTGGTAATCACCCTTAATTTGCTCCTAGTTACGAATTTAGGGATTGGACTGCACTTGTAAAATAAAACTTATAACATTTCTCTTGATTATTGTCCAATACAGTTATTAGTGACTACTTGGTAAATCGATATATGAGAATGTCTTATATAGGGTATTTTACGATTCTGATTCAAAAATCACTCTACTATATTTTAGAATTTAATTTACTTCAATTCTTTGTATCAATCCTCACATACATACATACATACATACATACATACATACATACATACATACATATATATATATATATATATATATATATATATATATATATCTTTTGATCCTAGTTACGAATTTAGGGATTGGACTGCACTTGTAAAATAAAACTTATAACATTTCTCTTGATTATTGTCCAATACAGTTATTAGTGACTACTTGGTAAATCAATATATGAGAATGTCTTATATAGGGTATTTTACGATTCTTATTCAAACATCACTCTACTATATTTTAGAATTTAATTTACTTCAATTCTTTGTATCAATTCTCATATATATATATATATATATATATATATATATATATCTTTCGATCCCCTTGGAAATAGCATTCCAATTAATAAATATATTAACCTTTGTTTCATATTCTTCATTACCTCCAATGTTTATTAAGCTCCTTTAATCTCATTCCTTATAAACACCCCTATTTCAGCAAGTATGATATGTTAACCTTTATCAGTCTTTCTTAAAAGGTCACTCCTATTTTCCTTTACCGATGTGCACCCTCATTTTGGCACTAGCTCCTATGGTTTTAACTATTTGTCTATGCTTCCTTCGTTATCAACCCCTCATTAGATGCTTACATGCTATATACTATGTCGTCCCTTATGCTTAACTTCAACTTTATGTATATTCCAACCCGGTGCGAGGGGACATGCTACCAAGCGGTGGGTCCCTTGAAAATTGTCACCTTCGACCTTGAAAATTGTCGACTTCCACAATATCGGTGGCCCCTAATCCAAAAGGGATGATCTTTGAATGCCCTCTTTAGCTATTATCATGATTTCATGTTTTTATCGATACCCTTAGTAGTTAATTAGATATTTAGATTAAATTATTAATAATTGGTTATATCAATTAATTATTAATTATTAATATAAATATTAAATAAAAGTATGTTAATATTTATTGACATTAAATTTGACGAGCGTGTATTATTGTTACCTCTTAATGTCGACATATTTCTCTATCATTATGGATAACTTGAGAGCATTATAGTTATGTGGCATTATTAAGATGTCATGATTAAAAGGGTTGATTGCTGTTGCTCGATCATTTTGTAAGTTTATTGGCTTAGTATTATTCAATGATTCCATTATCTGATATATTTGAATGGTGTGTGTGTGTATGTGTGTGTAATATATATATGATGTGTGTTATACTAATATTATAAATTTCCTGAGTGTCAATCATTTATTATCATGGAGTGTCATTTATTGGCATCTTTGTAAACTAGACACTCTTGCAGCTCAACCCTTTATTTCGGAAGCTTCAAGCTTTAGATTATTAGAGCTTTCAATACACAATTATCATATTTAGTAGTAGATGGTGTGGTGGGGAATTGGAGGACAATGGCAAATGTGTTAGGAATTGAGGACTTTGTTGGCACGTGGATGAGTTGTTGAGATGTTGTATTGATGACAAGTTTTTCCATTAATGATAACATATGTTCTGATGCTCATGATAGATAAATTTCGTACATCGCAGGTAATTTATCACATGAGCGAGGATAGTGGTTGACATAATTAGAGCTTACATGTATGCAGTAGAATGAGTATAGATATCATATCTATGTTTGCTATGTTTAATGTGATAATTTGGTTAAGTTACAGATTATTTAATAAAGACTGTTGGCAGACCAATGTACAAGAAATAATGACACAGATAATCGCAAGCATTCTGGTTATATCCTATTGGTGCACAAGAATTAAACCTAGCAAGCTTAGAAGGTGATAGATCACTTGTTTGTGCGCGCGTATGTTCATAAGAAAGAGGCATTTTTATTATTCTGCAAAGGTCGCCAGTGTAAAAAGTGTGTTATATTTTATTGGTAGTTGACTGTGTTGAGCAAGTGTTTAATATTCTCATTGTAACGTGTGTAAAACTTAATGTAATGATGCTTATGAAGGCGCTTATGCCTAGTATAGTCCTATCTAATTAATTGTACGTTGGGCAAGCACTATCAAGCCAACCTAAATAATTATTTGTAAAGGGTGTAAAGGGAAGTTGTTCCCCTTGGTTGGGTATAGATGTATGATATATGCACGGTATGAATGGTATGTCTGGACACATATGATGCAAGCTTTTGTACATGATAATCAGAGCAGAGCAGAGATGATATTGGTTGGTTATGTGGACTTCAGAAGAATTGTTTAGCACTTCAATTTAGTGATGGTTTAGCACCTATTTAATGACATGACTGTTTATGGATTTGGAATAATAAACATTCTCTATTGTTAAAGCCTTGGAATCCGGCCTTTTGTCCAGCAATGGAAACTTTTGATAAAGCTCCACTCTGGGTAAGACTTCCAAATTTACCATTATAATTCTGGTTTGATTCTTGTTTAAAAATTAAAGGTTATAGGAGATTCTCTAGAGAGTTTTTTAATGGTAGATGAAGAATCATCAAACCTTCTGCATTCAACCTGGACCGGATTCAAGTAGAGATGAATTTGGTGAAATGACTTCTTGCAGAAATTACTTCGAAAACATCCAAAGGACTGAGTGCAGCCTTTAGATATAGGCAATCTTTTCAGATTGGTCACATGGCTGTCCAATGTGTTAAACAGAGACAAGATAAGCAGGCCCAATGGTGGTGAGATGCTTCTCATCTTCATTACACAGTGGAAAAAATGGGTGATCAGCAGATAAGCTTCTCCAAGGTGGTTAGTGGGGAGGCACTTCAAAATGAAGATTTGAATTTAAGGCTGCTGAGTCTGGAAATGTTGTGGTGCCTAAGCCAGGGAATACAAATGCCATTTGCTGTACCAGATGGGAGTGGGATAAAAAAAAAATGTAGAGGCGCAATAAATGGGTGACCTTGCTGCTGGACAAACTCAGCAGCTATTAATCAAAATCTTGAAGAAGAAAGGTAATATTGGGGTTAGTTGAAGGCAAATCTCTGGATGGGCAAGTGGAGGCGGTCAAGGATGAGAAAGGCTACATAACAGTGAAGGGCAAAAAAAAATCAAAATCCTCTTTTAATATGACTTTACGCTCACAGTAGGGATGGAGCTAAGAGTAAATTCTAAATGACATCTGTTTTTTTCTGTACTAGATGGGCTTCTCTGTGGTTTGGGGTCCTTGGGGCTGATAGTTCCCTTTTTGTGTAGCCATCCCTGATCTAGACCAGGTTATTTACAGGTGTTAATAAAATAAAACAAAATCTGTTACCAAGGGAAGGAAAATAGCAATTTTGCTTCAATAAAGAATGATTTTCAGACCACCTAGAATTATGCGATAATATGAACAAACATTTGCATCATCTCAATCTAAGTCACAAGGTTCGAATTCAAATTCGAGTGCGTCGATCATAAAATTTGGATGAAATTCGGCAAGGGAAAAAATTTGAAAATAATTTGATATTCAGTTTAACATACATAAATTTATTTATTTTTAAATATAAGTAATATATCCACAAAATTGTCAAAAATAGTTCAACATTGCTAAATAATTAAACTAAATAACTCAATATTATTTTAAAATAATATAATATTATTATAAATAACAATATTATATTAAATATCATAAAATTCCGATGAAGCTCAGAAAGGGTAAAAATTTGCTGGAATTTATACTTCATGGATGAAATTCGGCGAATCCTGTGACTTAGATCTCAATCATAACATGGTTGCATAAAAAGCGGAATATAGGACATTTGTGGCAAGTATTACATAAAAGGACTATGAACTAGTTTAAATGTTCAAATCACTTGAGTATCAAAAAAACTAACAAAGAGTGGGCCCATTAATGGGCTTCCAATAGAAAATTGCTTTTGACTCCTGCCGGAGAAGGTGGGGATTAAGATAAATTTTGATGGGATGGCAAGAGGCAATCCTGGGCCATTGGAATGTGGGTGCATTGCACGGAACCATGAGCGAAACATCTTAGCCCTCGGTGCCAAACGCCTAAGGGATAGCACCAATAATGTGGTAGAGTGTGAAGCAGCAATAGAGACTCTTGTTTTAGGGACCAAAATTGGTATAACAAAAGTGCATTTGGAGGGAGACTCTGAGATTATTATCAATGGAATTAAGAAAGGGAAACTAGAGGCATGGCATCTTGACAAGTATATAAATCACATAAAGAGTCTACTATAGGTGTTTGAATATTTCCAAATTTATCAAGAGGCTAACAAACTGGTAGATAAGTTGGCGAATATTGGAGTGGAAAGTTCCTTGGAGAGCAAATATGAAATGTTCGAAGACATTAGACTTTTACCATAAGGTTGGCCGATTAGGAAATTGGAATTGGACACTCGAATTTCCCACCCCATGAGTGACCGCCATATTCAATTATGAAGCAATTTGCTTGAGTTAGATGAGCATTCATAAAGCTATACCTCTTCACACATGGCAGAGGCATTGGAATCATAAGCTAGCACTCTTCACAGTTATTGCTTCGAGAGGGTTCGAGGGAGAGTTAAAGGAAAGGGTTGGATTTTTTTTTTGTAAGCAGTGGGCTGCATGCGGATTTTGATGTGGAGGCCAACTTTGCATTGGAATCAGACAACCAGACACAATATTATAAGGGAGAGATTTCAGTGAGAAGGTTCATGATCATCTTTCTGTTTGAGGAGAAGTTTATCACTAGTAATTTTGAGATATTTGGACCGGAATACCTAGATAATATTGGAGGCGGAGGTCCAATTTGGCTATTGCATCTTTGCTTGTGGCGTTGGCTTTAATGGTGAGTGAATCCAAGGGGGAAGTAAGGCGGGTTGTGGCGGCTTGTATGGACCCCCAGTGGCTTCTTAGGATCGACGACATTATCAACAGAGTCGTTTTGGGTGCGGTTGATTGGTGGTAGCGACTCTCAGGTTCAAGCTTTAGTCATCTAGTCCTCAGCCTCTCCACAAGGCATGCACGTTCTGAAAGTTGCGAACGGGTGGAGGAAGGTAACCACTTTCCTAGAAGAGCCGGTGTCAAGAGCATGGGTCAATGTTGCGGAGGTGAGTGTGGACATTGCTACCATAGAAGGCAGGAAGCGCCCTCGGGGAGCTGTGAGCAAGGGCAAGGAGCGGGTGAAGGGTGTTGATCGAGGCATCCCAAACTTCACCAAAGAAGACTCGGGCGAGTGGTTTAAGTGTTGTTTGGTCTGTGTTTCAGTCTCTTCCAGTCTTTGGTATTGTTATGTTACTTCTTCTTTACTGTGTATGGTCACTAAGAATGCAAGGGTGTATGGTTTTTTGGTTGGGTGTTCATGCCCATTTTATCTAATGTAATATGGGTTTGTGGGTAGAAGTCGTTTAAGCTTTGTGCCAAGATACTCAAAATAGCGACAAGCTTTTAATAGCTAATACATTGTAAATCTTATCATCTACTTTAATACATACAAAAGTTACCTATCAAATAAAAAAAATAACAAAGAGAGAGAGTTTGGAGGATTAGAGGTGGTCCCTCAACTATCAGATACAAAACATCAGTGTATTTGAGATTAAATTTGATGTTTCATTAACCATCATTTTACCTGTAAAAAATATTTTACTATTTTTAAAAACATGTTCATCTATTGATTCATCATTAGTAGCTGCAGCTCTCTAGTGTTGTAGCAGCAAGTCATTGCCTAGATCTATCTTTTATAAACCTTTAAAATTATTTTGTTGGTTTGATTTCATACAAAATAGAATGTAAAAAGTCTGAAAACTACTAGTATCCATTTGTTGTTTATGCACTATCCATTATGCATTATGCAAACATAATTGGTGATATGCACATAAATCAAAAAACCTGTAATCCATGTTCCATGGGCTGAATTCTCATCATTTTTATTTCATCTTTATATCCCTGCTACTAAAAAGTCTTTGAATTTTAAAAAAAGTCACCTTTTTTGGCATTTTTCTAAAAAAATTAAATCACCATTTTTTTCCCAAAATGCTTTTGCTGCTATCATCATAACCATCGATTCGGATTCAATATGATCAGTTGTTACATCAAATGATGGTTTCAAAGCCCAATAATGATTAAAGATCCAATATTTGCAGCCCATACAAGTGACCTATTACAAATTTTAGATGCAACTTGTTAAATTACACCAAGAAACAACTAGCACACAAAGATAAGATATATAATAATTCTTACATGTAAAACAAAGGCGTAAACATTAGACAAGTACATTAATCATTACCAAGTACACTAAGTACCCTTGCTGCTCATATATAGACATTAAAGTAATTACAGCACTCAAGTTTTGTGAAATATAACATAATATCGATTAAATGAATGAAATATAAAGTATATTCATCATCAGATTATACATCTTAATTATAACAAACTCAACTTTGTCTTTCACAATAAACATATGCACCTCATTCATGGGAAACTTGAAAATTATATATGCAGTCGCATTCATAAAGACATGTACACATTCAATATCCAACAAGCCTAGCTGTTAATAGTCAGATGTATAATTGAAATCAAACTTGCATAGCTCTGTAAATGCAAAGAATTTGCTTCTTTCATAGGTAGTATAGAAAATCAACACTACTCCCAAAGCAATCAACTATGCTTATGTACTAAACAATATATTTAATCAAACTACAAATTAAATTTTACAATGTAAGTTTCAGTTCAAAGTCAAAAAATTACATAAACGTAAGACTTTCCCAAAATATCACCTTTTAGATCAAATGCCCAAACAACATTTAATCCAATAGGTAGCAAAAAGATGCTAAAAATATGTTCCTTCTGTACGTCTTGTTGAAAGATCTAGTATCGCAATAACTTGTACCACAAGGATATATATATATTGCAAATTGTAATTAAAATCATAAATCATCCAATGCTACACATATAGTACAGGCTTCTTAGACATTTATATGGGTATTAGACTACATAATAAAATATAAAGAATCTAAATGCAAGGACAGACTATTACCTGGTGGAGGGGAAATGCCAAGCCATGAATGCAATGGCAACAAGCTTGGTACATTTTCAAAAGGATGACAAGAGGCCTTCCTTTCCAGAACTTCACGAAAACCTAGCAAAAAACTCTTGTACAACTTAATTTGGGAAGCCTGTTCCTTATTAACATACTTTAACTAAAAACAGATTGAAGTTAATCCAAAAATGGTGGCATTAAGAAAGGGTTTTGTTTCATTTTCAACGCTAACAAGATATTGAAAAAATTTCAACTTTCAAAGATTTTAAGCTACCTTTTTTGAACTTGTTACTGCTTTGACGTAGAAGTCCAACTAATGATGTTGCCTCGTGAGCAGATTTTGCAGGCCGTGGATCCAATAGATCTCCTGTAGAAGCATTGATATAATACCCACGTGTATGTGCTGTAATACAGTAACTCTGGCCCTCTAAAGTCACCACATCTAAGTAAATTAAATCCCCGAGCAGCCTGGAAGAAAAGAGGATAATGCAAATTTACATTTGTACTATAAATCATTAAATATTCCCACATACATTGTCTTGTTAACTTCTACTAAGATCGAAGAAAATGGATAAATTAAACAACAGATCCTGTTACAAATACTCTGAATTCAATTAATGAATATATGTATAAGTATTGTAGGTAGCAGTACCATGCATTTTCAACCCACCTCACAAGATAGCAATGTCAAACAATGAATCACAAAGCTTGTGTGGGGTGAGGGGGCATGATGGCAACAGGAATTGGGTAATTTATGAAGCTCTTAGCAAAAGCAATCCATAAAAAAATTATGATATATACTTTGAGTTCAATTTTTCAATCTTAAAGCAGTTAAACAAGAAATGCTTTGAATTTAATTTATGAAGATTTAGCTAATTTTTTAGGTACATCTAGGAAGACCATCAAATTAAGAATCCACCATATCCGATACAAATAATGTTAATTATTTGCAGTGCTTCTGGATTAGATTGTGTATATAGTTTTTGCATCACCACTTCAGATCACATTCTGTAATCCATCATCCGGATAAGAAAGCATAAAAGAAAAGAAAGAAAGAAATAGTGCAGATCCAGCAGCAAAGAAGAGGGAAAAAAAGGAGAGGGAAAGGTCATGAAGACTGAGGCCAGGGATGAAGGATTGTGGAAATCTACTATCTTTAATAATGTTTATATCAAGCTTACAACTCATTAATATTTACATCATGCATTAAGTTTTCCAAACATCATTCTTATTATGTGAAAGCCAAATTGCTGATCCTTATATGCGTTCAACTGAAAGCATGGGAGCACAGCAATTCACTGCTTTTTCACCTAGGCTTGGTACAGCTTAGACAAAACATATGAAATGATAAAAATATGAAATTCTTTCAAAATGAACATATATTACCATGTAATGTTTAGAATTAAATGTTATTTACCAAGCACTACTGATATTTTGATAATTAACAAATTTATGTCAAATGTCAAATGCTAATATGATAAGTCCAAATATTTTAGAAATTTTAGCATATATTCTATGACCCAATAGTAAACTACATGACTTAACAAGAAGATGTGGAAAGGAAACAACAATGATGCATTGTGCAGGATCAAACTAGAGGAAGTTTTCAAATTTGAGGCCAACAGCAATATTCAGCTGTCACTCAGCATAATTGTGGCCCCTAAAGTTACATTGGCCTGTTCTTTGTCATCTGCAGCTCATTCCCTGGTTATTGAACATACATTTTGGTTTATTTGGATGCCCTTGCTTTCTGGGGCTCTCTCTCACGTTATGCTTTCAAGCTGCAGTTTAGAGAATCTGTGTGGGCCTATATTAGGCAGTTCCCAATCACCCCCGAGTCAGCCAGATACATCCCAGACCTCCCTCAAACTTCGCAAGGGCAGCCAGGCAATTCCTTACAGCAATTGATTATGATGTTTATAAAAGATCATTCAGCATATATCATGAGAGAATTTTAACAACAGCAAAAGAAAAAAAGAGAAATACATTAAAACAACAGCATAACAACAATATAATTCATTGTGGCAGAACCAATGCAACATCTGTAGTATAAGAGCAATAAATATATCATGACTTACTTCATAAATAAATTTAAAAGATAAAATTTATATAAGAGATGACACTAACAGCGATAATTTGGATTTCTGATATCATTGATCAAATAGGTCTAAAACTTCAAACTACATGACATGATATGAGATTCGGGGTAGGTTCCATTGTTTATTCAGAAAGGGAAGGTCCCTGTCCTCCTTCAGGTATGTAGATCAGTGATGCCTTGCACTCTATCTCCAGGAGGCTTTCTGTCTTCAGGATCTCACTCTACAGGTATTATCCCCCTCGGGATCTGCATCCCATCATCAGCTTATCACTTTCTTTTTTACTCCGATGACCTCTCCTAGAGGAATCAAGCGGTCTGGGAGCCCGTCCAATATTACTCATACCAGATCGGAGAGAGAACAGGCAGAGATCGCATGGACATGCACCATCAGAAACAGTAGTCATCCTCTCTTCGACGACGGGTTTAGACTTCTCTGCACACGGACAATTATCCTTCAATTTTGAGCTACTTTTTGACGACTGTGAACCACTAGTTGTTTTGCATTTTCCTGGTCTCTTTTGTGGTGTTGCTTCTTTTTCTTTGCTTCTTGCCCTGTTGGTTTACTTTTTCTTGGACCTTGTTTGGTGGTCCTGCTGCCTGTTGTCCTCTGTTTGTACTGTCAGTCCTTTAGGCCTGTTTGTGGTCTCTTGTTGGACATTAATAATTTATCTTATTACCACGTGCAAAGAGACTAAGAGTGCATTGGCCATGGTCTAGTACTGTATGGTATTGTGTGAAAGGTGCAAACAAACAGTCTCTTTTGGACTGTGATTGGCATACAGGCTTATGCAAACATCATCCAACATTGTTGTAATCGTGTTATGTTATCTTGCCGCTGTTATACTGCTGTGTATATTAATGCATAGAAATTTGGCTCTTTATATGTCATGTATATTGCTTTCCCTGCACCGTCCCCAAAACATGGCCCTTCGACTGCCGTCCCAATCCCAAAAACTTCATGGAGCATAGCTCTTGACTCATCTTTCAGCAAATATGGTTGCATGCTCCCACAAAAATATTGAAGCTGGGTATAGATCTGGGTTAAAACCCTCTCCCAACCTAAATAACTTCTTTGCAACTGATTCTTGCACACAAGAGAATGACAGTGAACTTCTTTGCAACTGATTCTTGCACACAAGAGAATGACAGTGGGCAAATCCAAATGATTAACTCTTTGGAACATGTACAAATAGTAGATATTATCCTTAGGGAGACTACCAATTTGCTTCTTGTTCTTCATGAATAGGCTTCAGTGGGTATGTTTCATGGTGTATGGTCATCTCATAATTTTATGGAAAAATGGGTGGATAGAGAATGGAGGCCAAACACACACTGATATTGATATTTCGCTGAGCAGGAGGCCGATTTTATTGCTTCCTGCCAAAGAGGACAAAGAGGCATGCTTCTCCAAATAATGTTGCAGCCACGAATGTGCATGGCTTGAAATCTCTCCTAACCTGAGAAGCCCATTTATAGCTAATTCTTGCAAATAATGTAACCACATTTAGACCATTTTAAACAGTTAACTACTGTGATTATACACCTAAAATACATAGGGAGAAGACAGAGGACTGGATGAGAAAAAAAAGAGGATATAGCTATTTCAATGTGCAGGAGGGCATTTTCATTGCTTGTTTCTTAGTAAAAGAGGAGAAAGACACAATTCTTTGCAGTGGTCCGGGCTCATGGGCACCAGCAAATTTATCTATATCACTCATCTGCTAAAACTCCCTCAAGGATGTCAGTTTAAATCTCACCTTCCATCGCCTATTTTTTTCTGGAATGATGGAGATCCTCAGGCAATGAGCAGTGCTATTAGGACATACATGACATGGGCTCATCCCAAAGACATGAACTATTTTGTCGTAAATGTTTGTGTGGAAGTCGATCTCATTAATCGGCTCCATAAGGCCATTATTCTGAAATTGAAAGATAAGAGTTTTGCCCTTGGACTGATTACAAATTTATTCCTTTTAAATGTAATTTTTTTCGTGAGCATGTACACCTCTAAAGAAATTGGCCTGAAAAGCCTATATCTAATCAGCAGAAGAAGGATCAAAATAAATGCTTCCAAACATCTAGAAGGAAAAAAACAGAAAAGAAAATATTTAAATAGTTCTGTTACATCCACCACCCCTTCTCTATCTTGTCCCAGAATGTGGCTTCTATACAATATTTAGATGCTTCTGTGGATAAGGCATCTAAAGACATTTGTCTCGTAAAGACATATCTGAAGAAAAATGTCTAGCATTAACCCTCCGTGGCCATCAAATGGCACAAGAAGATGTTCCTTTGCTCCTCCTGCCATCGGCCAAAAACATAAAGGAAGTGGAATCCTATAGGCTTCCAGAACATAGCTGCTAGCAAGCAACCTGCTCTGGATTTCACAAGCAAAGCAAAAAAATCTAGAAAACAGTGAGACTTTAACATACTTATTTTATGGGCATTTCTTTGCTGCTGTAGTTAGCTTTGTAGACACATTTGTCCTTAATATCTATGGGGTTGTTTCCTCTATAATCTTGGTATTAATAAATTAATAAAACTCTTCTATTGATGCACATGATGGCTCCCCAAAAATCATCAAGACCATCAATATCCTCACACGGTTCATCACAACAGCAAGCAACATGATTGTTTGTCTCATTTGCTATGCTATGATGATTGTAGGTATATGTTGACAACAGAAAGATGAGCAATGGAAGCATCTAACACAGAACATTTTGTCTCTAAAGAGTAACTTGCAATATATTTTGGCAAAGCCCATACAGTTTTTTTATATGAGTAAAACTAGAGATGCATTGTGTCAAGTTCCTGCTGATAGTTTAATTGTTTGTGTTAGTCTGAAAATTTAATTAGTGCTGCTAAAGACCAAACCTAATTTGCATTGGTTTGCAAACAGATCAAAATCTTGAACAATGAACATCAATTGAAGTTGATCGAGCGAAGAATGGCAGAGAAGTATTGTTTTTTTCTTTTTGCTTGTCTCTCTCCTGTTCATTTTAGGTATAGGATAGTTGCTTTTAGTTGTTAAGTTTTGCTTTTCACTTTTCTTTTTGAAACAATAAACAAATGCATCAGGGACTAGTCTTCACCCTGATAACAGTCCAAGTACTCATAGGCTATCAAAAATCAAAAGAATGTGGGTTGCTGCAGTAAGAAACTAGCCTATCCAAATTTGAACTAAGTGACACAAGATTACAGATGAAACAAAATAATGAAGGGATTCAGGAGAGAACCAAATAACACTATCTAAATGCATACCATGATCCAGCAATATAAAAATCTCTACACAATATACATGCTGCATGTAGAAAAATCAGAGGTGCTCAAAACTAGGATCTTACACTATGATTTGAAAGTTAAGTACCACAAAATAGACTAGATATGGACCTTGATGGCCTACCAAGATACACAATACTATCAGGTGCCGCTCTCATATGTGTAAGTGCAAAATACAAATAAATCTAAATGTGTAGAAAAAGTGTCATACAAAATGAAAGTGGTATGATGCCAATATATTTAGGCATATCCAAATAGGAAGGACTGCATCTAGGCCATATCCAGCTACCCACCTAATCTTTCATGGTCATAAAAGCAGTTATTATATCATGTCCAACAACCAACCTAAAATACTGGCTTACACTACATGATAAAAAATTGTTGAATTTCATCTTTTGCCCAACACAGCAATATCTATGTAAAAATTTCTGAAACCTGACAAGAATAAATCTTGACATGTAGCATAGACTAAAACAGTGAAGGACATATCCATTCCATCTAAACGAATAAAAACACCACACTAAAATGTATTAGAAGCCATTTAAATTTGTAAGAGCCCTGTCACTGGAAATTTAGTCAAGCTGTGTATAAGGCAAATTATTTGCATTAACAAATTTATAGAATGTAAACAAAAAATTTAGCTTTCAAATGCAAGATGCTGAATATGTTAATCTAAAATGCAGCCCTCTTCATGCAACTCTGGACGCCTAAGCTTGCAAATACCTAAGTTGCACGGGTACCTCCCCCCCACCTCCACACAAGGAAAAGTTTGAACCGGTTCTCAGTTCTGGTCCGGTTCGGACATGGTTCGACCAGGGTACTATTTTTGCCCTGCAGGTTTGATCTGGTTCAAACTGGGATCGAACCTGGGCGAACCAACATCAAAAAGTTCGAACACGCAGTGAACTGGGCCCTGCGGATGGCTGGAAAGAGTTTTTTTAGGCAAAAAAAAAAAAAAATTTGGCGTCCACAACCCTAAAAATTGTTATGAATTGCTTTTGGTGGCCTCTCGTCGTCATTTTATTATGAAGATTTAAGAACTTAGAATATTAATAGATTTTCATTCCATTAGTTAAACAACGAACATGAAACAATGATACTTGAACTTGATATTTTGAATGTTTTGAATCTTTGATGTTGAAGTTGATTGAACTATGTTACTATATGATGGTATGATCACCATGATTACAAGTTTAACTGTTTATGGTGTTTTAAAGTTTTTGTTGTTTAAATGTGTTTATGCTACTATGCTACATTCTAATTTTAACTCATGCTTCATAAATATATATATATATATATATATATATATATATATATATATTACAAGTTTTTGTACTAACAAACCCAAACCCCTTTCCAAAATTTTGACGAACTTGCGAACCAGTTCTCGAACTTCAAACTTTGAACCAAACCTGAACCAGCAATTTAGGCAAATACAAATTAGAGGCAGCCTCTACTCAAAACGTGCATCCTTAAACCCCAAGATCAGATTCCCTATAATGACATGGCCCAAAAAGAACTCAGCCATTGCCATTAATCCCAAACATGGGTCTCATAGCTAGTAGTAATCTGCATTAATTCTCATAGCTGGTAGTGATCTGCATTAATTCAGTCCCAAAGTCTTCTGCAAACAATTCTGAAAAATAATATGGCTTCCTCTCTCTAAATTCTGCAACCAATTATATCAATCTTGGCCTCTAGATGAAGCCAACGCCTAGCACAATCCAATGGCCGTTTAACCACCTCAAAGTGCTGAAATTCAGAAGAATTTAACAAATCTCCAACCCTGAAACTCAAACCCGTGTCTCCAACTCTCAACCAAATCAACAAAAGCATATGCACAAGTATAAATGAATTCCATCTCTCCTCTATTGGCTTTTTATAGTTTTCCAAGAGAATTCATGAATACACTTCTCATATCTTAAATATCACTTAGCTTTTTACTTTTGTTTTTAATTCATTAAATGCATTCCCTTTTTTCCCCACGTCCTCACATTGATTTAGGAAAACATTTAAGTAATCGGCCTCCTTAAATAACTGTTATTTAGAAGTCATAAAGTCATTTGGCCCCTTTTCATTAAAATGTCTTAATAAATAACCTTTATAATTGTTTATGTTGTCTACCATAGGTTATAATGCAACAAAGGTGTAACTTTCAATAATATATAATGGCCCACACTTAAAAGTCACTTTGTAAAGTTAAATAATCATTAATGCCATTATAAAGTTTAATATCTCCTTAATAACTCATTATCTCTTTAACTTGTCTAAACCAAGAGGTCAACCATGGTTCCCACTATGCATCCAATTGCATTACTAAAAATAGTAAGGGTCCATCTTTATCTATCCTCGACTTGCAATAATTAGTAAATCAAAGGATACCTTATCAACAAAGATGCCAACGGTAAATACTGCAACCTTAGCTGATCTAGGTACCCTGCCAAATATCGAAATGTTGGATAGCAAGTGTACCAAGTAAGCCAACTGAAGAGGGTCAATTACTATGCATACCATGAGTCTGGGTGCTCTTGCCAAAATAGCTCTAACCATAATTTGACTTAACTAAAAATAGTAAGTCCCCAACTGGAAGCTCTATCAATGTCACTATAACTCAACACCGCAAATAAACCGTCTAGGTTCCCTATTAAAGATAGCAACACGGAGACTTACCCTATATAGACACTTCCTATAGATAATAACTAGGTCATCTTGACTCACATGAAGAGCAATTTTGAACACCCATGTCCTCTAGAGTGGTAATTTGCCTCCAACTCTACTAATTGGACCCTTTGAACAACTTCATTAGCCTATGAGGGTCAGGAAATAGGCTAATCCTTTTGAAAGATGGCGCTAACAAAAAAGGGGGACATTACAAAATTCTAGAATAGCTTTTGTAAGATTTGTATAGAATTTGTTATCATTCTTATCATCAAAAGAATGGTCTATGAAATTGAATAGAGGACAACACTTTAACCCTAAACTGCATCTTTGACACAAAGGCCATCCCAAGCTATTCCTCAAGCCTAAAATTGATGGAGGTTGCGGTCAAGACTTCCAAATACTTAAGGACTTTACCCTAAGAGTACACACAAAATGAAGCATATGCAAACAGACAACAACACTAAGTTGTCGACATGGACAGGAATGGGATACGAGTAACAACATCACATCATTTTTCTTCTAGGGTGCAGTGTTTGTTTTGGGTGCATAGAAATATATACATACATTAAAAAAAAATTAAATATTTAAAGAAATATACAAAATTGTGAATCAAAATATGTTTAATAGTATGATACTTCATCATTGATCAGTGTCAAATGTCAAATGATAACTTGGGAATGATAAAGCTAAACATTAAATGTCAATTAATAGTTCAGAATTTCAGTATTATGTCATATAATATATATCAATAATCTCCGTATTGGGCAAAACGATGCTTTAGAGGCATTTTAGGGGTTTCGGATGCCAAAAGAATAATAACTTAAAAATATCTATTTTTTTGTTAATTTTTAGTGTTAACTACCTTTGGGTATACTAGGAGACATACACAAGGATGCCCTCAAGCGAATCCCATACCTAGTACGGGTGCAAGTGGCCCTAAGGGCGTACTTTGTAACTTTGCATAGTTGTTTATGCAAGCTCAAACTCAAGTTTTAATGCAAAGTTAGAAGTTCGGAGTAAGCGAAGCATGCAAGGGCATTGAGATAAAACAAAAAGAAAGCATTAAGGACCATGCACAAAGAAGATTTTGCAATGGGAACAAAGATGCACATGTCAAATGCAAGGAAACAAGAAGCAAGAAGAAATGTACGTAAGGAGTGCACAAATAAACAAAACGAAAGAGCTCGCAAGCAAGCAGAAATGGTTGTAGGCCAAATGGAAGAAGAGCATATGTGGATAGAGGGCATAAAAAAACAAATCCACAATAATCTAAAATTTGCAAGCAACAAAGATTTGGAGATATCTAACTGGAAAATTGAAGGCACCATCGGAATAAGGGAAGAGTTATAAGAATAAAGAGAAGCTTATCAAAGACACTACGAAAAGTCAAAAATAGTTTATGGGAGATTCTATTACAAGGTAATTGGTAAATACTTGCTTATTAATAACAGAGACCGAAAGGTCAATTTATACAAAAGGAAGAGACGATGTTTCCTTAGGAAACGATCATAAAGAATAGAAACATTCTATTCCAGAGAAAGCAAAAAACGAAAGCAAACTAAAGCTAAAGATATTTACAAGATAACCATTAACTAATAATAGACGTCTTATCTATTATTGTAATACCCTCCCTTAATGGTTAATCTATCTAACACACCAAGTTGTCCTCTGAATTTGACAAACTTATCAGGACCAAGACGCTTAGTGAGAATGTCTGCAGTCTGATCTGAGGTAGGAACATACTGCAGATCTATAGTCTCGTCTTCAACTAGCTGTCGTATGTAATGACAATGAACATCCACATGCTTGGTTCGTTCATGGAAGACTGGATTCCGTGCTAACTTGATAACGCCTTCGTTATCAACAAACAGAGTAGTCGGTCCTGCTGGTGACATCTGCATATCCCCAAGCATCCGACGAAGCCAGACAGCTTCACATCCTGCCTTAACAGTCCCTCTATATTCAGCCTCTGTAGAAGAGAGAGAAACTACCTGCTGCTTCTTGCTGGTCCATGTGACTACACCGGATCCCAAACTGAACACATATCCAGATGTTGACTTTTTATCATCAACAGAGCCTGCCCAATCTGAATCTGTGAACCCACTGAGTTTAGGATTAGAACTCCGAGAATACAGAAGTCCATAATCAGAAGTGCCCTTCACATAACGAAGCACACGCTTTGCTGCCATCCAATGATCAGCCTTAGGAGCTGTCATAAAGCGTGAAATATAGCTGACTGCGAAGCTGATATCAGGCCTAGTAGCAGATAGGTAGATGAGGCTGCCTACTAGTTGCCTATACGTAGTATCATCAACGGAAGGAGAATCAGACTTGGCTAATAACTTGAGACCTTTCTCCATAGGTGTAGATGCAGGTTTGCAATCCTGCATTCGGAATTTGTCTAACAAGGCTCTGGCATATTTGGACTGAGAGATGAATCTACCAGAAGACTGTTGCCAAACTTCAACACCTAAGCAATAATGCATGAGCCCAAGGTCAGTCATATCAAAAGACTGGCATAAGTGTTGATTGATTCCCTGAATCAAAGATGCCGAACTGCCAGTGATGATCAGATCATCCACATAGATAACCAGAAGGATGATGTCACTGTCAGTAGTCTTGATGTACAGATTTGAGTCTGAAGAACTCCTCTTCAAGCCTTGATCACTGAGGTACGTATCAATCTTGATGTACCATGCCCGAGGGGCCTGCTTCAAACCATAGAGAGCTTTTACCAATCTGAGAACCTAATGGTCTTTACCAGCAACCTTGAAACCAGGAGGCTGCGTCATGTAGACCTCTTCATGGAGATCACCATTCAGGAAAGCACTCTTTACGTCCATCTGATGGACCTTCCAGCCAAACTGTGTTGCCATGGCTAAGACTAATCTGATGGTGCTCATCTTTGCAGTAGGAGCAAAGGTCTCCTCATAATCAATGCCCTGATGCTGAGAAAAGCCCTTTGCCACTAAACGAGCTTTGTACTTATCCAAAGTACCATCTGATTTGTATTTGATTTTGTAGACCCGTTTGCAGCTAATGGGTTTCTTCCCTGGGGGAAGATCAGAAAGGACCCAAGTGTTGTTCTTCAGCAGGCTCTGGTGCATGGTCTGTTCCCACTCTGGAATTCCTTTAGCCTCGGAATATGTTTGAGGTTCAAACACACTGTGAATGTTGGCCATAAGAGCAAAGTTAAAAGAATCTATAGTTTTGCTCTTTTTCCGAGTAGTTCTCCCATCAATGAGCTCATCATCATGAAGATCAGCAAGTGTCTTAGCCCACCACTTAGGCCGGAGAGGAGAATGACCAACAGTAGTACTAGGAGATGCTTGATCAGCAGGATCCTGATCAGAAGAATCTGGATCAAACTCAGGTGAAGCATCTTCAAAACGAGGTGATCCTGCAGGAGAAGCCGAAGGTGGCTGTACAGGTATCACTGGCAGGACTGGAGCTGTAGGAGCTACTGGAGCCCTCCCATCAGGTGGACCTAATGGAAGCCGAACTCCCAAATCATGAACCTGCATAGGCTGGTCTACTGGATTAGGAACAGGAGAAACAGGCATGAATGGTCCTCGCTGCTCATCAAAGACTACATCGCGGCTGTATATGAGACGAGATGTCTCAACATCAATAAGGCGGTAGGCTTTGTGAAGACTGCTATATCCAGCAAGCATCAGTTTTTGACTCTTGGCATCCAACTTGGTGCGTGAAGCATCAGGGATCCAAACAAAAGCAAGAGAGCCAAAAACCTTCAAGTGACTGATTCTGGGCTTGCGACCTGACCAGGCCTCTTTCGGAGTTTTACCTCTGACCGCCACTGTGGGTGACCGGTTCAACAGATAAACTGCAGTGTTAACTGCTTCTGCCCAAAAACGCTTCGGAACATGTCTGTGTTCGAGCATGGAACGAGCCACCTCGGTGATTGTCCTGTTCCGACATTCAACTACACTGTTCTGTTGTGGCGTGTGGGGTGTGGTGAACTGGCGTTGGATGCCATGTGTATCCAAGAAGCTGGAGAAAACATTAGAACAAAATTCCCCCCCATTGTTTGATCTAAGAGTAATAATAGATTTCCCAGACTCTTTTTCAACTAAGGGTTTAAACTTCTGAAATACAATAAATGCATCGGATTTCTTTTAAAGGAAATACACCCACAGTTTTCTACTGAAATCATCTACAAACAACAGAAAATACCTGTATCCAAGAACAGAAGGAGTGGCCATAGGGCCGCAGATATCAGCATGAACAAGCTGAAGTACTTGAGAAGCTCGCCAAGAATCGCCACTGTGGAAAGGTGTGCGATGTTGCTTCCCAGCCTGACATGCGTCACAAACTCCAAGGTGTTGGGTTTGAATCTCTGGCAAACCAAGAACAAACTCATCCTGAGCAAGTTGTGAGAGATAATGCACATTTAAGTGCCCATATTGCTGATGCCAAAGTGTGCTGATGGAAGATCGCTGAGCAGCCATAGCTAAGTCCTGAGAATCACCAGAATCAGTAAGTCTGAAAAGACCATGATCCTCAAGACCAACTGCAACAGTATACTTAGTCACCCAATCAGTGATGGTGCACTGATGTGAACTGAAGGTGACTGCCAAGTGTGGAGAATGTCGCAGCAACTGACTGACCGAGAGTAGATTTAGTTCCATCCCTGAAACGTAGTACACATCAAGGAATATGAGCTTCCTCCCAACAGACTGAATTTGAATGTTGCCTTTACCAACAACCGTGTACTCTTCTCCACCACCAAAGATAACAGAATCTGAATAAGGCTGGTAGTCAGTAAACCAGTCTCTGCGGTGAGTGAAATGTCGAGAGGCACCTGAATCAATGTACCAAGCAAATGACTGTACATGATCTGCGGGTCTTTTAGCCATGAAGGCGTAAAAGGCAGATTCCACTTGCTCAGTGTGCTATGCACTGTTCGCTTTGGGTTGCGAACCTGATTGCTTAGACTGGGCAGCTAAGCGTTTCCGACATGCAACCTTCATGTGACCATACTTGTGGCAATAGTTGCATTGAATGTTCTTCTTTTTGGTACCATCGGATGCTGGAGCAGAAGACTTCTGCTGAGATGGTTGCTGAAACTTGCCCTTATCCTTCTGAAAGGATTTCGCAGCAAAGGCTTGCTCAATGGAGGTGGAACTGGAGCTGCTACCAAACTGTTGTTTCCACCGATCTTGCTGAAGTAGCAGGGTGTAGAGATCAATGAACTTTAGATCAACACCAATAGATGTGATGTTGAGAGTCTCGATAAAATGCTCATAGGAATTTGGTAAACTCCGAAGAGTGATTACCACAATATCCTCTTCCTCCATCTTGCGATCGATGGCAAGTAACTGATCACGGATTTCCTGAATCCGATTCAGGTGTGCCTGGAGCGAGGTGCGCTCATCCATGACAATAGAAAACAGAGTGTTTTTCAAAAAGAAGGCTCTGCTCTTGTCGGAAGTCTCATGAAGACCTTTTAGATGTGTCCAGATTTCGGCCGCTGTCTTGCCGGATGGAATCTGAGAAAGTTGGTCATCAGCTACGGAGAGTTTGAGAAGCATTACTGCCTCTCGATTGTTCAAATCCCATGTACCTTGATCAGGACCCGGAGAAGTCGGACGCTGCTTAACACCCAGAACAAGTTGATCGGTGTTTCGATATTCGAAGATTGCGATGATGCGCTACTTCCAGGTTCCATAATTGCGACCATTGAATTTGGAATTATGCTCGAGCAAAATATTTGTCAGAGATGCCATGGCAGGTTTTTCAATGAAAAACTGTGAAAATCTGTGAAGGCACGTTCTTCGAGGCAAAAATACGGAAGACCCAAAAGAATCAGAGAATGACCCAAAAGAGAGCTCGAAAAACCCAGAAGGAATCTTCTGTCATTTTCTGAATCCGCTGGCTCGAAAATCAAGGCACAAAAATTGAGGCACCCAGAAAAAACGAACGACAACCCAGTTGAGCTCTCGAAAAACACACCAAGAATTTGAAAACAAAAAAAAATTTCGACCCCAAAAATTAGGGTTTCAGAAAAAAACGGCCCTACCTGAAAAAAGCTTGAAAAAACTTCAGATTTCTTGATGAAAAATGGTCGAATCTGCTTCCCAGAGCACGATGACAGACTGAGACAGCTAAGAGCATGAAGATTTGATATAGAAACATGCAGATTTTCACCCCAAAAACGCAAGTCTCCAAAAAATGGCCACGATTTCCATGCGATTTGCAGACCCGTAATTCGAGAATTTCTCCAAGCAGAAAAACCCTAGGTGGGTTTTGGAGAAATTAGCTGAAATAATTTTGGAAAAATTTAAACAAATAATTTCAAGAAGAAATTATAAATTTTTCCGAAAAAATTTAAGTATTTAGCTCTGATACCATATTACAAGGTAATTGGTAAATACTTGCTTATTAATAATAAAGACCGAAAGGTCAATTTATACAAAAGGAAGAGACGATGTTTCCTTAGGAAACGATCGTAAAGAATAGAAACATTCTATTCCAAAGAAAGCAAAAAACGAAAGCAAACTAAAGCTAAAGATATTTACAAGATAACCATTAACTAATAATAGACATCTTATCTATTATTGTAATAGATTCATGAAGCAACCTTATGGAACCCTAGTTAGGTTAGGCAACTGGCATGGAATTAGGTTAAGAAAGATTTTTAAAGGAATCAAGAGAAGAAAGATCGAGAGAGAGTACGAATGAGGACGATTGAACAATGAAAAAGGATGAATGTATGAATGAACAGCAAAATTGCATGGTTATCGAAAAGAAGAGTATAGAGTGAAGGAGAGTGAGATCATAAAGAACCTATGAAGCTTTAGAAGAAGGCTATTACATGTTAAACGTCTTGGTGTTTTATTCTTAATAGTTTGTCAACAAGATTGTCAAATCCCTTCACCAAGTAGTCTCTAACAAGACTTAGGAGTTCTAGGTTGGAACTTATTGTAAATCCCTTAACCGGGTAAGCATTGTATAAGTGGGATAAAATCTCTTAACATAGTAGTGTTTAACAGGACTATTGATACTCCTAAAATGGTATTAGACACTTTTAATAAGGTGTAGTCATTCAAGAGATGACATTGTTGTAAGCTTTTAATCGGGCACCTTATTACTTCAGTGATGAGTTGTGGGTACCATCCCCACACAATTTTTCCTTCTTACCAAAGCTTTTTTCCGAGACCAAAATTCTGTGTATGAGTTTACATGTTTGGTTTTATTGCAATTTTATTACTTTTTGTTTCAGCAAACCAAAATTAAGTTGCACCATATGGGTAAAGCTATTGGTAATAACAATAGTTGTCGGTTTATGGTAAACAGGTTAGCTGAAGTCAAAATTTCTATGGAACTGATTTACCCACCACCCCCACCCCCATCCCCCCTCTCAGTACCATACCTAAATCTTTCCAACACCCAAGTCTTTGAAAAAATCATTACAAGGGCAAGGTTTTTTTGGGGGAGACACATCCAAATGGAACATTGATGACATGCTTGCACCATTAAGCTCCTTGTGTTGCCCCTATAGCTATGCCTGTCAACATAATATGTTTCCTCACTACAAGCTAAGTTACTTCAGCTTCTGCAATTAGGGGATTGCTTTTTCTTCCTCCTAGTCCCTAGCTCAACCCTACTAAACTTAAGCACTCCCCAATGAACGCTATTCAAATCTTGTGCTAGTCCTATCATAGTGACTAACGATGTCACTAGTGAGTCCTCCATGTCAGACGAAAATGTGATACTCCACAAGTCTTTCAAATCTCTCCAATACTTCAACTTACACTCTTTGGGGTTTTTGTTCAACTCTTAGGGAACTATTTTAGTTTCTTGAGCACGTGTTGGCAGTCCATGTGTGTATTGTATATTTCCTCCTTTGTAGTCTATTTCTAGAATTCTATGAAGACCTAAGACCTTTGATTCCAAACTAGTGTGCTCTCAAGTCCCATGGACATCCTTTTAGTCATTTGTGGACATTTATATTTTTTATTGTCTTTTCTTTATCAAGATCATTAGATCAATACTACAAAGCTCCCCAATGAACGGTTTTCAAACCTTGTACTAGTCATGTCATACTCACTAATAATGTCACTAGTGAGCCCTCCGTTTCAGCCTCGAAATGCGATACTTTGATTCTTTCAGATATCTCCAATACTTGATCTTACGCTCTTTGGGTTTTTATTCAACTCTTAGGGTATTGTTTTAGTTTCTTGAGCGCATATCTTGGTGGTCCATGTCGGTATTGTATTTTTTCCTCCTTTATAATCTTTTGTAGAATTCTATCAAGTCCTAACACCTTCAATTCCAAACTAGTGTAATCTCAAGTCCCATGGACCTGCTTTTGGTCATCTGTGGACATTTATAAAATTTATGATTTCTTTTCCTTATCAAGATGATTAGATTAATACTAAAGAGTTTCTTTAGAGTGTATGGGAATGCTTGTAAAGAAAATCTCCATGAGCCACATCTTTACAATTAAATAACTCCTTAAAGCTCTGATGTGCTCTTAAGCAGTCCTTGACTTGCCCCATACAAACTTCTGACAACTTTTTGAATTGCTTAGGTTGTTCATGAAATGGCTGGTTTAATTTTAGTTCAATGAACTTTGGGCATTAGTGAATTGGGCCATTTGGAAAGGAGGCTGTGAATTTGGAACCAAATGCTGGGCTGTAATAGCAGTTAAGGTAAAAGTAAAAATTTGTGGTTCTTATATTAAATGTGAGGATTCTCCCCTGCTTTTGCCGTTGTCACTTGTTTCTTTATGTTGAGTTCCAAGAATTCCCCCTTCTCTGGGATTTTGCATAACCAATAAATTTAATGATTAAAGGAAGAATACTGACAGATGAACGGAGAAAATTATCAGAGCAATTACAAAGGTGATTGCCAACAACTAGAACCCAAAGAAGAAAATAGATATGAAGATCAAACTGAGACCTGCAAGTATCAATCCATCTATCAAAACTGTGCTATCCTTTCATGGAAGATCCTTCACTAGCTTTTTGGATATTTAAAGTTGATTTAAATTTTTTAAGCATAGATGTTTGAAAGACTAAGGTCATTAAATACAGCATAAGATGGATGGCAACAGTTATACAATTCATAACTATTCGTCATTCCACCAATTAAAACGGAAAATAAAAGACCATAAAAATAGCTGTGTCCAATTTTTATGTCAGGGAATGGCCTTCATCTACTCCAGGCCTGATCTAAACTTGCACTGTCAGCTCAACGTGGTTTGCAGTACAGATTAAACAACCAAATTGTGATAAGCAAATTCTAAAAGAGACTTGCATGGTTGACCTGAACAGTAGTATAACTGCCTTCTAATAAACAATAGCACTTCCCCAACCATAAAACAGTTATTACTTGATGAGATCATTTGCAAGACATGAAAAATATGCATATTTAGTTTAAACTTTAAACAATAAAATGTCATTCAAAGAATTTATTTCACAATCAGATACACACACACACACACACACCAAATTACCAACAATGACAAATATAAAAGCTGCAGAGATGGATCCTAATATAGATATAACAAAAAAAATACTTGCCTTCTGTAGCCAGGAGCAGGATTGAATGAAGAAAATGCAATGCTCTCTACACATTTGATCTCTTGTGAAGATGGAGATAACACAAGATTCTCAAGCAAACCATTTGGATCCTCCATAAAACCCAATCCTTCCAGTTCAGGCACCTCCGATTTTTTATCCCCTGAAATAGTCAGAAAATATTCACTCACTCAAGATAGAATCAAAATAGCAAATAATTTTGGAAGAAAAGCATGCATTCCCTTGTACCAAACAAAATATATGATCCAGCTTAAGAAAAGCGAAGCAAATCTGCAACACAAGGTCAAAACCCACCACATTCATTAGGTGGAACATATTATTTATCACTAAGTCACAAGGTTTGAATTCGAGAACTATGAAGTTTGGAAAAAGTTCAGCAAGGTAAAAAATTGAAAAAAATTGACAATAAATTCGCCTTATATAATTTTTACAAAATATATATATGACCCTGATTCCTAGCTATGGGAAGGTTTGTAACTTTGCGAAGACAATTAAAGAGTATAATATTGTTTTTTTATTTTTCTTAGCTAATGAAGAGAATTAAAATAAAAGAATAACAATATTTCTATTTAATCTTTTCTAATAAAATAAAACTTTAAAATTACAGAATTAAAAATAAATAAAAGACTACTGTAATAATAAATAGATTTATAATCAATAATAAAAATACAAACTATTATTATTATACTGATTATAAATTAATAAATATACATTAAATATTCACACATTATTAATGTTTTTTCTAAAATAAATAAATAAAGATATTGATAAAGAAATAATAAACATAACATTTTATCATAAACTTATAAAACATTAAAACATAATAAATAAAAATAACATTTAATATTATTGTCTAATTAAACTTTAAAACCTCAACAAAAAAATAAAAATGTTATCAAACTATCTATCAACAAATAAATAATAAAAATGTCATCAAACCATCAGCTGGAAATAGAGAAGCAAATGGAGTGGACAAACAGATAAAGCAAACACAAAGGAACAAAAATGGAGACAAACGGCAGGATATTGGAGCCAACGAGAGATTGGAGCAGCGCAATACGATTTGCCACGAGCTTCACACACGACCCTCCAACAGCATCATGATATTCAGATGAGATTTCTTTCCAAGGATTTTTTTGCCCTAACTGAGCTTCAAATGCATAGACAATTTTTTGCCCTAACCGACCTTCAAATACGCAAACGAAGGGCATTGTTTTAGAATTTTTTTTGCCCAAAAATCCAAAAACAGCTTTGTACGAATTTTATGACGAAGTTGGTAAATGTTTTTTATCTTTAGAGGTTCGCTGAATTTTGAATTTGTAGCCGAAAATTCGGTGAACTCTGTGACTAAGATTTATCATATACCTAATAAAACTCAATTTGATACTAAACTACACAATTGCACGGTATATAAATGTACTTCCCTTATAAAACTACAATAGTTCATCTAATGTAAACATGTCTATAATATATGATATGAACATAACTTTGTCATATATTTAAGGTGGCAACATTTCTAGATGCTTCCCTTGCAAGCTAGGATAATACACAAGCTTTCCAAGGGACTTTGTTAATAGGAGACAATAATTAAACTATTACGCGTACTGCAATGGCCACAATAAATTTGAATAAAAACGCAAGCCAAGAAAATATCCTTGACAATTTTCAATCTCCAAGTGTGGTCCATGTCATATCTAGAAAAGTGAGTATAGAAGAAAAAAGACCTAGGAACTATGCAAAACAAGGCCTAGAATGGAAAAATACCATTAATGCAATGATAGGGAAACAAGCAATACGTACAGCAACAACATAGAGATTATATTATGAAAACATACAAATAAGGCTAAATTTCAACGTACCCAAATATGAATGAGGGCGGTCATAAAAAAATCTGCATATATGTATACATGAAAAGGATGAGGTTAATTTTTTTAGCACAACTATAAGATATAAGCAGGAATTTCATTGCTAGAGGAGCAATATATATCAAAATTATACTGTAATATTCAGCTTATAATAGTCATTTAAGTCATTAAAGTCACTTGGTCTACTTATCAACTTGGTATTTTATCAGCCAGTTAGTTTAGTAACTTTCTAATTTTGTCTTTATTTCTCGAACTTTTCTACTCTGGAGAAATCTTCTTGTAGTCACTTTCATAGTTCCTAATAAAAAAAATCAATTATCATCTCATAGTATTAAAGCAGAAATTGCTGTTTGGTGGATTTTTTAATCATGAAATCATTTCCTAGAATTTATTTTGAGATGTTTTTAACAATCTTTTATGAAAAATTGTGAGGTTTCCTTTTGGTTGAGAGCTTTGTTGTACCTCGTGATGATTCAAAGGTTTTATCTAGATTAACTTCAAGTTGCGGCTTCGCACCCTCTTTGAAAAATCATGAGTGCTTTTTCCAAGTGTGTCAATTTTGCAAAACAGAGCGCATTTTTTTGACATGGCATGTGTTTTTCACAACACTTCTACAATGCACAATCGGGTTTTCAGACCTGCAGCATTTTCTTACGAGCATTTGCGCAGCTGGCTTCTACACATGAAGTTTTTTCAGTGATTTTTTTTGCTTCATTGCATCAATGGAGATTGTGCTCAATGGATTTTTTTTTCCTGCTGTGTGAGTTTTTATTTTCTGCATGTTTGAGCTGTAAGATAAGATAAGATGACAATTCTCGCTTGAACAACCTTCTAAACGTGACCTAGGGTTTTGATTTTGCATTATTTTTTGATGAAACTTCGTGGTGAAAATAAAGCACTTTTGCGTCCAGTACAAGTTTTTATGATTTTTTCCTCAAATTATGACTGGATTTTGTTTTGACATTTTTTGACCATCATGGGTTTTTATCTCAGATACCGATTCGTGCCAGTAGGGCCTGGCTTCCACATCCGATGCGGACGGATGCAGGAAGCCTCCGAATGCCTGCGGGTGGCTTCCGGGCAGCATCCGCAGGGAATCCGAGAGCATCCGGACGCATCCGCGGGAGTTAGGCGGAAAATTAATAAAATAAAGTATATTTTAACTTAAAATATGAAACAACATGTGACTAAAAGCATTTTTTAAAGCATTTTTTCAGAATAAAACCCTAAAACGACCCTAGAAGACAACATAGAAGCATTCACAAGAGTCATTTTAGAGTTTTGTTTGCACCTACAGCCACTCCTTCATTGTGAAGCTAAGTTCAGCATTTTCGAAGAGGATCGATCGAAGAGGGAGAGATAGCTTTCTCAAAGAAGTTTAAACCATTCAAGGTAAGTGATCAATCCTTTTCTTGAGTATTTAGATGAATTTTTTTGAGTTTTTGATGATTTTTTTAAGTTCTTGAAGATTTTTTTAAAGTTTTTTTTCAAATTTTTTTTTTTGAAAGATATGTAGAAGCAACTTTGGGTATCTATTTTAGTAGTTTTTCTCACTTCTTTCCACTTGTATGCATGATCATTGATGTTCATCGTTGTTAGGAACTAATTAAAATTTATTTATTTTCTTATAAAATAGGTTGCAAAAAACTAGACAAGAATGGATACCAGTGGTAGTGCTAGTCAAAGTTCAGTGGGGGGCCAAGGAGGGGAAGGGACTGATAATTTTAAAATTGATGTAGGTTCTCCTTTGTGGAGACATACAACACGGATATCACAGGTTTCAGGAGGTGGCTCATACTATTGGAAGTGCAATTATTGTCAAAGTAACAAAGGCAAACCTTTCAATAGCTCATATTCTCAAGTGAAGCTTCATTTTATGAGCCCTGCTGGCAAAGGATTTGGTATGTGCAAAGGCAAAAATGGTACTGGGATGACTAGTGCAGAAATACTTTCATTTGTAAGAGAACAAGAAGCTACTGATGCATTGATCAATAAATCAAAAAAAAGCTACTATCAAGGTCCTTCCTCAAAGAGCAAGCCAAAGACACCCACTGAACCAATGGCATCCTCCGAACACCCATTCTTGCAGGTACCTGTGCCAGAAGAGGATGAGGAAGAAGTGGAAATTTCAACCCGTAAAAGAGGCCCATTGGACACCGCATTTAAAATGGGGGCAAGAGACCGCGCTGATGAAGCTATTGCACGTTGCCTCTATGCGAATGGGCTTTCTTTCAACTTGGTGAGATCACCATATTGGAAGGAAATGGTGGCAGCAATCAAAGAATCACCAGCTGACTACACAAGCCCGGGCTATGAAAAGGTGCGTACAACTTTATTGCAACAAGAGAGGGCACATATAGAGAGAGACCTTCAACCAATAAAAAAATCTTGGAAAACTTCGGGTCTAACTATTGTGTCAGATGGTTGGAAGGATACAAGAAACCGGCCACTGATTAATGTGATTGCAATTTCCCCCAAAGGGGCAATGTTTTTGAAGGCCATTGATTGTGAAGGGCAAGTGAAGGATTCGGAATTCATTTCTAGAATTCTCATTGAGGCCATTGAGATGGTGGGTAGTGAGAATGAGGTACAGGTGGTCACTGACAATGCCAAAAATTGCAGAGGTGCGGGTGCTTTAGTTGAGAGTCGGTATGACCATATTTTTTGGACTCCGTGCACTGTTCACTCCCTTAACTTGATCATGCAGAGGATTGGCACTGAAGTAGATTGGGTGAAGAAAATATATGAAGAGAGGGAGGACATACAGATGTTTGTGACCAACCACCACATATCACAATCCATTTTTAGAACATACTCCAAATTGGAGTTGCTGAAGGTAAATTAATTTTTTTTAATTACTAAGTTTCATGGTTTTGTAATTTAGTTAAAAATTAAAATTTATAATTATATTGTCAATTGACATATTGTTAACTTGCTTAGGTTGCTGAGACCCATTTTGCATCTCATACAATCGTTATGAGACGACTCCTCAAGGTAAAAGATGCATTAAGTCAAATGGTCATCGGTCATCAATGGGGTGTATGGAAGATCTCAAATTCAGAAAGAGCACAAAGGATCAGGAATTTGATCTTGAATGAGAGTTGGTGGGCTCGTGTGGCATATGTATTGGATTTCACCGAGCCCATCATGACTATGCTCCGTTTTGCTGATACAGATACACCTTGCTTAGGGGATGTGTATGATGGCATGGACACCATGGTTGAGAAGGTAAAACATTCTATACAAGCACATGAGAGTGACCCCACACAATGTGAAGCCTTATGCAAACAAGTGCAAGCAATTATCAACCATCGCTAGAATAAGATGACTACCCCATTGCACCTCCTTGCATATGCCTTATCTCCTAGGTACTATAGTGAGGAGATAGCTGGTATGCCGGATAGAGTTGCACCATTTGCGGATGAGGAGGTTGCTGAGGGGTGCCACAAAGCCCTTTCAAGACTCTTCCCACTGGAAGAAATGCATGAAAAAGTGAGGGATGAATTTGGGTTGTTTGCTTCAGGGTTAAAGCATTCTCCATTTGCACTAAAGGACCAAAATAGAATGGGAGCTATCACATGGTGGTACATGTATGGTCAACCTTTCAAGCATCTTCAACCTCTTGCAATCAAAGTCCTATCACAAGTAAGTTTTTTATTTTGTTTTGTAAATTTCTTTTAAATTTTTATGTTTACACTTGCATTGTAGAATTTAGTGTTTCACACATTCTATAAAATTAATTTGCTTTTCATTTGTATGTTTTGTGACAACTATATAGGTTGCTAGTTCTTCTGCTGCTGAAAGGAATTGGAGTACATACTCCTTTATCCATTCAGTGAAGCGCAACCGGTTAGGCTCCAAGAAAGCTGAGGACTTGGTCTTTGTCCACACCAACTTGCGTCTTTTGTCACGTAAGAATGATCATTACAAGGAAGGGGCAACAAAGCTTTGGGATGTAGCCCCTGAGTGTGCAGATTTGGATGCAACACTTCATGATCTTGTTACAGTTGGAGACGGTGATGATGTTAGTGTGGCACGTTGTGCATCTAGCATAAGTGGAACCATGCTTGGTTCAAATGATCTTTCAGCAGTTGGAGATGACAATGAGAATGTGGATTTTCTTGCAAATCCCTATGATTCAGAGCCAGACTCTAATTGATTGAATCTTCAGACTTCAATCATTTACCATGTTTTTAAATTTTATTTTGTTGGAATCTTGAACATGACCTATTTGAACTTATTGTTTAAGAGTCAAGACTAAACGCTAATGTTGGACAAGCACATATTGATATTGATATATGAATATCATATGAATTTTGAAATGTCTTGAATTTTGTTTAAGGGTTCAATTAACTGTTAAGTATCATAGATTCATAGTCATATTATGCTTTATCAAATGATTTGTTTTTGTATCTTTCTTGCATTTCGTTGCATATGTTAATATATATATACGTTTCCTCCCGCATCCGCATCCAAAAAAAAAAAAAATCCCCGCATCCCGTATCCGCTTCCGGAATCCGCATCCGAATCGGTAACTTAGGTTTTTATTGTTTTTCCACAAAATGAAGATTTTCACCACAAAATCATGTCAAACCAATGGTTTGATTATTTTCCCACAATATCATGGAGCTGTTTTGGAGCACTTTTTTTGAATAAAATTGTGGGTTTATGTGTTCTGCCATTTTTTATCAACAAAAAATTAGGTTCTTTCATGTTTCTAGGTAGTTTTTTGAGAAGTTTAACATAATGTTGGAAGGCAAAGGATGTTCATTTAGTGTCTGTCTTGATCAACTCGTTTAGTAATACCACTCATCCCACAACTGTGGATAAAGATAATGACAAATTTAACAGCCATTAATAATGTGATCATGCTAATTAAGGTCTCTGTCACCAATGATATGCTTGCAAAACTGCCAACACGTAAGACTGCTACAGGGATCTGTAGTCGCCTGAAGGATTTGCATGAGACATCAAATAAAGAAAGAGCTTTCTTCCTTAAGAACATGGTATCCACAATTATGATGAATGACAAGAACTCTTTGAATTATCATCTCATAATCTTCAATGACATCTGTAATCAACTACAGACCATTGGTTGCAAAATGGAAGAAGAGGATATGAAGGTTCATGTAAAAAAGCTTAGCATTGTCCTATTAGTGCTTCATCAAAATCCTCAACATTACTTCCACTAGTATTAGCTTGAAGTTTGATGATATATGCAATAATCTCTTGCACCAAGAGAGGGAGAAATGGTAGTTTCAGCAACAGTGAGATTGAAATGATAGTGGAGTAAGATATTCATTGTTAAACAAAGAAGAGGAAAAATCCTAAAATAAGCAATTACAAGATTTGTCCATAATGGAAACGATTAAGAACAAATGACATAATATGAAGTTACTAAACTAACTAAACAACGTAAAGAATCAAAAGTTACTAAAAACAGGCTGACTCAAAGAAAGTTACCCACATGACCAGAATACTAAATATTCCAATATAACTTGAATATCCTTCCTCAATGGTCCTTCTACTAGCCACCCTACAGAAGACATGTCTGCAGGTCATTTCACCACATTTCCTTCTATTTATGCGACAATTTTATTCTTCCTAAAAAATGGTTCTTCGGTCTGTTGCAGCACCTAGGGTTTTCTTAGCGGAGGTGAGTGGTGTTGTTAATGGCAATGATTCTAAGGCTCCTCGGCCCCATGATCGTGTGTTTAATGGTAGATCAATATGAAGCAACGGATTATCTTGAACGAAGGTCCTTCAGGGCAGAAAGTGTCAGTAGCACTGATAGGATTTTTAAAAAGCAAGGTTTAGAAAAACAAAGTATTTCCTCATTATGCACATATTTTGGTGGAGGTAATTGTTGAGCCAGGTTCTGAATCTCCTGAATATTTCCTCACAAAGTGTTCAAGAAAAACCCAGAAACTGTGTATTATAAAAGTCAGGCAAATACCTTAAATTTCTTCGAAAAAGAAATTTCTAGGTGATTAAACCACAAATTTTATTGGAAAAAATTGCCAAAAACCAGCCATTGCTTTGATACCATGAAATGATAATCGATTGATGTTCAATGTTAAATAAAGGAGAGAATACTCTTGAAATAAGTAATTACAATGATATATTTCCATAATGGAAACAACCGAGTGCTAAAGATGCAATAGAGAGTTACTGAACTAACTAAACAACTTAAAGAACAGAATGTTACCAAAAACTGACTTAGAAGACAGTTACTTAAATGACCATTATACTATATATTACAATAATACTTAATAACTCTTGCTAAAGAAATTCTTCAAAAGGCAAACCTCTCATAAACATGTTCTTAAAACGATTGCTTCTCTAAAAAGCTCACTCGTAGTCAGAAATTGGCAGGCCGTGGTGAAAAACACCTAACCATAGTTGAAGAACTTACAGAGTTTTTCATGACTCATGAGTACTCACAAGCCAATGTTGGTTGCAAGTAAATCAAAGGAAAATTTGTGGGTGAGATATTTCAATTAATCACCGAAAAAATTCAAGTACATTTGCAAAAAACTCATCATTTAAAACAAAAAATGACTTTATATTGAAAACTTAAAGAACATTTAGCAACTAACTTTGCCTGTTATCCACAACGAAGCCGGTTTTTTTTGCGTAGTAAAGGTAGGGCATAACATCAGACAGATTTTGCCTACAACTTGATAGAAGGAGAAAAAACCTAAGGCTGAACAAGTAAGCTGTTAGCGAATTTCATACAACGATAATCTTTATATTTCTGCAATATAATAAAGAAATTAATAAGCAGATCTGTACATGGGTGTGTAAAACATGAAAGAAGATGAGATGAAGATGAGATTTTAGGAAATTAATAAGCAGATCTGTACATGGGTGTGTAAAACATGAAAGAAGATAAGATGAAGGTGTTGCAAATGCTTCATGTCTTCATTTTTGTTTACAATGGTTTCCTTTGTCATTCATTAAATAAACTAGGTTAAAATGTATAATGTTGTCTATGCACTTAAATGCTGCAAAATGTGGGGCACATTTTCTTATTTATTACTTGCACCTTTCTGTAATGTCCCCAAATTTTGGTGCTTATTTCAGTATTATTCAGCTCAGGTCCTATTTTATTTGTAGTGTGCCTCCGAGAGATCATTTAGAACACTTTGATTCAGACTTGCTATTTTAGTAAGTCAGTTGGGTGTTACCTCGTACTTACTCTTTATAAAAAACCACTAGGGTGATCACTCAGCATTATATCTATATTTGGAAAGTGGATGGATTATTTCCATGGATTGATATTGTCAATTATCAAGGATTTAATGATTTAAATTAAATTATTAAAATTAATACAAGTTTAACTTTAATACTATTAAATAAAAAGGTATGATGACCTAAAGAAGGTTAAAGTGTATTTAAGTCATTTTCATAAAGTGACTTTGTTTTGGCACCTAAGGTGCAATAAGGTATACTGAGAGATATAAGGTGAATAAACAATTACTTCATAGAGTGACAAAGTTAATTAAACTTACATAAGAAGTCACTTTATTATTATTCCAATTGCAAGTAAATATGAATATTAAAAGGGAATTTTTTTAAATGGGGTTCTAAAAACTTTATGATACGATTTTAAAAGGAGATTTGACGAAGACATTTAATATAGTTGGATAATATTAATTTCTCTCTAAGAAGCTTGAGAATTTTGGCAAAGAGGATGAAAACCCTTGGAGTTTCTCAGTTGTGTGGATGAAAACCTATTCAGCCTGCTCAGTGGATTGAGCTTATTGCAAGTATTTGGCATTGAGGAATTGAAGATATTTTTTATTTGCAGGTCTAAAGCTGCTAGAGTTTGATATTTGCTGGTTTTAATTATTTTCCAACTAGGAAGCTTTGATTTGAAGTGAGATTTGGAACCAGTAAGATGGAATAATACTTTTCTCATAGTTGGAATGTTCTATGAGATTTTGGCAAAAGAGTTTGCTTATTTTGGAAGGACTGAGCAAGGTACAGCTAGGATTCGAAAGATATGATTTACATCAGAACTTCTGAAAACATTTGTTGTTGTTATCAGCTATTATGGTCATCTTTTGAGACAACTGTAACATTTGCAAGCTGTTGAGCTTCCATCGTTGCTTCCAAGTCTGTGAGAATTCATTGTGGTTTGTGATAAAACTCAAATCTAAGTAATCAGTTTACTGTTGTAAATTTATCAGACTTATATGAGACCCGATTTGATGCTAAAAAAGTGGTCTTTTATTAAGAATTTTGTTTATCATCTTTTATGCATTTCTTGATCTTCATTTCTCTGTGTTCTTTTGTTATTTGGCATTCAAATCAAATATCCAAAACTTGAAAAAAAAAAAAAAAACAGAATTAGAAAAGGTTCCTACACTTTCCTTTATAAACAGTGTTACACCAGTACGGGAGTACTTCAGGACGGCGGGATGCCGGGGCGAGTTTCCGGGAAGCGGGGAAAATGGGCCTCATTTTCAGGACAGCGGGGGGACGGCGGCAAGGGGAGGATGGGCCAGAGAGGGGTGTTGTATAGTATACATATAGAACTTGAAATGCTAGCTATGAAATGATGTTTCAGTAGTTTACTAGAACATACCAAATTAAAATACTTGAACTAGATGAAAAAATGATGGATCAGGTAACAGCAAATTTATTCAAATTTCATATGTATAATGAACTATAGTATATTTATAATTGATTATAGTGCCCTTCAAAATAATGAGTTTTCTATTACATTATAAAGCTGTCTCTCATTTTGGCTAGATTTCATTCAGATATATGTATAAGACACTAGGTGCATTGCAAGGAGAAGTTATTTCTGGGCATTGCATGAAATCTATGAACAGTGGCAAAAATCAAAACAAATATCAGCTTGCATGATAATTGGAATGAATATTACATCGTGGCAGTTGTCTTGAAGAGGTTGAGAGGGAGGCAAAAGCAATGCTTGCAGCGTATGAGCAAAAGAAGGCACATAAAAAGAGGATAGCAAAGGCAATGGCAGCCCCAGTGGGAGATTTCAGTTCTCCACAATCCATAAATGTGGGGTGGGCATCCATACGTCTAACGTTTTTATCCCCTATAACACTTTCGTATGCAACCTTGATATAGAGGTCCTGGAAAAAGGAATTGCAACATTAGGCACCTGTTGGCATATATCAAATTTTGGCACTACAATAATATTCTATCCAATGTTGCTTCTAGTTAATCTTGGGAGCAACTGACCACTGCATTAATTGTTGCAGGTAAGGAACCCAAGTTGTCATGAGTTGAGAAAACCAGTATTACAGGATGGGGCCAAAAACACATGTCGACTAGTGGAAGAACAAAGACAACTTCAGTAGCAGAATGGTTGAATTATTATATCTGATGGGTGGACATATGGAAGGAATAGCACACTCATCAAATTTCTAGTTGCTTTAAGGGATCACTAAATCAGTTGATACCTCCAATAGAGCGAAAAAGGAATAGGACACTCATCAACTTTCTAGTTGCTTTGAGGGATCACTAAATCGGTTGATGCCTCTGATGCAGCGAAAAACAAAGAGACCACATGTTCGATGAGAAAGTGATAGAAGTGTAACTGCAAAATGTCATTCAAATTGTGGAAAATGATGCAGCCATATATGTGGTGAACATCAAACTTCTATAGGCTAGGCATCCAACATTATTTTAGAGCACTTGTGTCCCATTGCCTTGACTTGCTCATTGAGGACATAGTGAAACTATTTTGAATGAAGAATATGATTGAAGATAAAGGGAGAAGTCATAACCACACATAGATTCTCAATCTTATGAGATCAAGAGTCACACATTTTGCCACTAATTTACTCACTTTGCAAAGCATACTAGCCACATTGCCGAGCCTAAATGCACATTCTTGTGAGAAAAATCTATTATTCTAGGAAGCCTAAAGCAAAGGTCGTGAAGGCCATTTTTATTATGAACATTCCAAACTCGTGGAGTGGATCATTAATGTGAGTTTTCAAAATTCCATTAATGACTAATTTCTTAATTTTCTAATATTACAAATTTATGATTCTATGAATGGCAGATGGGGATAAGAATTCCATGGGGTATCTAAGTTAGGCCATGTATCTTTTAAAGAGGAGATTCGGCATTACAATGAGTTTAACAAGACCAAACATGATCAGAGATGGAACCAACAACCCCATCAACATATTCATGCAGCAGCCTACTTTTTAACCCCAAGATTTATTTCTCACCTACTTTCAAAGTACTTGCAAAGGTTCAGGATGGCATCAACACATGCTCAAAGACTAGTTGATGATGAGAACCTTCCAGACCTCATACTTGATGAGTTGCAAACTTATGAGAAGGCTGAAGGGCCATAGTATTCTTGAATTGATTGCACGTGTATAAGAGCAACCCTGCTGCCAGGTAAAAAAAAACATGTATCATTTTATTTTTACTATTTATTTCATTCTATAAGTTTATTAAAACCTTTAACAAATTCTAAAACGAAGGCTTTCCGTCTGCATATTATCTCAATCTTGTGATGCTTTTGGTTGTGAGCACCAGTGGAGTGCTTTTAAGGCCATACACAAAAAAAGTGCAATACATTGACTCAAAAGCACTTGAACAACCATTACTATGTGTGACAATGTTCTATTTCATGAAAGGAGGGCACTAGGTGCCGTTATTGTTTAGCTCCAGTCGGATTGAATTGACCTAGAGATAATCCTTCCATGGTTATTGGTTAATATATATATATATATATATATATATATATGATATAAAATATATATTATATATAGATATATATTAATGTTAATGTTGTCTAATTGATGATTAATTTATAAATTACCATAGAGACACATGTCTCTTCTATGCATTTTATATAACATTCGGTCTGCATTTGAAACACAGAAATTTAGTGCAATTTCATTACATTTGCAGACAATGATCCTTCAAATTTACATGGTATCAGGGCAAGGTTAGCAAATAAATAGAATGAAAGAAAAAAGGGGAGTTCACAATGAATACTATCTCTACGCGCAAAAATAAACTAGTATAAGCAAAGTTTATGCAACAACCATTCACACATTGTCAGAAGCAATAGGCAGCCATCAATCATGGATGAAGGTTGATTGGCGGGTAGAAGATGATCTCTCTCACAAAAATCAACAAACAACTTATAGATATATTCTCCGCCCCATAAAAGTGTGGCAGACACATTATAAACTAAAAAAAGATAGTGGATGTATTATAAAGGTGAAGACAACAAATGGACAGGGTGAACGAGATAAAATGGTAGTAAAATAATATTACTCAGTTATCCATAAATATAAGCAACCCCCATAAGGGATACTGATATCCTCAAGCGTACATGTCACTTGAAAATCCCACACATCGAGCAAAATATAAAATGACATCAGTCGATACAATATATAAGGATCTTTAAAGCTAGATACATTACAATTTAATAAATACTAGAGCAAAGTTGTTTCCATGAATGTCAGCAGACAAGAAAATCTAGACCAGTACAAAAGGGGACTTGATCTTCGCAGTATGGGCCAAGCAAGTCAACCCACTGGTCAACAAAGTAGAGTCAGCAGTGATTGTACAAATTAGAAATATAAAAATTTATATAAACACAAGGGAGATCCCATTAATGCATAAACCAAAATAATACATGGAACAGGAAGAAAATGACAAAGATCATCGATACAATGATGTCAAACAAACCATGTGGATCAAAGGGAGTGTATACCAAAAGTAAATATGGATTAATTGATAGAACGGAAAACACGATTCCATATCACCAGTCCAAAGTGACCTGCGTGGATATTTAACAACTTTTAAAAGCACTTATCATTGATGGAATCATTTGGTCAAAGAACATAATATTATTATATAGAGATCATGAGCAGTAAGCAGGAATATTTGAGTAAATTTGAAAGGGATTAAAGGATAAAATATTAAGAGTTTGAAAGTCGGAGTAAAAATGCACATATAAGTAAGTGGGTATAAAAGGAAACTATTAATTGTTGGAGCCTCAAAAGCATCAATATGAATAATGAGTGCCAGAAACATCCCCAAATAAATTACAAAATTTCAAAAAGATCTTAAATGAAAGCTACTACTGTCGTGTTGTTAGAGATTGTGAATTCATCCAATTGGATATATCTCGTGAGAGAAAAGTGACAACTTACTGGACTTGTTCAATGATGATGTTCAAACCATAATGCAACGAGTCAACACTTGACTACACGAAATCCAGAATCCTTGTTGCAATCACAGACGGTCTCTTTGATGCTTATGCAAATCTTGACCAAGGAAATCTCATCTACAAAGCTTTTGAGAGTGCGCACAAACTTTTCTATTTTTATAAAAGAAAAGGAATGGATTAAAGAAGGATACTCGCCGTCATTGAATGAGTATTGGGAGAATGCAATGGGAGAATATACCCTCACTGCAACATTTTCTACAGGAGATGTTCTTTTTTATCATATTCTTGGGAAGCTTGAGGCAGTCTCACAATGCATCTTGTGAATGATATTAAAAATTTATGAAAGGAGAGAGGTTGTACGAAATTGCATTCATTCATATAGTGCTATGTTAACGAGCACTCTGGAAGCACCGAAAGAATGTGTATAATAAAATGGAGGAGAAGCTTAATCCATTTAGAAGATGTGTCCTCTGATGGTTGATCACGGGAATTCTAATTGCATTACTTCTTTAGATCAGTTTATAAATTCCATAGAGATCATGGTCACAAATCAGAAGCTTTTCTCAAGACAAAAGATATATCATAATATGGAGAATGTGTTTGAATAAATCAGCAAAGATATAAGAAGCAGTTCCACTGAAAAGTAATTGCATTTGAATGGCACAATTAAGATATTGGAGGTTGCAATCATAAATTAAATATGAATGAGAAAGAAACCTTGCAACATCCACGATTCCAGCAGCAGATATCACTGTGATCCATAAAATCCGGGCATTAAGTTAAATTGCAGGTTAGAAGATATTGAGGGAACCAAGATGTCAAGCGATATATTGTGCAAGTATTGATCTGATGTTTCCAAAGCCAGTCATCAACAAATCATTATAATTGTTCAACGATATAATTTGGAATTTTATATTGTGGGGGGGAGTAATAATCAATGTTCCATTCCCATTGTTTGACAATATATCATATATATAATTTATTATTTAATTCTACAGAAATATATGTGTGTGTGTGTGTGTATCACATATATGTAACTTCAGTTTAGTCTCAAAGTTTCTCCAACTAAAGCTACCGAACATTACCACTCTCTCTTAGCTAGGGAGGATAAACACAAGACAAATATTACACCATTGCTAATTTTAGGAATGACAAATTTTAAGTATATCTTTGATCAGAAGATATCCACCATTTTGATATCATGAGTATTGGCATCCTGGAATATCACCAATTACTCAAATGTTTTGATATCAAGAGTATTGGCCTCCTAGAATATCAATGATATTCACCAAGTACTCAAAATAAGGTTTGATATCACATCTGATATCAAGAGTATTGGCCTCCCAAAATATCAATAATATTCACCAAGTACTCTTTGAGTAATGGCCTTCCAGAATGTTGAGACGCGAGACATTCACCATAAACTCAATTTGTTAGATCTCATAATACATGTTATTGTAAGATCGTCACTTTACAATAACTTCTACAAATACAAGTGACATCATTTGGAAGTCGTCATTTCCTCATGAAGTACAGAAGGGGTAGGCCCATTAAAATCACATAGTAATGAGATATATTCAAAAATTACAGTCCTTATGACTGCTATAATTTATTGATCAATGTAGAATCCATCTCAACGTTATTTACTCTGTCTAAATCAATAAGATTGAGATCACTAAAGGTTGACTAAATCATATCTCCTTCAAATGGATGTCTCAAACTCTCTCTAAATCATCAATCTTTTGAGCTCTTAATCCAATAATGCTTCTGATGGAGCCTCAAACTCCCTCTGAACCCGATATGATCAAGATGTTCATAGATCAATTGAAACATATCCTCGACTCCCCCTGAAACTTATATCAATCCTGCAAGAACATTCTCGAAGGAAAAGATCAAGGCACATAGCTCTTACATATTTATTGAAAATATAAATAAGAATGTTTGACATTAATTAGGATGTTAGTAATTTAACTCATGTTTATTGCTAACAATAACATAAATGATTGCAACATAACTCTCTTTTTTTATATTTTCAAAAATAGAACTAAAAGATAGCATAATATTCAATGTTTATATTTCATACTCTCGTAATCAATCTCTTTATATTTGACAAATATTATATCAAATTATTAAATATCATTTTAACTGGATGTATAAATTCAAATGTAACTATACATATATAAATACATGTATACAAATAAATAAATATATATATATATAGCTATCATATTTATCTATATTTATAGCTATCATATTCTTATTATTGCCATATAATAATAATGTAAAAGAAAGGGAACTTAATATACCTCCTATACTTACCTTAATGAGATCAGTAGGACCGGTGTCTTGGATCTTACATCAATCAATAGGTGGGTAATTTAACTGTCAGTATGTCCCTCTTCCCTTAAACATTATCTTTGCTAGTTATAATCTTATCCAATCACTCTTTTCTATGCCCCATGTAGCATTATTGGGTACATTTATCTTTACTTATGGTGGGCAATGGTTCACAATGATAGATGAAAGTGAGTATGATAACATTCTAGGTTTTGGATACATGGCACACTTAATGCGAAGATCACATTCCATGCAATTACCGTTAATTCAAATTTGGTGTTCATGGGTATTTACGTGTTATAAAAATGAAGGGTGAGTTGAGCAATTTAGACTTTCTTTCCTTGTGATATTCGATTGGTATTCACTTATAATTGTTTTTGTTCGCTCTTGTATGAGTTAAGTACGATTTCCTTTGTTCAAACTCTCTTCTCTTTTGATGACATGTCTATTATATTCTTTGTGTCTGTGTTCTGCCAATGCCCATTGAGGTTGGCCCCATGGAGTCCACGTATCATGGAATCAATTTCCATGGATTGTGTCCCAGTCATCATCGTGGACAACATATTCCTCCCATATGTAGACGTGATTCTGTGGCATAAGATCTCTATTCTGGAGCATGAAGAGGCAAATCTGAGTAAGATTCTCGACAAGGTCACTGCCACTAATCTGACAACTACACAGTGAAACCTTTGAAAGGGATCAATAGCATGGCTCCGCTCTTTATAGATTCATCCAGCAAGGTGATGCTCTATTGTGGATACTCGAGACCTTGACACGTAATCTAGAATCATATCTAGTTAAATTGTTTAGATTATCACTCCCGAATATATTTGTGGATATTGTAATTTATCCGATGTCTCTTTCTAGGAACCACAAAGAGGATTACCCATAAAGTCTTCCGATTTGGTCACATGCTCTCAATCAGCAATGAGGGGAAAGTTCTAACAGCAACAAACCATCTTGATGGCCTGCAATGATTTTGTGTCATTCACTTTCATCTCTTTGTTCAAAATGCCTAATGCAAATAATGAGAAAGCACCCATAAACAAGCTTTGGCCTTGATGCTTGCATTCACTGCAATTGTCATGGATTCCCAACCAAGCACAATGCAATATTCAAGTTCCATTAAAACAGATACTAACTATGGCAGCAACTATAATAGGAAGATTTCAAGCCCATAGAGATATAGCTGACAGTGCATGAAGATTCTAGATAAAGCAATTTGCAGTGTGATTGTAACACCTCCTCATGAATACCAAATATTTCCACTGATGCAAGGAAACATGGTGCTTCGGAGATGTCATGCACAGTGTTACGGCACTCGAACTCGCCTCTAACTCGGAAAGTCAAAATTGGGCTCGGATTCAGCGACCGAACTCGACCAAGACTCGGCAAGGACTCAGAAAATCGAAAAACCCATGAAATCCAAAGATTTTTAAGGATTTAAAGATTGTTTCATGCATCATTTAGTCAATTAACATCAAATACACAATAATTGAGATAAATAGAAGCTACTTAACACTCATACACAATTTTGCATAGATCACATAAGTATAAAAGCGTATTTCTAAAGGAAAAAAACTGAATAACATAATATAAAGTTAAATATAGTGTCACTGTCAAATGTCTACAATATATGAAATCCATGGAATCAAAAGTTCAAAACATATATCAAAATATCAGCTAGAGTGTAGAAGACTAAGGTTCATAGTAGCCAATGCCCTCCTACGAATATGCCTAAGATAAGTCATGGAAGACTTAGATATTGAGAAATATGCTTGATACAGCTTATGTGCGCATTGTAGACAACAACAGGGCTCTCAAGTATGCCTATCAATTTGCTAGGTGAAACACAACCTTTAACAGTAAAAGTCTTTTAATAACAGTTATAGTTAGCTTACAAATTTTTGCCAAGAAAATGATCAAAGACATAGCCAGCAACACATATACATGTAAGTCTGAAAGTTTATAACTTTAGGTACAATGCTAGAGAGTTCTAACATTCATGAATACATAGGTCTAAAAAAAAAAGAAAAACTCATCCACATCATTCTAGAATTCTAACACAAATATATGTAAATCTGAACATATATGTACAGCATTACTGAACTCTACAATGTTGAAAGTGACTTCTTTGTAATGAAACCCAAATAGTAACAAATATTAACAGTGAGCCTTCAATTTGGGTTAACTATCCTTCATTTTGAGATGCAAGGCTATTAAACTGTGTAATTTGCCATAACTTGGTTAACGGCATTTGAAGCTTTAAACATTAAATTTCCTATAATATGACAAATGTTGTTCATATTTTCAGATTGGGAGCTGACTATATTGGTTTATAACTATTCTTCTCAAATTTGTAGGATAACATTGGCTTTTGTAATGTAAGGATATAGTTCGAGATTAGTTTTAGAAGACATCGTTACTTGCTTGACTAAATAGTGAATACTATTGTACTAGTACCACGATAATCCCACTCCAAAGGTGTCAAGTCCTATACATAAGGGCGAGGTGGGAAAGGACAATTTCTTAAGAATAAGCTTGTCAAAATCAATTTCAAGCATTCATAACTGCATAAGGCATATTGTCAAATAGTTGGCATTCTTTCTACATAATTTTCTACACACCCAAAAGATTGAAATAAGAACATTATAACTTGTTGTCTCCATAATCTGAGATTGGTCAAGGAATTGTTTAAGATTCAATCCTTAATAAATTCCTGACATACCACAACATCATTTTCAGAATTAACATAAACTGGAAAAAAAACACCTTCCAGAAATCTCTATATCTATTATCTCACAAATAACTCTTTTTTGTTAATCTAATGAAATAATTGCAGAACTGTATCAAATGAAATACAATTTTTTGCAATATATGAGTCATGTTGTCAGGAGTCCAGAGCTTAGAACTCTAAGTCAGGAGAGTCCTTGGACTCGCAGGTGACTCCGCCAGGACTCTGTCGAGTCCAAGTTCAGAGGCCATTTGCCTCGAAAATGTGGACTCTAGCTCGGCCTCGCAAAGTCCTGTAACTATGGTTATGCAACACAAATATTTTACGCCTATAACTCCCAATGTGATTATCACAAGCTATGTAGACTTACCATTTCAAATTAATTCACCACACTCCAGTCTTGAACAATTGTAATATAACATTATATATATATATATACACAATTAGATGACAAGAAGAGAAGAAGACATCACTACTTCAACCTAGCTCTGATACCATGTTGATTTTTTTATCGTTGAAAGTGTAATGGCACTCCCTGTTCAAGGTATGTGTTTTGGACTTTGCAACAATCTCTTATTTATATTGATTCTTACATCCCAAATTTTGCCCTAAAATTTTAAACTGATTATAGCCGTTGAACCAAATTATTTCTTCATATTCATGTGAAATTGAATTAATTAATTATAGTTGTTGTTATAACATGTTAGCTATAATCGTTGCTTATTCCTTCATGATCATGTGAAATTGAATTAGTTAATTATAGCTATTGTATCGATTTAATTATCGTATGAAAGTTGAAATTTATCTTTTAATTAATAAAATTCATTCAAGGCCTTGGTCGTTTACCGATCAAAAAAAAAAAGAATTATCTTATGAAAGTGAGTTAGTTAATTTTAGCTGTTGTATCAATTTATTCATGATCATGTGAAATAGAGTCAGTTAATTATAGTTGTTGTACATATATGATGAACAAGTTAGCGATTTTGACATTGATGAAATTCCTAACAGTCACTTGATGATTTTTAATTAGCAATTTATAAATCTTGAATTGTTGTCTTGGTGAGAATGCTGTTTTTGAATGATTACAGGATGAAGATTGGAGAGAGAGGGGAAGCATTGCAAAACGAGGTCATCGGAAGGGGATGGTCATATGGTTCAGTCACCAGAATCGATAGGTTTGACCTAAAACTATCCTGGCAAGGTTATTAGGACTTGGCAACATATTTCATAGTGGAACCGCATGAGCTATAAAGTGAAACGTTATAATAAAACAATGTAATATAAACACAAGTTCTTACCTTCAAAAGTTATCAAATATTAATATCATTTAAATATTATTGTATATTCTCAGATATGATCATATGTAAATAATAATAAAGTGACACCATTACATTAAAAACATTAATCCAACGATGCCACCTTACCATTACGTACATATGAACATAATTAAGAAAATATAAAAAATATAAAAAAATATTAATTATTTAAAACCTTTCATCTTCTTTTCCTTCTCATTTTTCCCTCCTTTCTTTCTTTTCTTTTTAGCCGTTTCGAAAGACTTTTGATTTGGATCTTGTAACTGAAGGTAGCCGTAAGGTTTGGCTCATTCTTTATTATGGAACTCCTTAATCGTCTATTGGCCATCTTCCTTCTCTTAGCCTTCAAGCTCCTTAAGCTTTCAAAAACTCCCTATTAGCACCCTTGATTTGCAGAGACATTCCGTACGTGCATACTATGCAAGCCGACTGAGGTCACTTGACACGGGTTCCAATAAAGTTAGCGGATTCATCCCAACACGCGAGGCTTTATACAATCAGACAAAGTCACGTAAAGATTTTATACAATCTGTAACACCGTTGTCACTTTTTTCTTCCTGTTTAGTATTGAACATAAGTTTATACCAATAGCTGACGTTGTTATTCATCGATTTCCTTTGTAATAGCATAAGAAGCTATGTCCTTGGCTTAAGAAATAAGGCTGTTGTATATCTCTTTAACCTATCCTTTTTCTATTGAAATATTATAGCATTGATAAATAAAGTCTGAAGACTTCCTTGTACTGAATTAAGCATATAATATTGCCGTCTTCTTTACATGTGAAATGATAATTTTTCTGAATTCATTATGGTTCCAATCGGAATTGTTTCCATTCCAGTATAAAACAAATACAACTTGATTTACATATATACATTTTTAAATAAGTGAACACCTAGGATTTCACCAGGCGAAATGCCCGAATATGGTGAAGAAGGTGTGAAGTATCATAGTGAATATAGTCTGATAGCACTAGGGAGTCATTAGCTTGATGGCCTGAAATAGGTGACGAGGTGCAAAGAATCTACAATAAACAAGAACGTTATCAAAATAAGATAATAACATGATAATAAATAATGCAATAGCTCATGCATGTTCCATTCATGAAGTAAGTTGTCAAGCCTAGTGGTGGAGATCGGGTTGTAAACCCACAATTTGAAATCCTTGGCCAGGGTGGAATTAGGTAGATTTGCCAGAGCAAGTGATCTATGTTGATGGTCTAGACGCTTCAGTTATTTTGTCGAATAACTGTTGGGACCTCAACCCACCTGGATACTTTGATGGCTGGATTAATGAATATCCCAAGCCCGACCTTGGGGTAGGGAGGGTCGTTCTATTAAATTAAAATAAGTGGGGATAAGTAATGGTTCGCGATTGGGAGGTTAAGCCTATGTCAATACTTCTCCTCTCACCAAAGCCAGGGCTTGGACAACCGATAAAAGAAGCTTCACAAAATAATTTGTATGTTTTTTAGCCTCTGTATGTTAGTTATTTCATTTCTAAATGAAAGTCATTCTATTTCATAATTAGTTATTTCGTTAAAGAAGTTAATTGATCTTGAATTGTATTTCCTTTCAAGAATATCTGCTATTTATTTTCGGATGAATAACTAGAAGTAGTTAAATGAATACGTTTGATAATTACTTCAGTAGATTTAGTTAGCTAATGTAACGTTACATAAATCAGCATTAGATTTTATTTCAATTTTAATCAGTTGTTGAAAATCTTAGTCATGTGAATAGAGTTAGAAAATCAGTTAGTTAATACTTAAACTAGTTAGTGAAAAATTGTATGTTACATTGATAATAAATCAAGAGGAGACATATCCCTTCATGGGACATGTCTATTCATTAAAATGGTGTGTGTATGTGTGTGTGTATATATATACAATATATCATATATATAATTTATTATTTAATCAACTACAGAAATATATATGTGTGTGTGTGTGTGTATATATCTGTTTGTGTATAAATGTATCACATATATGTAACTTCAGTTTAGTCCAAAAGTTTATCCAACTAAAGCTACCAAACATTGACAATCTTTTCTCTTGTCTTTGTGGGTGTTGTTGTAGGAAAAGAAGAATAGTACATTAGGCATCCTACCAAATATTGTGGAGAACTCTATCTTATGACAATAGTTTCAAAGAAGTTTTAATCTAGAACTCATTAGTCATTTGATGATCACGTCAGATAAAGTGAGGCTCCTGAAGTGAATATCTTTAATGATTTAGATTATGAGTATCCTTCTATATCAAGAGAGAGTCTGACAGTTCATTAGTGGCAACCTTGGAAAAGAGAGGGAGTCTGACACTTTATCAAAGGCAACCTTGTACGAGGAGGTTAGAAGGTTGATATCAGATTCAAAGGGAGGAAGCAACCTTGAACAAAAAAGTCGATAGATCGAGAGGGAGAAATTTGAGGTGAAATTCCACGTAATACATTCTTCTTTATGAGAGAGAAGTTTGAGGTGAAAGCCCTTGTTCCACCCTCTAGGAGCAGCTATGGTGTATCCACCCTTTGACTTAGTTCATGGTGGATAGCATGAGTTACTAATTTGCATATGTGGATTATGTCACGAAAGGTGATGATCTTTAATTGATGTAGTTCAATTTGTGAGGTCACTCTTGTAAGGTGACGATCTTAACAATGGCTTGACCTATTATCATGATGGACTACATTAAGTTGGTGTCCCGGAATGTGTCGAAGATCGTGATAACGAACATATCATGATAGACTATATTAAGTTGCTAACCTGAAATGTGTTGGAGATCATGATACTCGTCGTGATGGACTACATTAAGTTGTTGTCCTTGAGATCGTGACTGTTATCTGATAGACTACATTTAGTTGTTGTCTCAGAGTGTGTCGGAGATCAGGCAACCCATATCCATGTAGAATATAACATATTCTTATGGTAGGCATCATGAACATAATGTTGGTGCACATACTAAGAGAATATAAGTTATGATGAATATCATTTGGTCAATATTTCTTGTTAAATCATACTTTGGATGATATTGAAAGATAATATCTAAGTTGATGGATATATGTTGATATCTTTGAATATATCATTGAATATATCATTCCAAGAATATCATATTGAGATGATATCTTTCTATATGCTTGAGAGCATAATGTGTTCTATAACAATCCTCCCTAGCTGAGAGGGAGTGTTGATGTTTTAGCTTCAATTAAATTGAATTGACCTAATGATAATCCTTCTATGGTTATTGGTTAATCATCATTTAGACAAACCCTCATATATGTACTTATATTAATTAATATTGTTAATATTAACACATATATATGTATGTTAATATTGTCTAATTGATGATTAATTTAATAATTACCATAGAGACGTGTCTCTTAACGAGACATGTCTCTTCTATGAATATTTATATAACATTCAATCTGCATTTGGAACACACAGAAATTTAGGGCAGTGTTATTACATTTGCAGAAATCGATCCTTCAAAATTAACAGGGGCAGAGTTCAAATGAAGCCACTTGACCTGGATGACATTAATCCAGATTCAGCAGATTGGATTTTGAGCCTGATGATGCTAACATTGATGTGGATCCATTCTTTAACCACAATCACTTAGCTGAGTTGGAGAGGGAGGTAGCTGAATGAGAGTTCAAAGTGGCAGCACATGAGGAGGCAGAAGGTGAGGTTGGTCAGTTAGCAAAGGCAGTTTCCTCACCTGTTGAGGCACCTATTGAAGATATTGCAGTTGTGCCATCAACTTCAGCAACATCCACAAAACCATAATAAACTTTTTTGAACTTTAGTCATAGACAAGATTTATGATTCTAATTTTCATCGATACCAAAACTTGAACTTAATATGTATTCAGATTCCAGTTGTTTTGTGGTCAGTAGTATTGAACACTTGTATTCAGAAGTTGCACTACAAAAAAAATTAGGGCTATGAAATGTATTTAACTCAAACTTTGATTTGCATATGACAGAACTCAGTAATTTCTATACAAATTCAGTGTGTATGTGTGTTTTTTGAGAATATCTTAGAAAATTATATATTTTCAAATGTTTCATAACTTTGCAGAGTTATTGCATAGTAAACAATTTTCAGCTTTTGACCAAAACCCAGTTACAAAATAAGTAAAATCCAATGTAGCTCTCCAAAATGGAACTTAATCTGCTCAAAAATTGGAATCCCATGGTCTAACTTAGAACCACCCTGATTAGCCACCCTTCACTGGATATTGCTTACTCTAGATTCCATATTTTTTGAAATTTTTATCATGATAACTGGCATTAGACTCCTAGAAAGTTGAATCATCTAGCAGTTAAAAAGACCAGTAAAGATATTCAGCTAAGTCCTTTTCCAGCTGGCATGCAGCATTTCTGAACTGAAGGTCCCAATGCATCCCATGTCATGTGGTCCTCCTAGCCATGTCTGTGCCAACAAAAACTATCTGTTGCCTGCTATGATGCATCTCTTGGTCCCTCTGTGATTTATTTCTGTGTATATATTATAAAAAAATCCTTTACTTACTAAATATTAAACAATATCAATTCAATGTTCAAATTTTTAAATAACTTTCATAATAGAAATAAGAAATTTCAAACTACAGACAAATATCTAAAATGAAAAACAAAAGATGTTAATGTGCCTACACCGTCCCCCCTTCTGCAGATGGCATTAGACTCCTAGAAAGTTGAATCATCTAGCAGTTTAAAAGACCAGTAAAGATATTCAGCTAAGTCATTTTCCAGCTCGCATGCAGCATTTCTGAACTGAAGGTCCCAATGCATCCCATGTCATGTGATCCTCCTAGCCATGTCTGTGCCATCAAAAGCTATTTGTTGCCTGCTATGATGCATCTCTTGGTCCCTCTGTAATTTATTTCTGTGTATATATTATAAATAAATCCTTTACTTCCAAATATTAAACAATATCAATTTAACGTTCAAATTTTTAAACAACTTTCAAAACAGAAATAAGAAATTTCAAACTACAGACGAAAAACTAAAATGAAAAACAAAAGATGTTAATGTGCCTACACCGCCCCCCCTTCCGCAGACTATCTCAATGACCCTTCTGCTCAGACATTGTCAACACTCAAGAGTGCAGATAGTTGTTCCTATTATTAGGCACATCATCACCCCTAGCCCTTGTGATTCGCTCTCAGACTCAGATTGTCACTCCACTGTCTTCTTCCTTCCAACTCGTCACTCTTAAATCATTACTGGTTAATATTCACATACTAAGACACTGACTGTTGTGAATACAACAATCAATCGACACATCTCAGAACATATTAAGTTTTTTTTCCATTTGAGATTTAGGGCTTTTCCAAGGAGACGTAAGGTGACACAGGTAGGGGTGTCTCTCATCACAGGATACATCTGTGTGCTACTACCAGAATGTAAGACGTGTCCCCCAGTGAGTAGGAGGGCTCAGCATGTAAATGTAAGGGAAGGGTAATGTATAACAGGGATTCACCTCCTAGATCCTAAACAGTTGCAGACTCTTCTCTCGTCCTACCTCTAATCTAGGGAGCCCACTCCCTACCATCTATAGGGCAGTCCTCAGAGCCCAACCTCTATCCTTTCCAACACCGTTATTTTCTCTAGCCTACCAAATACAGATAACAAAATATCTCTGAGAAATAATATATTTGGATGGTAAAACTTAATTTTCATAATTATTAAACCTCTTTTAAATGGGATGAAAGAGAGCTCAAGATTCCAGAAAAAAATTTCAAAGCTGTTCTAGCATGTTCTATCATCTAAGGCTTGAGGAAAAAGCGCAAGAGACGAAATATTTAAAAGGAGTACAAGCTTTAAGATAGATTCTTTGACAAATTGAAATTGATAAGTGGAATGGGGTTAAGAACAAAAAATAAAAGAAAGTCAAGGTAGTTAAGACGTTCCAAACACCAATAGCATAAAAGAGTACACTGAACTGATAAGAATATAAGCTTTAAAGTACAATGCTTTTTAGTGTACTCCATACCTCCAGATGAACTTCGAGTAGCTTCATACTCCATAGCAAATGAAGTTGACAGTGATGAGTGAAGTGTAGATGTAGAAATAAGATCTCTTACACGGCGTACATGAGATCTTACAGACCGGTCGTCATACAAGGCTGGATAACAGAATACAGAAAAATGTGTCATTCTTCTTAAATACCAAAAAATTGTAACAGCTATCAGGTTTGCAAGTATCTAGAAAACATGTTCATGTAACTCAAAGTGACAATAATCATTAATACAATAGAACTTGGGTAATATACCTGTAACCATTTCCAGAGAACAGCCTCCTGTAGTAATATCACCAACATCTCCAATTTCAAAGTAATCTGCAAGCTGGTGACGGGACCCATCTTTCATAACCATAATCAGGTCATAGCAAGTGTAAAAGCAGGTTTCTGGGGCATCAAGAAGAAACTGCCTCAGATCCATGACAGAATCTCCCGGATTGATCTGTTCAGAATTCCATGAAAATTCGGTACAAAATGCAAGGCTATCATGTTACATCCCTGATATATACCAAAATCAAAACAATATTGATACAATTTTATAGAAATATTTATTTGGAAAAGCATAAAAAATGCATATGCCACAACCAGAGACAGAAAGCCCCATACACAGTTGTGTATTATTGCCACTTCAAAAGAACTCAGATCAGCCTGATTTGTAAGAACACAAGAAAAAACGGACCAATCTCAAACTAAGCATGACGAAATATTTATTTGGAAAGGCATAAAAAATGCAGATGCCACAACCAGAGACAGAAAACCCCATACACAGTTGTGTATTATTGCCACTTCAAAAGAACTCAGATCAGCCTGATTTGTAAGAACACAAGAAGAACTGTTGCAATCTCAAAATAAGCATTAGAATCATGACAATCACCGAAAATGATTGTTAAATACATCTGGAAGTTGTCATGACAATCACATTCATGAACTTGTCAGCAATGTCAAGTAGCATGAAAAATCTAGTAAGTTGGATTTTGACTCATTTTGTTTCAGGACAATTAACATCCAATGGATCAGACACAAAGAGAAGATACAAAACCCCACTTTTACTCTTGGCAAAGTTTTATTTTGCCTATGTAGCAAAGATAAAGTCTGCATTTATCATACATAAGAGATAGGAAGGATGACATCAGAAACATGGATAAAACCAGGGAGCAGTAGGGTTGTGATGATTGTAGTTGATTCTGTCTCCACCAGAACAGTAAGACTTTCACTCACCAAATATAGTAATTTTGTGTCTCCCACTACCTTCTGCTTTCTGCTCGTTCTGTTTTAACTTCTTTGCTCTTACTGCCTTTATGTCATCCTCCTTCGCCCCTTGACTAGACAACGTAAAACAGCTAAGCTTGAATCTTGACTAGACAACGTAAATCCACTCACTTTTGTACTTACCAGCCCATCGAAATCTTGGCCAAGTACAAAATATATCATTGCAATGATTCCAGCCTATATCAATCAATCTATCTGCCACATCTCCATAAGTTTTCTCTTTACCCGCAACTAAGGTTACCCCTTTAATTATGATAGATTTATTGTTGGCCACCTCATAAGCAACCAAATAAATATGTGGGCTTTGTATTATATATAGGAAGAAATATTTCTTTAAATTATAAAGAAACATGTACCACAACCCCTAACTTGGGTGCTACAATTACCGCTGAATTTAGAACCCTCTTTGACTAAATTTGCAATGAAAATGCAATGTCTCCACCACATGCCCCCTTTAGATATTTTGTAGACCCATCAGATAGCTTTGACTTGACATATTTTCTAATGGCCTTCTCCTCAACTAAACTTTACCAGACCTACTGCTCAAATTCCTATTCAACAATCAATCTTTCCTCGATCTCATAGACTATGCACTTTACACGTAAGTGTGACAGGAATTAATGGATGACTACATGGGAAACAGAGAAAACAAAGACATACTACTATAGAGAACAGTCTCTCATGGGCACAACAATGATTTGCCCTAAAACCAAACAATCTCATAATCTATGCACTTTACACATAAGTGTGACAAGAAATTAGGAATGACTACATCGGAAACAGAAAAACAAAGATATGCTACTACAGAGCATGAAATGAAAATGCAATGTCTCTGCCACATGCCCCTTTTAGATATTTTGTATTGCAGACCCATCAGATAGCTTTGACTTGACATATTTTCTAATGGCCTTCTCCTCGACTAAACTTTACCGAACCTACTGCTCAAATTCCTATTCAACAATCAATCTTTCCTCGATCTCATAGACTATGCACTTTACACGTAAGTGTGACGGGAATTAATGGATGACTACATGGGAAACAGAGAAAACAAAGACATACTACTATAGACCGTAGTCTCCCATGGGCACAACAATGATTTGCACTAAAACCAAACAATCTCATAAACTATGCACTTTACACATAAGTGTGACAGGAAATTAGGAATGACTACACGGGAAACAGAAAAACAAAGATATACTACTACAGAGCATTGTCTGTCATGAGCACAACAATGATTTGCCCTAAAACCAAACTCATTGAATATTCTTCTTCCAACACCATAGACAATTAAGGAGGAAATCGTCTACAATTGATCATACGCATGAAAATACATGGCAAAATTATATTTAAATATACAACAACATTATATCTGCAAACTAAAAATGCCTATACAAGAGTATGGATCCCCTCTAAGAACTATTTCCCAACAGATCTATCTTTTCTATCATGCCTCACTAATCATCACACATCTTCCACTTAATATCCCTTCCTAAAAAGGCACCATATCCTAATTTAACTCTTTACCTCTCAACTTTTAGCAAACATGTATACATTTTCGCTCAAAAGACTATGCTATTGCAATCATTCCTAAAATTCAAAAATACAGTTTGCCTATCTGCTAATCCTAAGGAATCAATTTACATCAGACCACATTAACTCAACTATCAAAAATATATTTATTGATGTCACTTAGGCTTCTCCTATACATTTGTTGCACACACTCTCTTTTAAGAATATCTTCGTATTTATTTTCTACCACCACAAAATATTAAAACTGGTAATAGGTCAATGTTCATTAGCAAGAATTGACTCCCTCAATCTCTATGCAATTTTTTGTAGATATTACAAGGCTGCTCTTTCTGTCCAACTTAATGAAATCCCCATAAAAAGAAACAATTACTCCACTTTGATACACCTAAAATGCCCCGTCTAACCTTCTTCACATAGCTTCCCTACAACAAGATGTTTTTCACTGATCACATGAACTAAATATTCTACAAGTGATAAATCAAAAACAGGACCTGTTGTGAGGTCTTCACACCATTGCCCCATTGTAAATGAGGACCCCTCTTCTTTGCCTGGCAATAGGAGTTGGGGCTTAGTTTATCTTTGTTTAGGAGCAATTTTGGAAATCTTTAAGCCAAAGAGACGAAATTGAGCAACTTTTAGCCCATCTTGGAGCCAAACCAAGCAATCTCATAGGTATAAAATTTGTTTCTTAGGCCGGAAATAAGATGTATTGAGTTGGTGGTCTAGAACTTGTTTGAGTGAAATCAGAGTTTTAAGCCAAGTCTTGTCACCTAGCGAGAATGGAGTTGAATTAAAAAAACAAGGTTAAGGAAAGCACTTGGTGACAAGTCAAGACGGAGAAGCATGCGAGACACACTCATAGATTGAGATGAAGAAAAGATAAATCTAGACAATTGCCAAAGAAAAAGTCAACTTGGAGGATGCAACTATACGGTTGATTTGAGAATGAAAAATGAAGTTTGGGGGCATCGATCAAAAGGAAATGAAGAGAAAATGATGAACAAGATGAGAAAGGTGTATAAAGGAGAGCGATGTTCACCACTTTGCAAGACAATGTAAGCGTGTCCATGATGAGTAGACAAGAAGCAGGTCAGGTTTTGGCACCTTCTTATCCACTTGTGGATGAAAACATCAAAGTTTCCGCCAACTAATTAGAAGAAAACATTCCATTCTATGAGCTTGATGGCATTGAAAGAGGTAAAGTCAAGGCTAGAGAACAGCTTTTCTCCAAGATTGATCAGATTTGACAGGCCAGAGAACAACAAAATGTGAAAATTGGATCCTTGGCAAAATGAAAATAGCCAATCATAAGTTACCAATTGGGATGAATTTGATCAAGACCTATACATCAAGGTGAAATCAAAGTTGAAGTGTAATTGAGAGTAAGGAATGAACTTAAGATCCAAAGCTTGGTAATGAGGGAGGGACAAGAAGGGGTCAGATTCCGATTCTCTCTTGTCCAGGCTTGGACAATGAGGGGTCAGATTCTGACCTCTTCTTGTCCATGCTTGGACAAAGAGGGGTCAGATTTCAACCCCCTCTTGTCCATTTGTGGTCAAAGCACCAAAAAATCCTGCCGTCTTTTTGAGGGGTTATAACCTAACCCCTTAAACCTGCCTCCATGGTCCATAAAAAGGTGAGAATTGATCATTCCATAGGAAGAAAAATGTTTTTTTATCAAAGAAGACTTGAATTCAAACCAGGTCGGCTTGCATTAGAGGCTATAAAGAATGGAAATTTCAAAATCCTTAAAAACATTTTATTCTCCCTAGGGAAGTCAGCATTCTTTAGGAGACATGACCTTTCACTTTAAGTTGCCTATACAAGAGGAGCAAAGAACATTTCATTTCATTACAAAATAAACACGGCAAGAAATTTAAATACAAGCAGAGCAGACCTGATCTAAACACAGCAAATTTCATAACAGCAGTTCAATTTTGGAAAAGACATCTGAATTTCATATCTTAGCAAGACCAATACAAGGCTGTGAACCTTATTATTTTCAAGAACATCAGAAACTAAGTGCTTCAAATTGCATGTCTGGTAACAAGAAATCGGAATTTAAAGGCAGATCATATCAGAATTTGGCCTTAAAAGCACTGAAATTCTGAAATCAGCATATAAGATATCTGGTTGAGATTTGGCAAAAGATGTTACTTCTTGGAGAGTTCAAAATTAATTGGACGAAAGTAAAAATTTAGTGTTGGATTCATATGCTTTCATTTACATATTAGATTTTAGGATAAAATGGAGAAGTTCCAAGGTGAAATATTGAAAGACTGCTCACGAATAGCCTTCGTTTTGAATTTTAATACCTTGTCATTCGATTCTCAATCTTTAAAAGCAAAGAATTTCAAAGTTCAATTATGGATGATGTTTTGTGTAGGTTATGAATGTTGGAGCCTAAGACTGGGAATCTAAGGAAGGATAGGCAAGCCCAATTGAATCAAGATACCAAGGAGATGTTACCAGAGTCTGGATTTCCTTCAAAATACAGAAAGATAGGAGAAATGAACCTCAGACGAGTCAACACTGTACATGTTATAGATCAAATGTTTCAAGGCACCCTTTCAAAGGTGGCAAAGAAGATGATAAGGAATGGAGTAGTTCAAGTAGCGGCTCTTTCACCAACGATGCAGTGCATGGAGTTGATAATAGAATGTGCTAGGCATTATGATCCTCAAACAAGATCAGTTTGTTATGGGCAAGATAAGATATTGGTAACACTCACAAAGAGAGCAATTGAAGAAACATTCAACATTACACATCATGAGGCGAGTGTCTGCATCAGCAAGATCAGGTCTTAAAGCAACAATATGACAAACACGATGATTATCCTGACACTATTAGCAACAAAAGGCTACTTGAGCCAAGAAAGCACCACTGAAGGTTTCCAAAGCTATCTAAATCAGATTTTCAAGAGGACTATCACAATCTTATCATCATCTTGAGTAGAGTAATTGGGATCCCTCAAGGTGGAATTTATGAACCATGCATGTTCCATTTATGGATAAGATTTCAAGTGGACAAGTGATGTTCGACTGAGCCAAGATTATCAGTGACAACTTGGATCTTCAATTGAGAATGCTAGAATCAACAAGGACATTCTTTGTGAGTTAATATTCGTTCTATACAATAGTAATGATGTTAAGATATCCATGACTGGGTCATTTGGGTCAAGTTGGAACGAAAGCAAGCAATAGTTTGTACCTGAATGCTATGCATAACTACATCTCCACAACAACCCACACTTCAAAATATTCAATGATGCATTTGCCATTAAGATTGTGAGGATTTTACAAAAGGCTACTCCCAAGAAGTGCCAATGAAGCATACTTTTTTTCCTATGTTAATGAAAAATTAGAAGATGATTGCATCCCTCAAAGCAAGAACTCAAGCTTTATGCATAATTTGTGAAGAACTCCAATCCATCAAGGATAACACTATACCACAATTGCAAACATAAAGGAAATCTCTAGTATTCATATAGGAAAAGGGAAAAGTAATAGAGGCAAATGAAATGGAAGACATTAATTGATGGTATTGTCCATGATGAGATTCTTGAAGCAATAAAAATACCATTTCAATTCAAAGAAAGAAAAGAAGACACAGTGAATTTGGAAATCCTGAGAGGAAAGATGAAGGCTATCTACTTCAATGATGCTAATATCATCACGAGGAGACAACTGAGAAGTAGTGCATCATTCAAAGCCACTTGCCATGGCAATGCACTTGATTGGGAAAAGACCTTGGCCACATGTGATGCTGAGTTGGAGATTACAGAATGCACCAAGGGTCCCAATGGATAGGCTCAACAACATTATGTCCAGATTCGTTGAATTTGCAAACGGAGAAATAAGCCCATGTGGCATTTAATTTTCTCTTTGGTTCATTGATTGGTGCTTTATTTCTGATTGACTCATTGGTTGGTGCCCTTAATCTAGTGTATTATACCTATCCCATTTTCATATTAGTTCTCAAAAGCTATATAATTTTCTTATTGGCCCACAAGGGTGGCGCTTTAATGCAATTGGGTTAGCATTTAATGTTTGTTGGTTGTAGCTGTGAAACCCCTGATTAGGGATTTGGTGGAGAAATATGGGCGATCAATCATGGTTAAATCTAGGTCATTTAGTGTACTAGAGCTCCCTATATAAGGCCTGCTCCAATCATTTGTAAGAGAGACTTGTTAGAGAATTGTTGCTAATATACTGCTGAAATTATTCCATATTCATTGTTGTGTTTGCACAGTGAATACTTATGACCTTTTTGTATTAAGACAAGAGATAGTTTCTATTTCTATTTAATGGTTATCTATTGTAAATTATTGTAAATATCAGAATCTTTCTAATATTTAGTTAGCTGTTAGTTATCTGTTAGCTAGAGGAAAACGTTTCTATTCTTGACGATCGTCGTTTATTCATTTGTATATATTGATCATTTGATCTCTATTAATAACAAGCAAATATTTTTACCAATTACTTCCCATAATATTTTGGAGTGTTGCATGACTCCATACATTCCTTTATTAGTTTAGCATTTGCTTCGAAATGCTTAATTTTAGAATTTGCTTAAAGTAATTGAGTTGGATGAAAGTAATTGTGGATGCATTAGACCATACCACTAGCTGTTTGTTGATTGTAAGTTTGCCTTGTGTGGTCAATAGGCATATTAATAAGATTAACTTCAATTATTGCCCATATATTGATATGCCTATGTGGATGATGTTAGTATTATGGTAATGATTTGAAAATATTTCACTTACTGTAGAAGATTGTACTAGTTTGGTGGAATGGATTCCTTTCGGCCAACATAGATAACATTTTGGTTGTGATAATATTGTTTCTGTGATACAATAATTATATTGATTGTTGTGATTAGTATATTGTTGTATTATGTGATTATATTATAATTGCAATTTTTATATCAAAATTATATTATAATACATAATTATTACACTAAAATTATTTTATTTGATAAATTGGGGGACCAAACTTTGGAAGTGTGGTGTCCCTTTATGAATCCCTTTTGATTGCTATAAAGGAAGATTAATCTTCCTCTCTTGAATATAGATGGAAAATGCAAAATCTGCTTTATTAAGGAGATGCACTGTTCATGGGAGACGATGTGGATTGTTTGTTGCACATGGAAAACGAGCACAACAAATTAACAGACAAGACCAACCCAATAGAATCACCAAGGATACTCACAACCTCTTGCATCCTAAAATAGAAGTAAAAGTTATTTAGGTTCATTAATCCCCATTCCCATTTGCATTTCATTTCGAAATCTATTAAAAGTAATTTATGGCACTCAATTATCATATCATTCATAAGACAAGTTTACAAACCTTAGTGTGCTTGTGTAAGTTCCTTTGTTTTTTTTTTTCGTTTTTTTGGCGAAAAGTGGCATGCCACTTTGAATATATTTATTTATATAAAAAATCGGTTCAATGGTTCATGAAGGGAAGAACCTTCATATCACATTATTAAAATGAGTAAGAGTCCACAATTAGAAGGAACCTTGGAGTTACCTAGATGATATTTCTTAGCAATCTTAAGCAAATGTGGTGTCTTTATTCAAGAGAGGATTCAATATTTGGTATTCTATCTTAGGATACTAAGTGTTCTTGCATGTTGTAGTGGCATAAAGACTCACATCAATAAGATCCTTAAACGAATTATAAATTTTTGGTGACTTTTCCCTTTTAATTTTGCAACCAAAAGAATAGCAATGAATATTCCACATTTTAGAGAAAAAACTTCACTAAGAAATTTATACACATCACTTAAAACTTATATAAAATATTGGTGAATCTTGGCAAATTGTAAGCAAACCATGATAACTCCATCCTTTAAACTAAATCATAGTTACACTGCCCTGGGGGACAGGAGGAAGGCGGAACGTGGGGACAAGTTTCCGGGATGGAGGGATAGAAGGGCCTTAATTGGGGATGACAGGGGGTCCGGGAGATTGTATGCTATACATATGGTACTTAAAATGCTAGTTATGAAACGTTATGTTGCAATATAAGACATAAAGATGTCAAAGATTAAATAGTTGAACATTCCATTGAATTGGAACATCGAACATTTAACATAAATGGTCAAATTGGCAAATAGTCAACACCAGGACGTCCCCCCATCCTCGACAGAGGTGACACCGCTAGAGATGGGGGAAAGGAGTCCCCAAGTCCTTGGTGCGTCCCCATCTCTAGGACATGGGGCAAAAGGGGGGTGACACGTCCCCATGTTATTATGAAATAAATCCTATAAAAAAGCAAGGTGCAAAAAATGGCAACTACCGAGGCAAGAGACTATAACACAATGGTAAATTGTAAGCCTCCTATCTAGGAGGTCTTGGGTTTGAGTCTACTCAAAGTTAATAAATAAGAATACTAATCACAATAAATAATAATTAATCTCGGCTTTGACCTATTACCCATCAAAAAAATGGCAACCACCTTGAAGTAGAGTGGTGAGGACATGGGGCACCTTGACTTATCAATATCATACTCATAATATTATGTATTCTACTCCTACAAACTTTGACCCACAACACATTGTAGTGGAGAATATAGTAAATTAAATGGCATACACCATAGACCCTCTTCTAACATATTGGTGAATCTTGGCAAATTGTAAGCAAGCATATTAATTATCATGGTGAATCCTTCCTTTAAAAAAATTAAATTCCTATAGAAAAGCAAGGTGCAAAAACTAGCAACCACATTGGAGCAATGTACAAATCAACACCCTCTTAATGCATTCACAAAATTCCCATTCACTAAAAGAAAAGAAAGTGAACGGAAACAAAAACGAGAATGGAACCTATAGTTTGTTTACTTTCTATAAGAATGAATCAATGTGGTAGATTGCACTTGTCAATACACACACACACACACACACATATATGTATGTATGTATGTATATATATATATGTGTGTGTGTGTGTGTGTGTGTGTGTGTGTATATCCTAGTTGCTTTTACATAAAAGATATAGGTAAATGTTTACAAATTGTAAAAACACATATTAATTACCATGGCACATCTTCCTTTAAAAAGATTAAATTCCTACAACAAAGTAGGGTGGAAAAAATGGCAACCACCTTGGAGAAGTGTACACTCGTGAGGACATGATGCAAACTCCCCATATGGAGTGCAAGGGATCAACAACTCTCACAAGGTTCGGGGACTACAACCCCAACACCCTCCTATTGCAATACAGGCAAGGTGAAATTTATGCACATCACTTAAAACTTATATAAAATATTGTTGAATCTTGGCAAATTATAAGTATATTAAATACCATGACAAATCCTTCCGTTTACAAAAAACATAAATTCCTATAGAAAAGCAAAGTGTAAAAGTTAGCAACCACCTTGGAGCAACGTACCCTCACAAGGACAAGAAGTGGCTCCCCATATGGAGTACTAAGAGGCAACACCCTCTCACAAGGTTTGGGAACTATAACCACAACACCCTCCTATTGTAATACAGGCAAGGTGAAGAAGTGAATCCCCTAACCGCCAAACGCAAACTCAATATCAAGAAAGCATCAGAGCTCACATTGACTAAATATTAAATCAATGTCAGATAAAGAAGACGCTTATATAACAACACTGCTTTAAGCTATAAGCTCATCTCTAGTCTAACAATTCTTATTGTTTTTTAAGGAGCAAAACAGATGTGCACTTTAAAATGTTCATTAAACTTGAAAATCTTTTTGGACTATTGATCTCAACCTCACGAGTAAATTGTGTTTCCCAAAACAAAATGAGAAGCAATAGATTAGAGACAAATTCAACAATTGGTAATATTGATTGGTGATATGGCTCTGAAATTAGTAAGAACAATGCATCATTTATGGTGGATCAATTAAAATCTGTAAAATTATGTTACCCATTCATCAACCAAAAGCCCAAATATGAGCATGATCAAAATTGGATAATTGTAGCCAAGGGATCTTACTAGCGATTTCAAAATATAGTGTGTTTGTCCTAAATGAATCCAAACAAACCCATAACAAATTATGAAGCATTTTTTGTAACATTATAGTGGATTCATAAGGTTTTCTAATTTTTTACATTCTATTTTGATACATTTATTTGTCGTTGGAATTTGTTGTTCTACTCAAACTTGTTGAATTCACTCAGCGATGTTAACATTTGCTTATCATGGCAAAAAAAGGTCAAAATTTGCAAAGTGCAAGGTCACTTGGCTCCAAATACATAAGGTGCAAATTCTTGATCCTTCGCTATTGGACTACAAGGACATAAGCATAGGGTTGGGCTCAAACAATTAATAAAAGTTTCATGCTAGAAAAGAATATATTTTCAAAACCCAAATGGGAGGCGCAACATTTTTCCTCTATTCTCTACATAAGAGATTTTTAATTGGATAGTAGTTTAATATAATTGGATGATTTCCTCATAAAAGTTTTCTTTCATGTAGATATATGACCCAACTATGAAGTGGTAACACTACCATTCATAGGGTTTAATATAATATATGAATACGTTTAAATTTCAATAGTCATAATTAACAAAATTATATTTAAATTCTGAAGATTTTAGTTTAATATGGTGTAAAGTTTAAAATTATTTAATTTTGACATAATATAAATATAAAGTTTTAAATTAATTCCTCTTTTTAGATTGCAAAAATGTGGATATTGTGATTTTTTTAGTTTTTGTACCAGCAAGTATAACCACAAAAACAAATTGACCAAATCCATGAAAGTTTGAAACAAACTAGTAGACCCAAACTTTAACTAGCATCAAGATCAATAAGTGAGACTATAAACTCTCTGCAAATTGGATCCAATAGCACCTCATATATTATAGCAAGATAGTTCAATTCAAAAATTGTAAAACAAATGCTCATGTGATTTTTAATCAGCCCTGAACTAAAAACTTATGAAATTATGGTGCTTTAGGTTATCTTGCCACTCGCACAATTTGCCAATAATTGAAGCCTTGATATCAACTATTTACCATTTGGCAAAAAAACCCCACTTAAAAATCACTAAGCTGGCCTTCTAAGAGTTTGTTCCAACAAAATATGTATTACTCTAACCCACCAGATCGACAAGGTAGAGTGTGACATGTTATTTTTGTTCCTTTTGTAATGGAATTAAGGTTTATAATAATTTGAATTGCTTGTCTACTAAGTTAAACTTTTTTTTAATTTCCTATCTACTATACAATCCTAGAGAGAGCATTGTTTCTAGTAGCACTCTAGAAATTGCCTCGCCACCTTCTTCAGCTTTGGAAGACATGCCCTAGAACATTGAGCCTTAGAGGAGACTCTCAAAGCTATTGTTATTTAACTTTACTAATCTAATTCCAACAATCAAAAAATGCCATGTCCTAGATAAATATCACAATTCATATGTTGATAAAGATAGTAAAGTGCAGTAGTGCCCCTCTTTAGTGTGCTTCCTCCAAGCACCCAATATAATAATAGATATAGATAGATAGCTTCTATTATTATTTATTATTATTTAATGGTTATCAATTTGTAATCTATTGTAAATATTAGAATGTTTATAATATTTAGTTAGCTTTTAGTTAGAATAGAATGTTTTTGTTCTTGATGATCATTTCCTTAGGAAACATCGTTTGTTCTTTTGTATATAATGATCTATTGATCACTGTTAATAACAAGCAAGTATGATTACCAATTACTTTGTAATATGGTATCAGAGCAAATACTAAATAAACATATTTTTGAATAAATTTGAATGAAATTCTTCCTTGATTCTTTTTAAAAACATTTTTTTTCAATGCCCAATTTTTTGGATTGTGATTTGCTTAAAAAATAGTCTAGGATTTTCTATGTTGGGTGTCGGTTTAAGTGTAGTTGTGTGGTAGCTGCGTCTTTTTGTAATCTAGTCATGGGTTTTTGGAGACGGTTTTTTGTAATGCCTCTCAGCAACCCACACGATTTATTCGGCTCTATTCGTGGGTCATTTCTGCAGCCCCCACAATACACATTTTATGCAAAACCAATTGCATTTCTCTGCAGCTTGTGGTCATTTTTTCTGCAAAAAAATGGCAACCCTTTTTACATTTTTCATTGTTGTTTTATCCCCTATTGGAGGCATCTGGGGTTTGTATTAACCCTTGTCTTAGCTTTGAGTCCAAAAACATGGGTTTTTCTTGCAAATCCTCCATTGTTTTAACTTTTGAATTTTTTTAGAATGTATCTTTTGTTTGAAATCCTAACTTTTTGTACCTTTTTGAGAGCTCAACTGGGTTGTCATCCGTTTTTCTTGGGTGTCTTGACTTTTGAGCCAACAAATCCAAAGTTTTGATAGCATATTCCTCCTAGGATATTCTAGCTCTCTTTTGGGTACCGCTTCATTTTTTTTTGGGCATTCTAATTTTTGCCTCGAACCGTGTGCCTTCACAGATTTTCATTTTTTTACTAAAAAGCGCACTATGGCATCTTTGACTAGTATTCCAGTCAAGGGAAATCAAAAATTCATTGGTCAAAATTATGGTATGTGGAAGCAGTGGATGTTAACAATCTTTGAAAATTGGAATACTAATCTGATTGTTTTGGATGTTACATAGTGCTCGAGTACAGCTAGTATTGATCAGGATACATGGGATCCAAATAATCGGGAGGCGGTGACACTTCTCAAATTATCCATAGTTGATGATAAGCTGCCTCAAAATCCATCTGGCAAGAGAACTGCCGAGATATGGGAGTATCTCAAGAAACTACATGAGACTTCAAACAAAAGGAGAGCCTTCTTTCTCAGGAACTCTATGTTTTCTATTGTCATGGATGAGCGGAAATTGCTCCAGGAACACCTGAATAAAGTTCAAAATATTTGTGATCAGTTGCTTGCCATTGGATGCAAGATGGAGGAAGAGGAGATTGCAGTAATAACCCTCAGAAGTTTACCCAAGTCCTGTGAGCATTTTATCGAGACTCTCGATATCACTTCTGCTGGTGTTGATTTGAAGTTCACAGATCTTTGCAAACTTTTGCTTCAGCAAGATCGATGGAAATAGCAAATCGGTAACAATTCCAGCTCTACCTCCATACAGAAAGGCTTTGTTGCTAAATCCTTTCAGAAGGATAAAAGCAAGTCTCATTCACAGCAGTCTTCTCAGCAGAAGTCCTCTGCTCCAACATCAGAAGCCTCCAAGAAAAAGAATATTCAATGCAACTACTGCCATAAGTATGGTCACATGAAGGTTAAATGTCAGAAACACTTAGCTACCCAAGCTAAGCAATCTGGTTCACTACCCAAAGCGAATTGTGCACAACACAACGAGCAGATTGAATCTACCTTTTACACCTTCATGGCTAAAAGACCTACCGTGTGAAGTCATCAACTTGGTACACTGATTCAAGTGCCTCTCATCATTTCAGCCACAGCAAAGACTGTCTCAATAATTACTAGCCTTTTCCAAGTTCGGTTATTCTTCATGGAGTGGAAGAGTAAACAGTTGTCAGCAAAAGCAACCTTCGAAATTCAATCTACTAGGAGGAATCTCATTCTCCTAGTTGTGTACTATGTTCCAAAAATGGAATTCAATCTACTTTCAGTCAGTCACATGTTGTGACACTCACCACAGTTGGATATCACCTTCAATTCACATCAATCCACTATCACTGATAGGGATATTCAGTATTTTGTTGCAATTGGCCTCAAGGATCATGGTCTTTTTAAACTTGTTGATTCTGGTGATTCTCAGAACCTAGCTATGGCTGTTCGGCAGTCTCCTGACAGCTCACTTTGGCATCAACAATATGAGCACTTAAATGTGCATTATCTCTCTCAACTTACTCGGGAAGAGCCTGTCCTTGATTTGCCAGAGATTCAAACTCAACTTGGAGTTCATGATGCATGTCAAGCTAGGAAGCAACATCGCACACCTTTTCCTATTGGCGATTCATGACACACTTCTCAGGTACTTCATCTTGTTCTTATTGATATCTATGGCCCTATGGCTACTCCTTTTGTTCTTGGGTCGTAGTATTTTTTGTTGTTTGTTGATGATTTCAATAGAAAGATGTGGGTATATTTTCTTAAAAAGAAAACAGATGTATTTACTATATTTCAGAAGTTTAAACCTCTAGTTGAAAAAGACTTGCTCTTAGGACTTATAATGGATGAAATTTTGTACTACTGAATTCTCTAGCTTCTGTAATACGCATGGCATCAAATGCCAATTAACCACACCCCACGCACCACAGCAGAACAGTGTAGTTGAATGTCAGAACAGAACGATCACCAAGAAGGCTCGAACACAAACATGTCGTTTTGGGCAAAATATGTTAACACTACAATCTTTGTAGTTATCAAAGGTAAGACTTTGGATAACACTACAATCTTTGTAGTGATCAAAGTTAAGATTTGGAAGAGGCCTGATTAGGTCGCAAACCCAAAATCAATCGCTTGAAGGTTTTTGGCTCTCTTGCTTATGTGTACCCTGATGCATCATGCACCAAGTTGGATGCCAAGAGTCAAAAAATATGATTGTTGGATACAGTAGTCTTCACAAAGCCTACCACTTGATCAACACTGAGGTATCTCATTTATTGTACAATCATGATGTAGTCTTTGACGAACAGCAAGGACAATTCATGTATGTTTCTCCTGGTCCCAATCCAACAAATCAACCTATGAAGGCTCATGATCTGGGAGTTTGGCTGTCATTAGGTCAACCTGATAAGAGGGCTCTAGCAACTCCAATTATACTAGGGATTCCTATACAAACACCTCCAACTTCTCCTGCAAGATCACCCAAATTTGTAGATGTGTCACCTGAGTTTGATCCAAATCCTTCTGATGAAGAAACTAATCATAGAGCATCTCTTGATGTTAATGTTGGTCCTTCTCCTCTCTGGCCTAAGTGGTGAGCTAAGACACTTGTTGATCTTCGAGGTGATGAGCTCATTGATGGGAGAATTGCTCGAAAAACGATCAAACCTACAAAGTCAATTAATTTTGCTCTCATGGCCAAATTCACAATGTGTTAACCTCAAGCATACTCCGAGGCTAAAGGAATTCTAGAGTGAGAATGGGCCATGAAATTAGAGCACCAAAGCCTGTTGAAGAATCACACCTAGGTCTTTTCTGATGTTCAACCAAGGAAGAAACCAATTGACTGCAAATGGGTTTACAAAATAAAATACAAGTCTAATGATATCTTGGATAAGTAATAGGTTCGTTTAGTTGCAAAGGGCTTTTCTCAGCGTCAGGCCATTTATTATAAGGAGATTTTTGCTCCTACAACAAAGATGAGCACACTATCAGATTAGTCCTAGCTATGGCACCACAGTATAGCTTGAAGTTCCATCATATGGACATCAAGAGTGCTTTCTTGAATGGTGACATACAAGAAGAGGCCTACACAACACAACCTCCTAGTTTCAAGGTTGTTGGTAAAGAACATTAGGTTCTAAGTTTAGTGAAATCTCTCTATGGTTTAAAGTAGGCCCCTAGGGCATGGTACATGAAAATCGATAAGTACCTTAGTGATCAAGGCTTCTAGAGGAATTCTTCGGACTCAAAATTGTACATAAAGACTACTGAAAGTGACATCATCCTTTTGGTCATTTATGTGGATGATTTGATCATCAATGGCAGTTCGGCATCTTTGATTCAAAGAATCTAACACGGAGCTTATGCCACTTTTTTGATATGGCAGATCTCGAGCTCATGCATTATTGCCTAGGTGTTGAGGTTTGGCAGCAATCTTCTGGTATATTCAATTCTAAGACCAGATAAGCCAAGCATCTGTTAGACAAATTTCATATTCCAAGCAACTAGCAAGCACCCTCATCTACCTCTTCACTACTAGAATTGATATCAGCTTCGGAATCAACTACGTCTCACTCTTTGTGATAGCTCCTAAGGCTGATCATTAGATGGCAGCAAGTGTGTGCTTCGTTATGTAAAGGGTACAACAGAGTGCGGACTTCTTTACTCTTAGAGTTCCAATCCTAGACTCAGTAGATTCACAGATTCAAATTAGGCAACTTCTATTGATGATAAAAAGTCAACTTCTGGATATGTGTTCAATTTGGGATTTAGTGTCGTCACCTGGACCAGTAAGAAGCAGCAAGTTGTTTCTCTCTCCTCAATCGAGGCTAAACACACTTAAGGCAGGTTGCAAAGTTGTTTGGCTTCGTCAAATGCTTGGGGATAAGCAGATGTCACCAGCAGGACCGACCACTTTATTTGTTGATAACGAAGGCATTATTAAGTTAGCATGGAAACGAGTCTTCCATGAATGAACCAAGCATGTGGATGTTCATCATCATTACATGTCAGCTGGTTGAAAAAAGGGACATTAGACTTGCAATTCTTTCCTACAGCGGATTAGACTGCAAACATTCTCACCAAGTGTAAGAACCCCAAATAGGCTCTACGCTGATCACTGTTTGTTTCCCTGGGTGTAATAATTGTTTTTTGTTTGTTTTTGAATGTTTTAAGCTGTTTTTGGGTTTTTGAGTTGATGAAAAGAAAATACAAATATTGAAAACTAATCTTACCTAAAATTATAACTCAAATCTGGTTATAATGCTAATCAAATTCATTTATTCGGATGGCTCCTAATGTATGTACAATACTTATTGCTGGAAGAATACATTAAAAACATCATCATTAATAGTTGAAAAAAACCTGATTTTTGTCTCCAATATGCAACCACGCTGCTGGTTGCTTCCTCCTTGGGCAGCGCCTATCAAAAACCGCAATATTAAATCTCTGATTTTTAATTCACTGTAGCGCTGTACTGTTCACAGCACTGTAGCTACTGTTATAACCCCTTCCAACTTGTAAACAGATTCATCCACTTTTTTCCTACTGAAACACAATATTGACTCCAGAATGAAGTCAACTCACAGGCAAAATTCAAGTGATATTTCACACCCTCAAATTGCATCAACTCTGAAGATACTACGTTCTCCACAGTCTGAATTCTTCTCAAACTTGTAGAAACCCTTGTTGCCACAACTTCAAGAAATTTCACAAGGCAAAGTTTTTAAGCAATTCTCATAACCTGCCCTTGAAGGAAGAAAAGGTTTGTTTATAAGGACTCCTCAACTCCAGAATGAGTCTCCACGCTCAATGTGGGATAAAAGATATAATAATAACATAAAAAATGTTATTACATTAAAACTTAGAAAATTCCTTTTAATTTTTCCATAAGCTTGGACCCACAATTAATTGAAACGATGGCCCCTTTTATGATATCATGACCCTCACTTAAGTTATATATTATAACTTAACAATATAGGCTTAAAACCAATAATGTTTATTTTAACTAAATAAACATTAATATCTCCATTATTACTCAACATTTTTGAATGTCGTTTGGACTGGGAGCTAACATGATAGAACTGCATATGACCATACCCCTTTTCTAAAAATAGCAGGGGTCTATCTTTATAACTCCAAAACTGCTAAAAATAGCCTGACCAAGCCAAACTCAAAGGAAAACTCATCATAAACAAACTCTGGCAACCCAGAAGAGTACTCTGCCCTGGTCCTTGGAGGATCTCCACACCAAGGTGACCCTCTATCCAATCTTATTAGCCTACGAGGGTCTCTGATAGGCTAATTACCAGCTAAAGTGATGTCTCTAGCTAGAAGGGGACATCACACCAAGCCTCTTGGTCCTAATAAGTTTGTTGAATTCAAAGAACAGCTTGGCGTTGTGGGTAGATTATCCATTAACAGAGGGTATTACGAATATAGATAGCTTCTATTATTGTCTATTATTATTCAATAGTTATCTTTTTGTAATCTATTGTATATATTAGAATGTTTCTAGATTCTAATATTTAATTAGCTTTTAGTTAGTTGTTAGTTAAAATAGAATGTTTTTATTCTTGACGATTGTTTCCAAAGGAAACATCGTTTGTTCTTTTTTATATAATGATCTATCGATCGCTACTAATAACAAGCAAGCATTTTTACCAATTACTTTGTAATCCCAATTCTTCTTGTTATGGTGTGAGGAATGATCAATCAAAATTCTCGAACATCCATTTCTCCAAATTTCAATCAATGGGACAAGCACACATCAACTATTGATTTTCTTTCTACCTTATTTCTTACAAGTATTTTAACTCAAATTTGTTTCCTAAATAAATTACCAAATCTTACATTCGCCTTTCCATGATGTGAAAAATGAGGTATATTTATCTTTCTTTTTCTCTACAATTTTCTGTAAACCATAGCCAAGTTTTAATCTCCACTAGCTCTCTACTCGTATTTTAAGTTTTATATGGTTTTATTACCTGTTTTGCATGACTTTATCTTTATAAATTAAACAGGCGTTACTCATTTCAGATGTTGTCTCTCTAGGTTTGCTTATCAATTGTTTTAGTATGTAGTTGCCTTTTCGGATTTTATGTTTATGTTGCTTCCTGTTTGCTGTTAAAAGACAATGAACTTTACCAATGTAGTTAGATAGTTAGTGGATATAATAATTGAAAAAAAAAAATCTTTCCTTATTAGAGTAGCAAAGTAGCATATTACTCAAAAAAATAGCCCACATACAATAAGAAAAGCAAATCCAAAAAGAATAGCTTCTGATGAAGTGACAACTAATTCTAAGCACAAATGGTCTCACATCTTACACATTAAGGAAATTACAGCCAACAAAAGCAGCATGTGATTGCAATGTGGGGTAAGAAAAAGTTTAATTTTATTGCTGATAGTTGTTTTTAATATACAAAAACTGACTCAAACAATGGGGCATAAATTCATCAGCCATCAAAATAGAGATGTGACAGTCAATTTATAGGCTGAGGTTCAAGAAAAAATGTAGGCCATCTATCACAAAAAAAGGACACTTGCTTCCGAAAAAACTTCCCTGCATTTTGTGCATTTCATCATCATCAAACTGCCCAAAGATAATTGTAGGGCATTAAAAGAACTTCTGAAACAACTGCAGAGCCATGACACACTTATCTGAGAAATGAATACTTAAGGAAGATGAGAAAATTGGCTTACGAATAAAGGTAACCTAAATATGAGAGAGAATACTGTGAAGAGAGATTAGAAAAACCCAAAGTAACTCTTGAACACAGAGTACCATATGCATCCAAGATAACAGGACATATAAAAGTTCAGGATAGCACATGCTTATAAACGTTACTGGGAGCAAGACGAAAGGATGAAATGACTCTCACACTAGAATAGAATACATTTCTAAGTAGTCATTTTACAGAAACAGAAAATCATAATTTAATATGCTTATTTAAGATTCTTGGATCTATGAAACCATTTCTTGGTCGCTGGACGTATTAAGAGTACAGTGCAGACAAGATTGTTTCCATTTGAAAAGCAAAATGAATCGAATTGCTTACCTGCAACTCAAGCTTTTCTCCACATGGTCCCTTCACAGTAACAGGATAGAGACGAAGCTCCCCTGATACCACCAATGCATGTTAAATACAAGACAATTAGCAATAATATTTTTAATTATTTATATTCTATATTCATTACTTCTACAAATTGACAACAATTAAGAGATGAAGGGAAACCAAACTAAATTATGCTTAATGACCATTCTATAAGTTGCATCTAATCAAGATGCTACTGCTTCCTGTACATGCCATAAATCACACAACCTTACCATTCACATGCTTTACGGAAGAGCTGGAATCTATCTCATTTCCATTTTCTGAGACATGTGGATGATTGTGAGGAGAATCCTTCTCTGTGCGTTCTGGTCCATTTACAAATGAATTAGGCTCCATTGATACATCTGAATTTTGGCCAGGATGATCAACAATTTGTTCTTTCCCTGAGGAAATATCATTTGAAGCAGGTTCTACATCCACCATTGGATTATTCTGAGTAGCATTCTTGGAATTAATTCCTCCTTTGCCTTTGTTTTTGGATTTATTTGACCTTCCTGCCATCTTGAATATTACCAGACCCAATCATTAATTCACAAAATAGTAAGGATAACTCCAATGAACTAAGAAGTTATGGTTAATAAGAGCTAAAATAACTAAAGAAACACATTAATAGAATTGTAGCTTTCTATTTTAAAGCGTGAAAATTTAATAATTTCATTCTGACGGATTTTTTTTCTTACTAAATCTCAGACAAGTAATAGCATGAAGAAAAACAATAATACATATGAAGAAATGCATAACATTGTTTAAAATACATCATCAAAGTGTAATGATCCCAAACAACTATTTGAAAGCATAGAGCAAGAATGCCAATATATAATCTTAAAACTTGTTATTTAATTAAGACAAATTAATGACACTATCTCCAAACATTGCCTACTAGCTTGCTTGTACAAATAGGCCCTTAAGTCAAAATTCAAAGGTAACGATCTCCTTAACTTTAAGAACTGTCACACATTGTATAAAATTGTTTAAAATGTACTTATCCCAAACAAATATTTAAAAGCATAGGCAAAATACACATTCTTAAATCTTATTATTGAGCTAAATCCGACTAATGACACAATCTCCAAAGATTGCCTACTAGCTTGTTTTGAACAAAACAAATCTTTAAATCATAAACTTAAGAGATACAAAGGTAACTATCTCCTTAAATTTTCTCATATCCAATAAATAACACATTATAATATAAGTATCTTATAGAGGAAGAGGAATTAAGATCACATACTGACCAGCTGTTGCAATTTCCTTTTCGAAAAGGGGAGTAGTAGCTTGTGACATATATCTATATTGCAAAATTATAAGGCACAGCAAAGCAATACAATAAACTTATTTTTCTATACATATACTTTAAAGCACAATAGGCTCAAACATATGTACTGCACAGCTAGCAGCAACAACAACACCATCATTTGAACACATCTTGAACCAGCCTATAATAGAGATGCAACTGAAAGCTACTTTCGATTGAAAAGATTCAGCCCACCTTTAGCAATAACCTTTAAGATATCAGGATACAATGGAGACATACAACAATTAATTAGCCAGACTTTCAGAAAATATCTTCTTTACATTCTGTATTGAGGTTATTTAGACATTAAATCAAGGTCCAGACGACAACAATGATCTGACATATACTGTTCACATTTCGCATTACTGTTAACATATTTTTTAGTACATTCATTTGATGTACTTTTCACCTGAAAGAATGAAGTTGCAATTTCTCTTCCAAGGAATTTCATGCTCAGGCCAATGACTTGCTTCTCTACAGCTAGCATTACAGTTACATCTGTATAACAACAAAGTTGGAGTTCTTGACCTCCCTGGCAATAATATAACGATGGAAAATTGCACAAACTAAGATTTGAACAAAGAGCACAGGCTAATGGCCTACTTGATGCTGAAATGCTATTCCACTTGTTAATGGATATAGCAATATCTCTCAAGAAGCTCCTTGCCACTTGCAAGGCTGCAACAGATTGACGAGCCTGTAACACCTTTGTACTTGTGAAGTGAAGACCACAAAGTGTATACAGAGGATAGGCCTTACTTCTAAATTGTTAATATTATGAGCTTGTAACCTGTTTAATACAATATAGGATATTGTAAAATCTAATTTTTCATTCCTAAAGTAGAAATTATAGAAATTGTAACTGAGGGTAGTTGATGATTAAAATTCCATAATATGTTCTTAGCATGTATGTGTAGTTAACAGTCAAATTTTGAAATGAATTGGAAGTTTTGAAAAGAAAAAGTTAACAGCTTGCAAAAGAGATCATTGAGGGCATTGCATAAGCGGAATTGCCGTCAAACAAGTGTGTTTAGCTGCCCTTTAGCCATCCTCACAATGGTAGCGAGCCCTTTTTAAATTTGATTTCAGAATAATTAAATGTCGATCTCCTCTCTACTGCTGCAAATGATATTCTTTACATATTACTATAGCCATGGAGCTCTCTCTGAATTCTGGCTAACAGCTAACATCCCTGTGGGATTTGGTAATGGTTTGGTGTACATTTTGTTCTTGTAGTTGTGGTCCCTTCTGAAATGGTTTTGTAAATGAAAATTTATACTGACAAGAAAGCTTGAAATGCACGACATTGGACCAATCAAAAAAAATTGGTGTGAAGTATCATGTTATGAAGTTATCCACAATTCCACATAATGGTATCCAGTGAATTACTCAGCATGACGCCTCATTTCCTGTTAAAGAATTTGACATTTACTTGATGAGGCTCCAAGCCCAAATGCTGACAAAGGCTTATTAGGATGCTTCAATTCAAAGCTCAGAGGAGGAGAATTTCTTCCGTGGTAGTAAACACAAAACTTTTTGGATGTAAAATGCTCCCAGTAACCTTCAGAGTACTGCCTCAGTATTGCAATCAGTTGAGTCCTGATATTCTTAGATTGAAAGAACTTTTCTTATGAAATTATTTATCGGCTCAAACATAATTTGAAGCGCAAAGAAAACAATTAACGGGAATAACCTGCAAGTTCTAAAAGACTGAAATTGCATGGTTACTCCAGCATACGCTATTGCACACCAACCGAGAATAAATGTCCGTACAACACAAGTATGATAAAAAAAAATCAACTCTTCGTGATAATTCACTCTCGCCTCTTACATTCCCATGCTAATGTGCACTATTACATCTGAGTAACTTGCCCTGTATTTTGAGTCTGTACTTATTTCATTTGCCAAATCATTCCAATCCCATTTTAAAAAAGAGATATTTAGCGTCACTCG